>CM060105.1:59839458-60209341 GCA_030522415.1 Channallabes apus | reverse complement strand
ACCGACTGGGTTGCCAGATCTAACTGTGATCCCCGTCTCCAAGTCTAAACCCCCCCTCCCTCATCCCCTTGGAAAAATAAATATCCCTGCGCATGCGCAGAAGACTGCCTCCACTTCTACAATGACGTCATGCAGCTATTTACATAATTATACTGATTTAGAGCAAAATCACACACTTTGCACATGGAGGGAATTTCAAACCTTTCATGCACGTGAGCTCAGGTGAACAAGCCCTGCCTGCTCACACACACACACACACACACACACATTATAAACATGAGCATAAAGGAAATGTTTTTTTATGTAAAAAAAATGGGTTGTGTAAACAAAACAAAACAAAATTATGTGGAAAAGATATGAATCGTGTAAAATGTCAAATATAAAACAAATCATGAATATGAAAATAAATAATGTAATAGAAATTAAATGTGAAAAAAAAATGTAATGTAAAACTGATTGGAAAAATATCTAATCTTGTGAAATCATGTGTTAAACTTTGTTTTTTTTGTTTACTGCATCTAAACAATAAAATACTTTCACATTTTTCATACACACATACATAGAGAGACACATCAAACAAAACACACACACACACACACATATATATATATATATATATATATATATATATATATATACTACCGTTCAAAAGTTTTAGGACACTTTCTAACTCCATGATGGTTCCTGATGTTTATTTCTTTCTACATTGTAAAGTTTTGCTGAAGGCGTCCAAAAACTGCATGAATCTCCTTTGAACAGTTGATATTGAGATGTTTCTGCTACTTCTGCTCTGTAAAGACTTCATAACGCCTCTAATCTGAGCTGCTGTTAATTGGTCATTTTTCAGGCTGATAACTCTAAATGAACTTCTCGTCTGCAGCAGAGGGAGGTTTTGGTCTCGTCCTCCTGGGACGGCCTTCATGAGAGACAGTTTCATTATGGTGCTGGACGGATTCTGCAAATGCACTCGACACAATACTGTTCTTGCAAGAACTATTACAGAAAGGCCGACCTCTGTGTCTTACAATAACAACTAACTGGTGTTTTTCTTGTTGTTACGTAATTACCTAATTCCATATGTGTTATTTTATAGTTTTGAAATCCACAGTATTGTTGTAGAATGTAGAAAATAAATCACTAAACAAAAAACAAAGACATTTGCAAGTGACCACAAACTTTTGAACGGTAGTGTATGTGTGTATATATATTGAACTTTTCCACATTTTGTCACATTACAGCCACAAACATGAATCAATTTTACTGGAATTCCAGGTGAAAGACCAATACAAAGTGGTGTACACGCGAGAAGTGGAACGAAAATCATACATGATTCCAAACATTTTTTACAAATAAATAACTGCAAAGTGGGGTGTGCGTAATTATTCAGCCCCCCGAATCAATACTTTGTAGATCCACCTTTTGCTGCAGTTACAGCTGCCAGTCTTTTAGGGTATGTCTCTACCAGCTTTGCACATCTAGAGACTGAAATCCTCGTCCATTCTTCTTTGCAAAACAGCTCCAGCTCAGTCAGATTAGATGGACAGCGTTTGTGAACAGCAGTTTTCAGATCTTGCCACAGATTCTCGATTGGATTTAGATCTGGACTTTGACTCGGCCTCTAACACACGGATACGTTTTGTTTTAAACCATTCCATTGTTGCCCAGGCTTTATGTTTAGGGTCGTTGTCCTGCTGGCAGGTGAACCTCCGCCCCAGTCTCAAGTCTTTTGCAGACTCCAAGAGGTTTTCTTCCAAGATTGTCCTGTATTTGGCTCCATCCATCTTCCCATCAACTCTGACCAGCTTCCCTGTCCCTGCTGAAGAGAAGCACCCCAGAGCATGATGCTGCCACCACCATATTTGACAGTGGGGATGGTGTGTTCAGAGTGATGTGCAGTGTTAGTTTTCAGCCACACATAGCGCTTTGCATTTTGTCCTAAAAGTTCCATTTTGGTCTCATCTGACCAGAGCACCTTCTTCCACATGTTTGCTGTGCAAACGGGACTTCTTATGGTTTTCTGTTAACAATGGCTTTCTTCTTGCCACTCTTCCATAAAGGCCAACTTTGTGCAGTGCACGACTAATAGTTGTCCTATGGACAGATTCCCCCACCTGAGCTGTAGATCTCTGCAGCTCGTCCAGAGTCACCATGGGCCTCTCGGCTGCATTTCTGATCAGCGCTCTCCTTGTTCGGCCTGTGAGTTTAGATGGACGGCCTTGTCTTGGTAGGTTTACAGTTGTGCCATACTCCTTCCATTTCTGAATGATGGCTTGAACAGTGGCTCCGTGGGATGTTCAAGGCTTTGGAAATCTTTTTGTAGCCTAAGCCTGCTTTAAATTTCTCAATAACTTTATCCCTGACCTGTCTGGTGTGTTCTTTGTACTTCATGGTGTTGTTGCTCCCAATATTCTCTTAGACAACCTCTGAGGCCGTCACAGAGCAGCTGTATTTGTACTGACATTAGATTACACACAGGTGCACTCTATTTAGTCATTAGCACTCATCAGGCAATGTCTATGGCCAACTGACTGCACTCAGACCAAAGGGGGCTGAATAATTACGCACACCCCACTTTGCAGTTATTTATTTGTAAAAAATGTTTGGAATCAGGTATGATTTTCGTTCCACTTCTCATGTGTACACCACTTTGTATTGGTCTTTCAGGTGGAATTCCAATAAAATTGATTCATGTTTGTGGCTGTATATACTATCTATATACTGCACAGTTCAAGGGGGGGGAACAAAACTTACACTGTACATTTGCGACAGTAGAAATAGAACTTTATTATCATCTTAATGACAGAAATGCTGTGTGTTTTGGTGTTCATGCAGTATAACCAAAGTCATGACTGCAGGTGAAATAGATACTGTATGAGGGTGCCTATACTTTTGCTCATCCTGAATATGAAGCATTGAGTGTTTAGCTAAAACGAGGCTAAGTCTGTCAGTCGGAGCCTCTTGAGTTCATGTAGCTAAAATTATGCTGCACTATGAATTTTTCACGCGGTGCTTTAAGCTGGCAGGAGAACAGACGAGGAGTGAGTGAGTCAGCTGGAAGACGGCCAGGGTACGAGATTTCCTCCAGCTGAGCGTCTGAGCTAAAGCATAGCAGTATGAAGGGTACTTACTGTATTAATATTCAAATGTTCTTTCTGCATTTGAATAAAAAAAAATTCTATTCTGCATCTATTCTTCAATTCTACAATAGATTTCATCCTTTGATTTGTGAAAGACTTCTGCTATAAATTAATTATGAGATGTTCTGAGATAATTGTCAGCCTACTTTGGCCTACTTTCATATCAAGCACTCACAGATTCTTTTAGTCTGCACATTGTCTGGCCCAAAAAAGAAAAAAAGTTGTGCTTGAGAAGGGTGAAATTACTGTATCAGGCTACATCAAGCAAAGAAAACAACTAACGACATTAAGACGTGTTTAACACTGTACAAGCCCCTGGAGGCGGTGTTATGATGACGTCAGTGACGTTACGTGGCAATAAAGTGAAGTCAGTGCCATGTCTGGGGTGTAGCTCATGTACGTAGACACTTGAACTGCTGTTTGTAAGAAGAGTAAAAGGGATTTTTCGGTGTTGCAGAATGTATTATCTGAGCACTATTTATATATCTGGAGCGTTAACACACACTCTGGAGGAAACCCGTGTTAATTGTTAACAAGGGGCAAAGTATGGAACCTTTAAGAAAGGAGTCTCCAGTGTCAGTGCGTTGGAACGATCTTGCGGTAAACCCGTGTAGTTTCTCATTAACATGACGAGCTGCATTTGCTTTTATTTTATTTGATCTTCAAGAAAGAGAGAACAAAGAGGCTAGTGAGGGAATAAATGTTTATAGCTGTTATAATGTAGGTGATGTCGTGGGTCTGTATGCGCCACGGGTCAAACATATACATAGTGGTGTGAAAAACTATTTGCCCCCCTCCTGATTGCTTATTCTTTTGCATGTTTGTCACACAAAATGTTTCTGATCATCAAACACATTTAACTATTAGTCAAAGATAACACAAGTAAACACAAAATGCAGTTTTTAAATGAGGGGTTTTATTATTTAGGGAGAAAAAAAATCCAAACCTACATGGCCCTGACCTACACGGCCTTGTGTGAAAAAGTAATTGCCCCCTGAACCTAATAACTGGTTGGGCCGCCCTTAGCAGCAATAACTGCAATCAAGCGTTTGCGATAACTTGCAACGAGTCTTTTACAGCGCTCTGGAGGAATTTTGGCCCACTCATCTTTGCATAATTGTTGTAATTCAGCTTTATTTGAGGGTTTTCTAGCATGAACCGCCTTTTTAAGGTCATGCCACAACATCTCAATAGGGTTCAGGTCAGGACTTTGACTAGGCCACTCCAAAGTCTTCATTTTGTTTTTCTTCAGCCATTCAGAGGTGGATTTGCTGGTGTGTTTTGGGTCATTGTCCTGCGGCAGCACCCAAGATCGCTTCAGCTTGAGTTGACGAACAGATGGCCGGACATTCTCCTTCAGGATTTTTTGGTAGACAGTAGAATTCATGGTTCCATCTATCACAGCAAGCCTTCCAGGTCCTGAAGCAGCAAAACAACCCCAGACCATCACACTACCACCACCATATTTTACTGTTGGTATGATGTTCTTTTTCTGAAATGCTGTGTTACTTTTACGCCAGATGTAACGGGACACGCACCTTCCAAAAAGTTCAACTTTCGTCTCGTCGGTCCACAAGGTATTTTCCCAAAAGTCTTGGCAATCATTGAGATGTTTTTTTTAGCAAAATTGAGACGAGCCTTAATGTTCTTTTTGCTTAAAAGTGGTTTGCGCCTTGGAAATCTGCCATGCAGGCCGTTTTTGCCCAGTCTCTTTCTTATGGTGGAGTCGTGAACACTGACCTTAATTGAGACAAGTGAGGCCTGCAGTTCTTTAGATGTTGTCCTGGGGTCTTTTGTGGCCTCTCGGATGAGTCGTCTCTGCACTCTTGGGGTAATTTTGGTCGGCCGGCCACTCCTGGGAAGGTTCACCACTGTTCCATGTTTTTGCCATTTGTGGATAATGGCTCTCACTGTGGCTCGCTGGAGTCCCAAAGCTTTAGAAATGGCTTTATAACCTTTACCAGACTGATAGATCTCAATTACTTTTGTTCTCATTTGTTCCTGAATTTCTTTGGATCTTGGCATGATGTCTAGCTTTTGAGGTGCTTTTGGTCTACTTCTCTGTGTCAGGTAGCTCCTATTTAAGTGATTTCTTGATTGAAACAGGTGTGGCAGTAATCAGGCCTGGGGGTGACTACAGAAATTGAACTCAGGTGTGATAAACCACAGTTAAGTTATTTTTTAACAAGGGGGGCAATCACTTTTTCACACAGGGCCATGTAGATTTGGAGTTTTTTTTCTCCCTTAATAACGTAAACCTTCATTTAAAAACTGCATTTTGTGTTCAATTATGTTATCTTTGACTAATAGTTAACGGTTTTTGATGAGCAGAAACATTTAAGTGTGACAAACATGCAAAAGTATAAGAAATCAGGAAGGGGGCAAATAGTTTTTCACACCACTTTAGTTATAAAACAAGGACGAAGAGGACGAAGGCTGTACTGGCAGAACGCATACGGCGCTTGGAAACCCTCCATGTCTGATTTATTGTTTAATATCCTAAAACATTTTCAGATATAACTTATTGGACTTCATCACAGGCCCTGTGTGTTGCAGACGATTTGCAGGGACTTTTAATCCTTTAATATAATAGACAACGTAAAGGCGTAAGAAATGCCATAAATGGCAACAAAAAAAAACACACAATAAACTTAATAGTTTTTTTTTTAAACGTCTTTATTTCAGCACAGAATGTGAAAGAATTATTGGAGATTTTTTGTTTCCCCAACCAATAGGTTTGAAAATAAGACACACCCTGCTTAAAAGTATACACACACTCTAAACATAGTGAAAGTTTATTAAGGGCACATGTTTTTAGCATCTTACACCTGAACATGTTTGATGTTGATGTTAGACGGTGAGATTAATAATTGGTAGAATTTCTGTTTTAAAGGCAGGACTGGAACACCTTGGATTGGACATGAAGCTTCTGGAGAGCTACAATCACACATCGCTAATCCTTAATACTTAATAATATTATTTCATTCATATTTTGTTAACCTGGGAAACAGTGAAACTGTAAAACTTTTATAAGGTTCTGCCACATCTTGTGGTGTTCATTAATAGTTCATTTTGGATTTCATGGACACATCGTTAACATCAGCTGACCTGTCCATCACTTTCTCTTGTGGCACTTACGGAAGAGGATGTAAGAAATAGCAGAAAAGTGCAAAAGAAAAGTATGCAAAAAATAGGCTGTTTCTGTATCGAGCCTGTGCAAACAGCAGTTAGAGGATGATTAGGAGTTAAAAGCGAGCGCGGATTTTCTCCATGGGATCAGAGTCCCACATCTGACAATCCCAGGCCTGGAACCAGCCGGTGAAAGTCGGAGGCTCGGCTCCTTGTTTAATGGTGGTGATGGGGATCCCACGCCGGCCGGACGGGTCCGAGTCCACATACTCTTTAGCTGAAGTATGGATAATATTTGTCGATATATGTTAAATAATAACAACAATAAAAATAATTCACAGTGTATGAAGCTAGGTATTACCGATCTTTGGAGCGCCGGTCTTTTCTACTTCGTTAGAGTCTTTGCCGATCCACAGGAAGATCTACAGATAAAAGGATCACAATTAGCTCAAGGATTTAACAATAAGTTAATTAGGAATGTTAATAAGTAATCATTAATAGATTAAATGCTATTGAGGATTTAAACCGATTCACAAAAAATATTTGTTTTGCATAATATTTCTACATAACTTAGCACAACATTTTAGCACACATCCAATCAACCAGGGTGGTTTTACATTTCTGCTCGCTTTTTAATGCGCCAGGCCTCCTTTAAAAAAATGCTTAATTAATCATTAATTAACATCATTAATTAATTAGCAACTTAATCAATTAAAAATGTATGGAGAGATAATACTTGTTTATATTAAGTATCTATTAACTTGTTCACCACAAGAGGGCGCACCTGCATTTAAGTATTTTTAGCTGCCTTGTTGGTAAAGGAGGCCGGAGAGAAGTTCAGTCATTTCTTTTTTAAATTGTGTTTGTTTAAATTATTCGCGCTTCATTAATTTGTAATTTTACACATAACTAATACATGTGGATTTGTGCCAGTAGAAATGTTTAAAAAAATATATATATGTCTTATCATTAGTTATTAATAATCCATTAATTTTTCTTAGCTGATAGTTGAACGTTCGCGGCCCTACTGTATCTTTGCTATGAAATGAAATGCCTTTATACTTTATAATTAAATCTACTGCATTATTATAAGATTTCTCAGCTTCCAAGTCGCATGTGATTTAGTTGTATCTTCGTTGTTGTGTCTTCACCTCCGTCTGGTTATAATGTTTTATAATGTTTTAATGTTCGATCGCTTTTCAGTGGATGGAGTTCACTCACCTGATCCGCAGTGTCCAGCAACATGACATCATCAGTAGCCAAATCCGACTGAGTGAAGTCACCGGGAACCTCCTCAACCTGAGCGAAGAAGAAGAAGAAGAAGAAGCGCAAGATCAGCGATGAATTCATTCACACACAGCAGCATGTCTCAATCATTTGTTAATAATATCAAAATAAAATCTTGCTTATTTATTGATTTATCCGTCTGACCTTGAGACAGCCGCTGCTGTTGGAGCAGCCGAACAGGCGAGGGGGTTTGATCACGCTCTTCAGAGTTTTGGAAGTCTGGTATTCCTTCTTCCCTCCCAGAGCGGTCCAGAATCCCGCTACGAGGAGACATCGGGGATTAAAACCAGGTTAAATTGCAGCATTTTTAATGATCAGTTCCTCTTTAAAGGAAAGCTTTTCGAACCAGAATATATATATATTATAATAAATGCAGAGCTGATCCTGACCTGGCTCTTTGCCCTCGGCTACGTCGCTGGATTTCCCTCCCAGAAAGGCGACAACGTGTTTGGCACCATTTGCTTCGTCCTCGCTGGCGCCGACGCCGCGCCAGACAAACAGCGAATCAGGAGACTTCAGCACGAACACGTCGTTGGAGTTGAGATTGGATGCACACGGTTTCACCTAGTGAGAAAGAGAGAGGGAGAGAGAGAGAGAGTAAATTTCTAACTTATTAATATTATTCGCATTTTCTTATCATAATCTTCTTAATACTATAAATTGCTGAAATATGGACCCAGTTCCATCGACTTCAAACCCGAGAGACTCCGCCCACTCACCTCCACAGCGCGAGTGGCTTTAGCAGTGCTGGTGCGGACGTGGAAGAGACGCGTGCTTCCCGTCTGTGTCTGTCCCCCGGCACGTGACGTCCCTCCGCTGTGGATGATCATAGGCTTCCCTTTGAACAAGCTCATCAGGTGAGGAGGCTCCTGACCCTGAGTGACGCGCACCTGAACGGCGGGTACAGCAGACATCGCAGAAACATGAGCCGAGTCCGTTTCATTTAACGAAGAAAGAAAACTTTGTGATGCATAGATACTGTTTTTGGAAAATAATCAAAGACAAGTCGGTACGAGACGGGTGTCTACCCCGAAGTTGGTTACTTTCCTTTAACAGCATCAAAGTGTTTTGTTCATCTTGTAATTTGCCATATTTATTTGATAGAAATCTGCTAAAATCAATATCTCAAGTCATTCTAGTACTTATCCTTTCTTAGACTTATATAAAAATGTCCAGCATTGCCCCCTGGTGTTCAGATCATTAAATGACTGTAATCGCTATAGGCGTTCACACTAAAAGGTAAACGAGGCACACCTGGACCGGAGCTCCGCCCATGGAGTCGTCCAGCTGCACGGTGAGGAACGCCGAGGCGGCCAGCTCGTCCTGAGTGCACTTTAACCCCTGCCTGAGGAACACAGTCACACACTCACATCAGCACCGCCGCGCATCACACCACTCCACCTCTGATTGGTCAGGAGGTGTACATGGGCGTGGCTCGACTCACCAGGTGTAGATGATGTGCTGCTCTCGGCTGCCCTGTTTATAGGTGTACAGGATGATGTAACAGTCGCCTCCGTAGAATTGACCGTAGGAAGCGGGAGCCACGGGGGCGCGAGCTCCGCCCTCCACACGCCAGATCTATATAAACACACACACACACACACACACATCTGGCTTATTAATTCCTTTCATCATCACACATCAATTCTTTTTCTTTTTTTTCTTTTTAAACATCAAACAATTTTCTTTCTGTCCTTCACTATCATTTTCTGTCATCTGTCTAATTTTTTTTTTTACCTGTCGTCCATCCATTCATCCTTTCTTTCTTTCATCCTAATCATTTTTTCCTTTTATAACTCGCTTTTCTTTCTTCCCTTCTTTCTTTATTTCATATTTCTTCTTTTACAAATACTTTTCTCTATCCGTTTTCTTTCATTTCTTGTCTTCCAGCTATCCATCGTTTCTTTTTTTCACTGCTCTATCCTTCAGATTTTTTCTTTCTTCCCCCTATGCACGTTGTCTTTATTTTATGTACAACATAATCTTTCTTTCTTTCTTTCTTTCTTTCTACAATGCCTCTATTCTTTCTTTTTTCCCTGCATTCATTCATTTATTCCTTCTTATATCCATATATCCTTCCGTTCTTACATCCCTCTATTCTTTCTTTCTTCCTTCAATCAGTTATTAATTCACCCCTTTATTAATTAATCTTAATCATATTTTATCCCATTGTTAATCAATTAATGATTACTTATTCATTAATTAATCTTTCTTTCTTTTATCACTTTTTTTCATCCTTCCCTTTCTTCCTTTCTGTAACCCAAATATATTTCTAACCTCCAATCAGAAGCGTCACACAGCTCCAGTACGATGTAGAAATGGAGTTAGCTCTAGCGAGTGTTCCGTACCTGGACCTTCCCGGAGCCGTCGTCCACCATCTTGTGCTGCGCGGCCATGGCGCGGTTGGAGTGCAGGGTGGAGGCGTCGAAGGGGACCTGCTTCACCTTGGCGATCTTCTCCATGGCGTAGGCTTTGGTCGGGCCCGTGGTCTGGTCCTTATCCTTCCAGTTACAGAAGAACTGCTTGAAGAGAGTTGTCTCGCCCCCTGCAGGCAGCACCTGGACCTGCAGGTACACACACACAAAGCTAACACTGTAATAAAGTTTCAACACAGAATAACAATCACAGTTCAGTGTTTTCTGTTGTGTAGAATGTTTTCGCTCATGAAGGCGGTGCACTGTACCTGTGTTTTCTTAGAGTACTTCTTCTCTTTAATAAATTCATCAGCCACTTTCATGGCCGACTTGCGCTCCTCCGAATTCGCGCTCGGACCTGAGAATGAAACGTATAACAAACTATAAAACAAACCAAAAGTTCGACATGCTCATTCATGCAGTAAATATAAACTGTCATTTCTGTACTGTAAAAAGAATAATATGTGCTGTGATTGGATACTCATCATCGTTGGGCGTGGCAGAGGGCCATAACACGAGAATTTGCTGCAAAGCTCATACACACTTGCACATATTCAAGTGAAACCTGACTGTGAAACGACTTTCGCTCTGCATATCATGGGCTCAACTCAACAGGAAGTCAGTTATTTTGGGTTGTTTGCAAAACGCACCCAATGGAATTTGATATGCTCCTCTCAGGGGATTTATTTGATCGCCACCAAACCCGGCCCATATGATCTCAAGACAGTGAGGAGGCAAAATTGTGAAGGGATTTTTGTTATCTCGACCGGTTCAACCGTGGCGATGACTTAAACTTGTACCGAAATGTGTCTAACAACTTCCTGAGGGAAATCAGATAGAGTGACATCATAGTGTGTTGATTTGATTTCCAGCATCTTGGGCTTTTTGAAGATCTTAACATGCTCCA
Source organism: Channallabes apus (assembly GCA_030522415.1). Taxonomy (NCBI): domain Eukaryota; kingdom Metazoa; phylum Chordata; class Actinopteri; order Siluriformes; family Clariidae; genus Channallabes; species Channallabes apus. The sequence goes on along the minus strand of CM060105.1, from coordinate 60,198,467 downwards.
AAAGCACACAGGTTGTAGCAAGGGCGATTAAATACATTTTAAATAAAATTTCATTCGTGCAAAAGTGCAGCGATAGCACAGGTGCTTGGGCCCAATCATCGCTGCTTGGCTACTATATTTGTAATTATAACCTTTGGAAATATTATAAATCCGAGAACATTGACATCTTTCATGAGGAACCAATACATTATCCAAAGTCGAAACCCCCTGAACACTCATTCTTTGCGTCCCACCTTTCCATACAAACACGTTGCCGTCCACGCCGTTGTCCAGGATGAAGCAATCATTAGGATTAAGCATTTCCTGTCTGAACGGACTGGACTCGGCCACAACGGACGTCTTCATGGAGCCAGTGGCATCGGAGATCTGCAAGATTATTAACGTAGGATTAAACCAGTGGGACTACTTGCACGGGATTATTTATTTTCAGCAGTATCATTATCATAAGAGTTAAATTATTAAAGTGGTGTGAAGTTATATTATGACATTGGGATAATAAAATTTTAATTATTAGAGATTATTTGAATACAATTACCTGGACTTATTTAAGTGCAACTATTCTTGTGGGATTATATGAGTGAGATTATGAGACTGAAATGATCAGAGTAGCTTTACTGGATTAAAATTCGATCGATGCATTTGAGTGCAAGTTAACTGATTATGACATTTTAAATATTAAAGTGAGATTATTATGTTTAAGTCATTAGAATGGAATCATTCAAGTGGGATTAAGACATGTGACGTATTAAAGTGATATTATTACATTCAAATTATTAGAACGGGATTATTCGAGTGGGATTAGGAGATTTGAAATATTAAAGTGAGATTTTTATATTAAAATGATTAGAATGGGATTATTCACCTGGGATTATGATATGTGAAATATTAAAGCGAGATTATTGCATGTTGTTGCTGGTTGGTGTGTATGGTGTGTGAAGGCTGTGTATTACCAGGTACAACGCTGCCTTTTTCTTGTTGGACGCCTCAACCGCCTCGTCATCGGGTGTGGCAGGAGCGATGGCCTTCACTGGGCCGAGAGCCTGGAGAGGAGAGTCACACACACACACACACAGTGTGGCTATTCTGGTAGAAAAAACACTACTGTACCTACTTACTCTCCTTTGCTTAAATATATGTGTGTGTGTGTGTGTGTGTGTGTGTGTGTGTGTGTGTGTGTGTGTGTGTGTGTGTGTGTGTGCGCTTCTCACTTTAATGAGCTCCTCCGGTTCTGATCCTTCCTCCACTATGCTCATCTTGGCTCTGCCGTTGCGCTCGTTGTCGCGGATATCGATGGCCACCTGAGACGCCTTCACCTTCTCATAGAGGTTACACTCGCTGCCGATCCACTGGTAGATGTTCTGCACAGGAGGTCAGAGGTTACAAACCAATGAAATGAAAATAACAAGGCAGTCAAAGAGTTTCGTGCACTTCACACTGGGAGGACGTGTAGTGGAGGAGGACGTTACCTGTCCCAGGTCCACGATGAAGCAGTCGCCCTTGTTAAAGCTGGACCAGGAGAAGTCTACTTCAGTGGCTCTGATCGCTCGCCGGCCCTTCACGTGAAGGACACGCTTCGAATCTGCCGCGTTAGTCACCACGTGATGGAAACCAGACGCAACACCACCTTTCTGCATAGACAAAGAGACAGGGTGAGAAAGAGAGGGACAAAGTTAAAGATGTAGCGTCTCTACCTGCACCTGTCTTAGAGGAGGGGGCGTGTACCTGTCCATCTCAGGGAAGGACTGACTTTTGTATCACTAAAGGAGGCGTGGCCTTTCTATCTTCCTGCCTTAGAGAAGGAGGCGTGGCCTCTGTATGTCAGTCACAGGAAATGGGGCGTGGCCCCAGACTGGACTGAAGGAGATGAGAAAGACCATGAGACCACACACACATGGGGGTGTATTAGTGAGAGCAGGAAATGAAAACCAGAACCGTGTGGTTGGCACACACACACACACACACACACACACACACACACACACACACACTGCGGGAACCAAAACTGGAAAAAATACACGACCAAAGCACTAAATAGCTCAGAACTGTTGTTTCGCAAGGTCTCTCCGTGTACATAAATACCACCTCACCATGGACTCACACACACACACGCACACACACACACACACACCTTCTCAAACAAACTCAAGTCATCGTGTGAACGCTTTATGATAATCTACTGATCTAGTTTGAACGTGGGAGATGCAGAAAAGGTTTCTGATTGGTCACCTGGCATGTCAATCAAACAGGTTATTTCAGTGGAAGTAGGCGGGGCTACTACTAATTATAATGACATGTACCTTCAGTATGCCTGTGAGGGACAATCTGGTTTGTAAGACTTTATAATATTAATATTATTGACCATAAAAGATGGAAACGTGTAACGTTGTGTTAATAACGCTGCAATAAAGTCGTCCTTATTGAAGGAGACGTGTTTAGAGCATCGCAGCAGGACTGTTAGGGTTTAACATTCCTATCGTAGTGAATCACAGAAACAGATCAATAGGAAAATAAAAACAGCCTTGTTTACAGACGACATGTGAAAAACATCACCTGATACTTAATCCCGGATTTGAAGTATCCCATGAAGACGACCGATTCGTTATTCTGGACCTCGCGGAACTGGACCGGGCCGCCGCCGAGATGGTCGTCCAGCTGCGTGGAGAAGATGGCTGCCGCGCCGCTCTCATCCTGCGAGCACTCGTTTCCTGTGAGGAGGAATCGACAGAAAGGGGACGGAGGGTGATCAGGTGATGTTTTAGTGCAGAGCGAGTTCTGACCGACGTACAGACAAAACCGTAACACCGTTTATTTCAAAGGTTAATTAATGGAGTCATTAGTGAGCTACCATCACAATGCTAATACTGGGAATCTGTTAGCGTAATATGCGGTCCGGATTGTTCCTTTAAGAGCCGAGTGGAGAGACGGTCGGTGCGAGATGCCTGGGAACTTGGCCGGATTTGTTTACTGAGTTATAAAAACCACATGGTAACCCTGAGAAAAGACAGGCACGAAGGTTAGGAAACTTTCCACTCCGGGTATTCAGGGTACACACACACACACACACGCACGCATGCACAGAGTCTGCACGAAAGCAGTAAAAAAAAGCGGTGGAGGCAAATCAGGCTGGAGAATGAGGTAGAAGAACAACCAGCGAAAACCAGCCCACGAACAAAAAGGCAGTTCTGCTTTCTGCGGTGCGGGATTTATAACGAGTGAGTCACAAAAGAAGAACTCTGCTCGCTCGCGGTCATTACGATTCCCACGACACGGATGCCAAATGCCGTGGGACTAGAAGAACTGTGAGAGGAACCGTGAGACGTCAACGGATCGAGGTTGAGATTTCAGTTCTGATGAGGCGGAGTTCTGGACATGGGGAAGGAGTCTCCAGTGTCAGAGCTATAAACAGATGTAACCATAAACAGATAAAAGTACGAGCTGTCAGTCTTAAATCATAATCTATGACAGCTTACTCTGGTATTAAAGGAAAGAAACACTTTGGGATGTTTTAAGGAAAAAAAAAATATATATATAGAGTAACATCATGTCTGTTTCGCCCGAACTGATTATTTTCCTGTAACTGCACGGCTTGGTGAAAATTTTGCAACAACTAAGTGGTGCAATTTTTGGTGCAAAAACCAAGTTTCATTACAACAGACTGGTTTTGCAACCTTGATGTACAGTAATCACACACAACCTCACCAAGAGCAGAGTAAATAAACACCTCAAGGTGTAGCAGTGTGTTGTTCTAAAGTTCCCGCCCGTAAACAGAGTCATCGCCCGATACGGCACCGACTGCAACGCGCGGATGATGCTGAACGCAAACATAACACCTTAAGTCTGATTTTTTTCACAGACATCTAGAGCAAAGCTGGAGACGCAGTAACCACACCCACCCAGCCACATGTGGATGTAGTAGGACGGCGCGCTTGTGGTGTACAGCAGGACGTAGGCGTCTCCGGTGAAGAAGCTTCCGTACAGGTTCTTGGGAACAGGCTTGAGGTCCATGTTCTCTATACGCCAGATCTGCAGACCAGCCGTCTTCCCGGCATTAGTGAACTCCTTGTGGGCCACCATGATGCCTGAAAGAACAGAAAGAACCGGGTTAAACGACGGACATCCGCCGGAGTCGATCATGGCAATGTTTCTCAGAGGATCTCATAAAAACGCCGTTTTCGAAAGAAGGGCTCCAAGATGTGAGAGAGAGACAGGTTTAAACTGTTAGTGTGAACCGAGACAGCGGAGAGAAGCGTCCCTGTGGTGACCTGAATGAGAAACCCTGAGAGGAACATGTCTGCATCTGGTAGTAAATACGTCATTATCATTATGTACATTATAAAAAGCTGACTGGTGTAAATGATGCTGTTGTGTTGCACATTTATCGCAAAAAGCAATCCGTTGCATCACGACTTCCTGTTTCGTTAACCGTAACTTCATGAGTCCACCCAAATGTCCAAACAACTGAAATCTAGCTTTCATCACATTGTGCTTTCTCTCTCGCAATAATCACCAAAAACAAACAGAAGACTCCAATTTCTGACTTCTACACCTACAGAAAAGCAAGTAACCTAGCGTAAAGGCTATACGGCTCATCATGTGTTCGTTATTTTGGTTATAGAACTAAAAGCCGACTGAGGAGACTTCAGTAGGAGCTCCAGAGTAAACTTCCTCACGCCCTTCTCATATACATCCCGAAAATAGTGTTCCAAAATATGCTTTGTATTAAACACGTTATTAAAATGTTATAACAGAACATACTGAACCTTCTTTAAACTGGAAGTTTCTCCTGGAAAGGTTGTACAAAACTAAATGTTGTACCGTCTAAAAAAGAAGAAGAAGAAGAAGACCGAGTGGTTTTCATTTTTAATATCCACATTATTTAACCACGTTGTACTTGGAACCTTTAGTGAATGAGAATCCTTCTGCTGCAGGGTTCGACACAGAAACCTCTGATAATTAGAACCTAAGCATGTGATCACTGTTGGAAATCTTTCTTTCACCGGGATTTTATCAAATATCCCAATTCAATTGAAATTTCTCTATATATTTTTATTTTATTTCTTTTTTTAGATTTCATTACAATTCTAAACAAACATAGCAAATGATTCGCTCCAACCACAAGGAATGCTGTGCTGCCTGCCAAGGTGTGAAAATCTTAGAGAGCGCCACCTGTATAACAGTAGAGGAACAGCAACATTTTACCACCTCATAAACATTTTTTTTTTTTTTTAAAGAACAAGATTTTAGAGTCAGTTAGAGTCTGTTTTGTAATAACACCCTAGGCGCGCACACACACACACGCACACATTAACCTACGCCAGTTAAGCTAATCTGCATGTCTTTGGACTGTGGGAGGAAACCAGAGCTTCTGGAGGACACCCACCAAGCACGGGGAGAACATGCAAACTCCATGCACACAGACCCTGGAGGTGCAGCAGGCGACAGTGCTAACCACCAAGCCACCATGCTGGGTATATATACAGGGTGGGCCATTTATATGGATACACCTTAATAAAATGGGATTGGTTGGTGATATTAACTTCCTGTTTGTATATACATACACACTCAGAATGCTGCATATTTGCAGTGTCTATTCTGCTTCTGGAGTGTATTCAGACACTTCTGGAATAATAAATTAATAAATAAAAATGTCCTTTCTAATAAAACAGATAATAAAATAATTAAATCATGCAGGCTATAAAGCGACGGTGTTATTGTTCCTCATTGCCTTTTCTCTTTAACTGTTTATTAAAACACACCTTTTTATTAGTTACCCTGAACTCTCAGTGCACAGAGACAGAAACCTCCTGGAATGTGGGTTTTTTATTATTATTATTATTATTATATTTTTTTATTATTATAGACAGTCTAAGAATAAAATATAAACAAACAAATAAATAAATAAATAAATACTTTTTTTTTTTATTCCATTTCTTTTTAAGGTCACTAACAGTTGTTCACTGTGGACGGTTATGTACGTTACAAATTCGAATCTTTAAATTTAAATTCGAAATTTTGAATAAACTAATCATGGAAGGCAAATCACGCGCGACTTCAATAAATAAACGTCATACTGGAAACATTTTAGAATTTGTTTGAAGTAGCCGATGGCAGCGCGGGGTGAGAGAGAGAGACCGGCGCGCGCAGCCCGCGGTGAGGCTCGGGTGTTTCCGGAAACTGAGCGGGAAAAGCCGAATGTGCGCAGACTCGCTTATTAATTTCCTATAGAAAGTACAAACTCGCTGGTTTAATATTATAAGAAATGAACAATTAAACAAACGTCGGAAAGCAAAAAAAATGAATAATAAATTCGATGCACGTAAAAAAAAAGTAATAAAAAAATAAAATAATAATAATAATAATAATAATAACTAGAGAGCGAAAATCCCTGAAGTAATTTTAAGTGTGTCTTTGCCTCTGCCGGGTCACTTCTAATGTGTGCGGCATCATAGACGGAACTGTGACGTCATAGCTGATGCAGGTTTCTGGTGTACGGGATCCCCACCAAAAGTCCTAGCAGCACCCCATCACTCCCGATCGAGCCGCACGGAAAGGTGTAACACAGACACGTGAAACGGTCCAAAGTTTTAGGCGGAAGAATAATAAATGTGTTTCTGGTGGAGGAGAAGAATAAGCGCTTATAGGAGGAGAGGAATAAGCGCTTATAGACACTTAATCCAATAGCTGAGCGCGTAAAAGCGCACAGAGTCGCTGCAGAACTAAACAATCCGGATTCTTTCTGGGCATCTTTGATGCTGCACTCTGTCTGTTCTTGCATGAATCCGAAACACACACTCAAGTAGTGTATCACACACACATACACACACACCAAAAATCTGCCTGGACCCGACTAATGTCTCCAAACTGCACGCAGCAGAAGATCAGCTGCTGATGTGATGCGCTGCAGCTCTGCGTGTCTCTACATCAAAGTGAATCTCAAAGCTTTAACTTTTACTCACCTTGTGTAACTTGCAGAAGGACTGAGAGAACCTGAGCAGAGGAGCAGTTTGGGCTTCACTCGGTGGAGTCTTCCGTCCAAACTGACACACACACACACACACACACACACACACACCCACGAAAGCACTAACACACTCCTGACATGGAGATGGAGGCGTGGTTAAGGACTGGAAGGCGTGCTGATGAGAAAGAACACAAAACCACAGGAGAGAACATGTCTTCAAATTAAATGCACTCAAGTATACTGCAACCATCTCCAGGCTGTGTGTGTATGTGTGTGTTTGTGTGCATCATTCTTCATAATGTAATGTGTGCACTAACAGCACAAAGCCACATCCTAAGCAAACATTTGGACATTAGGGGGAGAAAGAATGAATGTCACTCACTGCACAGTAATAATAAAGCATGTAGTCACAGAGCCTATTGTAATCTATAGCTTAATATAAATAAACTCATTCTAAGGACTAGATGTAGCACATAATCAGTAGTAATGTCTAATAACACCAGGTCCTTTCTGTAAATACGACACCATGCTTTGGTAAGAAAAGGGTTGATTAATTGTCTAGAACTGCTGCTCCATCAGGTTTACTGCATGTGATAAGATAAGATAACTTTATTCAACGCCAAGGGAATTATTGTGCCAGTGACCGCTCCAAGAGCAAAGTGGGAATGTTATAAAATATAATAATTAATGAAATGAAATTAAGTAATAAATAAAGTAAAAATACAAATAGGCAATGTGGCTTAGTGGTTAAAGTTTATAGACTTTATTCGTCACATATATATTACTATACAGTGATAGGATTAAGGGCCTTGCTCAAGGGCCAAACAGTGGCAACCGGGTGGAGCTGGGGCTTGAACCGCTGACCTTCCAATAGGTAACTCAGAGCCTTCACACTGTCACGTCGCACCTCCAGGGAATTGATGTTTACAAAGTTTGATGGCTACAGAAGAGAAGGACATGGTGCTTCTCAGTGGTCTCAATCTATGTCTGAACACAAGTCACAAGGGAGGACACAAGTGTGTGTACAGCGGATGAGGGGGATCATTAATAATCCAGACAAGTTTCTTCAGCATTGGGGGCGGTGGCTTAAGGCTGTTGGTTACTGGGTCTCTGATTGGAAGGTCGGGGGTTCAAGTCCCAGCACAGCCAAGTTACTACCTTAACCCTATCTGCTCCAGGAATGCTGTATCCTAGCTGACCCTGTGCTCTGACTGCAGCTTCCTAACTGGAATATGTGGAAATTACATTATACAAATAAAGTACTTAATATTATTATCATCCTCTCAGGCACGTTCTTGCAGCACGTTATTAAAAGGGTAATAACCAAACCGAAGGTTATGGAAATCAAAACTTGATAAGGTTCAAATCTTTCCTTTTCAAAATAGAAAATAAAAACTCACATTTTAATCATGTAGGTGATAAACTGGTGGTATTGTTCCTCATTCCTTTTGTCTTTATTAGAATAAAAAAAAAATCCCAGTGTCGCCACCAGGACAGATAAGTTTATATGTTGGTGTTTTATAAATTTGAACTTGCTTCATGGACGTCCAGCAACGCTTACAGCGCGATGCGTCCTTCTTTACTCCATGAACAATCACAGTGTTTGATTTGGTGTCTTTCACTCTTTAAATACTGAATGTAAAATAAAGTATATTTCCACACACACACACGACATCCAAATTTTCATTAAAACCCCACACTGTGATCCTGAGGGGGCGGAGCGACACCATAGCATTTTGAAGAAGTTTATTTCAACATAAGGCCACCACGAAAACCACAGTAAAGTTTCGCCAATGTTTAGAGGAAGTCTGACCTTGTTCATCTAAATCTGTCACACCAGGCAAACATTAACCAGCCGTGTGTTTGTGGACCTGGAGTGTCGTTTACATTTTTTCCTTTTAATCACCAAACTGCTCCTTCAGATCGATCAGCTTGAGCTGGTCGATTCGCTAAGTGCTGATTCGATGTGACTGCGCAGGAACACTTTGCATGGAAATTTGGCATGGAAATGTGCACCAACTCAAAGCGAGACGAGAACACTAACCGGATTAGCGTGCTCATAAAGACGGCCTGAAAGCACGACTATAAAACGTTTCCCACTTCACACCGATTAAAAAACCGGTTTTAACCAGCGGAGGCACACCCGGAACCCGAACCTCTCGGGCCACCCGCGCGTCCTCGGCTCGGCGACCAGGAAGCTGACGCTGATTTGTTTAGATGCCTGATCATTAAACGCAGCCGTGTTCACTGGGTTTCTGCCTCCTTTGTTTCATTCCACAGTCATGTGTTTGCAATAATCCTGCTGAGACGAAAGAGGCCTTTAAGTGGCATCAGATGACGGCGGGAGGTGGGTGGAGGTGGGGGGGTGAACATTTCTCTCAAAATTACGGCCTTCACATGCAGAGGCCCGAGATCACGGGGAGCAGTGTGTGAGTGTGTGTGTGTGTGTGTGTGTGTGTGGTTTTTAGTTTTGTTGCCTACAAAAAAACAACAGTTTAGAACAAGGAAGTCAATCAGAACTTTTCAGCACTAATGAGACACAACAATGGAAAAAGGAGGAAAACGGTTAAAGAGATGCACGTTCTGATCTGACCTCAGTCTGTTTTTTTTTTTTGGGGGGGGGGGGGGGGGGAGAAAAAGGGAAACAATAAAATGCAGATCATCATGAAGTTGCTAAAAAGATGTCCGACTGTTTCAAGAGATCCAACAATGTAGACTCCTGTTCCATGCTCCATGTATATACAGAATACCTAGACAACTTTTTTTTTATTTTTATTAAAAGTCTTATTTTTGGATTATTTCCAGCATACACTGTACACCCTCCTAGCTAAATACTTAAAAATAAATAAATATATAAAAATGCCATTCAACCATACGGAACATTCATCAGTGGCTCTTAAACTACTAAACAATTAGTTCTTACTGATGCGTCAGTATTCTGGGTTTGACTGAATTAGCATTAGCATAGAGTTTAACTGTACGCTATAAGCTTTCCATAGCAGCTTGCAAAATTTGCATCTGAGCTCGAGTGCAAAACTAAACAAGCAGTGGTGGTCTGCGGCTAAATTATTTCTTTAACCTACGTCTAGACTTGGTGCTTTAAACCGAAATGCTTTAAACATGAACGTTTTATATATATAGACCTGTTAGATAGTTAGCCATGTTAATGTAGCGGAAACTGTTGTTTTGACCCTCAGTCAGGCCACCACAACATGGTGTGTTACCGCCGACACAGCGTTAATAGCTCAGTGTGTGCTGAAGGTGACGAGCAAACATCTGCGTCACAGCATGCCTCAGTGCACAACCACAATCTGATGATAATTATGAAGAGCAAAATGAGAAGCTTCACCCATGCATGTTTACGCTGCGCCGACTGATAATCCACACACACGCACGCACGCACACACACACACGCTGACCGAAAAGCCTAGAGTGAAGCTGGGATTAGCATAGTGCGCTAACGTGCATTTAAAATAGCCAAGAGGAAAACCACCACCCCAAAACACTGTAGAGGTCGTGTTTAAAACTGAACAGAATTTTAACTGGATCAGCAGGTTGGCACAGAGAGCTCGCTTCAGGCTTTAAAAGCTAAAACACAAATAAAAAAGCTTCACAGTCATGAGAAAGAGAAAAGAAAAGTCTGCAACAACTGCTTTGGTGGGAAGTTCACACTTCACACTCGGGTGTGAAATGAATCACAAACAGCAGCCGCAGGTCTGTGGGGTGAGATCAGCACCATGAGGTCATCACTACACAGCAGGGGCGCCAAAATTAACTGAACACAGCTCTGGTCTCTCTCACTCTAATCCTATTCATTCTCATTCTCATCCCAGTAAAGGAGGCGTGGCCTCTGCCAAAGCACTTTTCACTCAGTGAGGGAGGCGTGGCTTCTGTCTTAATCCTTGTCACTCAGTAAAGGAGGCGTATATTTGTGTACATTCCCATCAGTTCTAGTGAAAACGCGCGGCCTGCATCTCTAGTTCTGTCAGTCCCAGTAGAGGAGGCGTGGCCTCTGTCTATATTCCCGTCAGTCCCAGTAAAGGAGGCGTGGCTTCTGTCTATATTCCCGTCAGTCCCAGTAAAGGAGGCGTGGCCTCTGTCTATATTCCCGTCTGTCCCAGTAAAGGAGGTGTGGCCTCTGTCTATATTCCCATCAGTCCCAGTAAAGGAGGCGTGGCTTCTGTCTATATTCCCATCAGTCCCAGTAAAGGAGGCGTGGCCTCTGTCTATATTCCCGTCAGTCCCAGTAAAGGAGGTGTGGCTTCTGTCTATATTCCCATCAGTCCCAGTAAAGGAGGCGTGGCCTCTGTCTATATTCCCGTCAGTCCCAGTAAAGGAGGCGTGGCCTCTGTCTCTATTCCCATCAGTCCCAGTAAAGGAGGCATGGCCTCTGTCTATAGTCCCATCAGTCCCAGTAAAGGAGGCGTGGCCTTTGTCTATATTCCCATCAGTCTCAGTAAAGGAGGCGTGGCCTACATCTCTATCCTTGTCACTCAGTAAAGGAGGCGTCGCTTCTGTCTATATTCATCAGTCCCAGGAAAAGAGGCGTGGCCTCTGTCTATATTCCCATCAGTCCCAGTAAAGGAGGCGTGGCCTCTGTCTATATTCCCATCAGTCCCAGTAAAGGAGGCGTGGCCTCTGTCTATATTCCCATCAGTCCCAGTAAAGGAGGCGTGGCTTCTGTCTATATTCCCATCAGTCCCAGTAAAGGAGGCGTGGCCTCTGTCTATATTCCCATCTGTCCCAGTAAAGGAGGCGTGGCTTCTGTCTATATTCCCATCAGTCCCAGTAAAGGAGGCGTGGCTTCTGTCTATATTCCCATCAGTCCCAGTAAAGGAGGCGTGGCTTCTGTCTATATTCCCATCAGTCTCAGTAAAGGTGTGGCCTACATCTCTATCCTTGTCACTCAGTAAAGGAGGCGTGGCTTCTGTCTAATTCCCATCTGTCCCAGTAAAGGAGGCGTGGCTTCTGTCTATATTCCCATCAGTCCCAGTAAAGGAGGCGTGGCTTCTGTCTATATTCCCATCAGTCTCAGTAAAGGTGTGGCCTACATCTCTATCCTTGTCACTCAGTAAAGGAGGCGTGGCTTCTGTCTAATTCCCATCAGTCCCAGTAAAGGAGGCGTGGCCTCTGTCTATATTCCCATCAGTCCCAGTAAAGGAGGCGTGGCCTTTGTCTATATTCCCATCAGTCCCAGTAAAGGAGGCGTGGCCTCTGTCTATATTCCCATCAGTCCCAGTAAAGGAGGCGTGGCCTCTGTATATTCCCATCAGTCCCAGTAAAGGAGGCGTGGCCTTTGTCTATATTCCCATCAGTCCCAGTAAAGGAGGTGTGGCTTCTGTCTATATTCCCATCAGTCCCAGGAAAAGAGGCGTGGCCTCTGTCTATATTCCCATCAGTCCCAGTAAAGGAGGCGTGGCCTCTGTATATATTCCCGTCAGTCCCAGTAGAGGAGGCGTGGCCTCTGTCTATATTCCAGTCAGTCCCAGTAGAGGAGGCGTGGCCTCTGTCTATATTCCCGTCAGTCCCAGTAGAGGAGGCGTGGCCTCTGTCTATATTCCCGTCAGTCCCAGTAAAGGAGGCGTGGCCTCTGTCTATATTCCCGTCAGTCCCAGTAAAGGAGGCGTGGCCTCTGTCTATATTCCCGTCAGTCCCAGTAAAGGAGGCGTGGCCTCTGTCTATATTCCCGTCAGTCCCAGTAAAGGAGGCGTGGCCTCTGTCTATATTCCCGTCAGTCCCAGTAAAGGAGGCGTGGCCTCTGTCTATATTCCCATCAGTCCCAGTAAAGCGAGGGCCTGAACCACCGGCTCTGTAGATAAGAGCATCAGCTTCAATTCACACATCAACCCACAGTGTGAGAGGTGATAACATCGCCGGGGCTCATCAGCCAGTCCAGACGGGATTCACAGATAAGATTCAAGGCTAGTAGGATTTGAATTGCAAAGCTGCTCTTTGTCACATTAGACAAAGATAACATACAAACCCACTTTTAACCTAAAACAGGTTTACGGTAAGATCATCAATGCACGCAGTTGTGCAGCTCATGTAGATGGCGTGCCAGCTTGAGGAAGCCACTTCCTTTCAGAGCACCATCAGCACCACCACAAACCATCTGGCACTCGACTGCATGCTACCCGTCACCAACGCTGTTGTGTTCATAAACACGCTCAAAATGAGCGTTAATAATAACACAGCCTGGAGGAGCTGATTTCATCAGGTTAGAATCGATGGCAGTATATATGTATATATCCAACGGCAGAACGCTTCCAGTGTAAATTATAATAATAATAATAATAATAATAATAATAATAATAATAAAAAAAAGAGCTTAAAATTTCTCTTGAGAAACAAGCGTAATCAGGACGATCTTTACTCACATCCCCTTGTTGTGTTGGAAAACAGACAACGGCAACGTAAAAGCAGAAGTCTGCTACATGAGACTCTCACAAACATGCATGTGACAGTCATCCAGACTTCGAGATGAAGAAACTCCTGTTACACTTAGACAATCAACTGGTGTTCATATGTGAGATAATAACAAGCGTATCAAAAAGAAGAAATTACGAGATACAGTGCTATATTTATACCGGTGATCTGAGGATGACAAAACTGGTATTTCATGCACAAGATCTGTTACAGTAAAATAAAACATTTTGAAAACTAATACAAACACTTATTTTACTTATGATGTGGAATAATGCTCTTCTGATGAGGTTTACGTTTTTATAAACAATAGAGCTAGCGCAGTGATTAAGGTATTGACCTACCGTTCAGAAGGTCCCAGGTTCAAACCCCTGCACCACCAGGTTAACAGCTCAGATATTTAATGAGATTAAAATCTAAGTGGCTCTGGATAACGGAGTCTGCCAAATGTCATAGATATACATACTGTACATTAAGGCTTAGACGTTTGGCAGACGCCGTTATCGAGAGCCACTTAGATTTTTATTCTCATTATACTTGAGATAAAAGGTTAAAGTTGATGGCATCATTTTAAATCCACTCTACAAAGATGCTTTAATTCATGGGGTTTAACAAATATATTACATTAACTGTTTAGGAATTTTTCCCTAAAGTCCATTTCCACTGGCTCAAAAGTATTTGGACAAGCTGCCTTGGGTGGCGTGTGTTAGTTTCAAGTGAAATGAAAAAGAGGCAGAGTAGGTAGATTCCGAGTCTCGAATTTGCATTTGTTTGTTTTATTTAAACAAATCGAATACGCAAAATGCAGCTCGTTTTCAGTTTAACTTCAGTAAATGAAAAGTAGCTCAGGGTGTGACTTGGACATTCCAGTTCTCTGCCTTGCATTGCTTTCACGCTTAGATTTGTAAATGTTATAAACCTGTCCAGTTACTTTTGAGCCTATAAAAATGTATCAATAAAAAAAGCAAAGGCTGCAATTCCTGCACGGTTAATGCAATATATATATATATATACATTTTTTTTTTTTACTTTTGCTTTAAAGCTAAATGTCTATACTTTATTCCAGTTGCATTGTGGTGCCGTGCAAACACACACACAAATAAATAAATAAATAAATGTTTGAATACTTATGACCTTACCGTGCCATGCTGGATGTTAATGTCATAGTGTCTCACAATCCCAATGCACAGGTGTTATAATGCATTACAGCACAAAACTAGTGCACGGTTCCTACGTAGAGATATAACAGCAAATTGTTTAATGAGCATTTATACCGGAAAGATTTTTTTAAAATAATACTGTACATTACAACTTAACTGTGTCCTTATGAACATTTTTCATTATAAGGCAGGCGATGTCTTAATAATGCTTCATAATTCATGGTTTAAAACCTACACCCGATGGCGTCCCTGTAAGCATGTTATAATGCTCTTTGTATCCTGACGTAAGATTTTCTGAACCGTTATGACTCACTCCATAGGCCAGAGTCTTGTACGGCACCATGTACTGTATGTTAATAACATAACACTTTACAGCATGAATCGTTAATTGGTTTGAAAACAGAAGGATTTGGATTTGAACGCCTTTCAGCGGATTAAAGATGCAAACAAAATGAAAGACAAACACACCAGACACACCTAGTGTTTAACAATGCAGAACATCTAACCAGGACCCAGATACACACACACACACATCAAATATCTGAGTAATTACACTCTCAGATTGCAGGAAGTTGAGCGCAGGGGATACTGTATACTGTATACTGTATACCTGCAGGAGGTTTTTCTAACCCACATCTTTTAACCCACATGATGGAGATAATATTCCAATTTTTTTTCTTTTGGCATTAAAGATGAACCCTGATCACTCTCCGCCCTGGTAAACACTGCAAATACACCCGAAGCAGAAATACCAGCCTTGCCAGCAGGGTGTGAACTGACAGATCCTCAAACTCAGCTACATCACTCCAGATCGACACCAAGTCAGCAGTTATGATGTTGGTTGTTCTCAATGTTTTCTAACACATTTAAGTGTCTCCATCTCCCAAAATATAAACCATCAGCGTAATTCAAACCAAGCACTCTAACCAGGGCAACACTCAGGATAAGGGGCAATACAGGTGAAGCAGGACATACAGCGCATGTGCAAGGAAATGTGTCCAAGTAACGTGAAGCTGGCAGAGTGAGTAATGTAACATTTCGCGTTAATTTCAACTCATTACACATTTTTTAAAAAGTAAAATCATTGAATTTTCCACATGCATAAATATTTTCACACAGTCAAATCCACTTTCGCGTGCGCAAACTGTATCGTCACTAGCTTAACCTCTCTTAAATTCGATATGCTTCCCCAAGGGTTGCCAGATCACACTGACTTAATCCCGCCCAGGCAGAGCTGAAAACCTGCAAACTGTGATTTAAAAAAACAAAACAAAAAAAAAAACAGCCCAAATATTAACAATGATCTTTTACCTGACTTAGTATTTAATGCTCTGCTTTAACGCAAGAGCAAATAAACTACGTCAGCGTGATGAATTATCTGAAGTTTGATGTGGAATACGCAGTGGTGTCAAAAGTATTCACATTCATTACTTGAGTAGAAGTATAGATACCAGGGTTCAAAACTACTTCTTTAGAAGTTGAAGTATCAACCCAAGCTTTTTACTTAAGTAAAAGTTTAAAAGTACTGGTTTCAAAACTACTTAAAGTATAAAAGTAAAAATACCGTTAGGGGGAAAAAAAGTATTAAGGTCTCGCTTTCTGATCATGCAACGGGGGGGGGGGGGGGGGGTGGGATCGTTGTACGCGTTCTGATCATGTGACGGGGGGGGGGGGGGGGGGGGGCGTTGTGCGCGTTCTGATCATAAAAATAGAGTAACGAGGCTGTTTTTAAAATGTAAGGAGTAGAAAGTACAGATAATTGCTTAAAAATGTAAGGAGTAGAAGTAAAAAGTCGGCTGAAAAATAATTACTCCAGTAAAGTATAGATACCCAAAATTTCTACTTAAGTAAGGTAACGAAGTATTTGTACTTCGTTACTTGACACCTCTGGGAATACGATAAGATATTAAATTTTATTTTATATTTGATACATTTTTTCTGAGTACTTTAAGTCTTAATCCAGAGAGTTTTCATCACAAATAACTAAGACATCCTTCAGGACACGAGTTCAAGTTCAACATCTGATCATGGGTGATAAAAAAACAAACACTGTTATTTTAATCAGGTTCTTGGAATATAACGATAATCATCAGTGGAGATTAAGGGCGAAGAGATGTCTGTGTACTGATCTGTTATCTGATCTGTACAGCAAGAACACATCGGTAAACTCCACTAAAACTGGTGAGGACGAAGGAAAAAAAAAAGAAAAGAAAAAAGGATGTTTCGAGGCACAAAGATGTCTTTTGAAAGCTTGAAGCAGACCGTCTGAGCGCTGATGTGAAAATTCCATGTGTGTGTTTGCGCCACTGAAAGAGGCGACTATTTGAGTTTCTGGTCTTTTGTCTGCTTGTTTGCCAGCTTTCACCGCCAGCGCGGCTCCTCGAGCTCTTTACCGCACGAAACCGTTTCTGATGTTCAGAAGGTGAAATTGTATGTTGGTTAAAAGCGCAGTTCAGTAAAGCTATAGTTCATTCTAGCTCTTCAGTGTGTCTTATTCAAGTACTTCTGTTCCATGTTTAGAAAATATCTCCTCATGCTAATGCAGGTCAACTCGAGTTTAAAGACAGAGCAAAGTAAACTTTATCTGGACGAAACCGAAATCATAAAGAACGCATGAGGGACGTTTCCTGATGCTTGGGGTTGAACAGTGAATGAAAAAGTAAAAAAAATAAAAAAAACAAACATGTAAATCCTAAAATAGATTAATTTATTGAAGAACACACATACACACATACATTATTATATAAAAAAAGTTTTTTTTACTTCAAGTGATCAGGATTGTTTTAAATACAAAGTTGTACAAGAGGAAACCAGATCATCAAATGGACGGGGAATAAAACCAGACTTCTGCAGAAATGTCCTGAACTCTGGAAAGATCCACATCTCCATTTCCTGTTATGAGACGTTCCCTTTGAAGTCGTCTTCGCATTGGTCCTTTTAAAAGGAAAGGAAAAGTTTTAAACTTCCTAAGAAAACACTAATACCCGAGTATCTGATTCTAAAGAACTTGGAAAATATCTGGATTTAGAAGAGATAAGTAAAGGATCAGGTTCTACATTGCCTTCGAGTGCGTACTTGCCTGGCTTTGTGCACGAGAGTGCTGCTCCTGCAGGGCCAGAGTCTGATTAACGAACCTCAGCATGCCTGACAGGGAGTCCATTTCTGATTCCTCAGGTTCCTCTGCATCCAGCATGTAGGTGAGTGGGTTGAAGGTCATGTCTGAGCTGGAGGAGATCTCCCTGTGGTTCAGGCCCTGCCAGCCGCTGCAGGAACTCGGAGGCTTCAGTGCCGCCGTCACGCTGGCCTTGAGACTTTCCGAGAGCTCCAGGGACGCGTCTGAGGAGTCTTCCCTGCTGAAGGTGGAGGAGATGATGGAGCGAGCGAGGGGGTCGTTGAGGGAAAGGTGATAATTCGGCAGCGTGTCTTTGAGAGGAGGAGAGCGGGGAGGAAACGTGCTGGACTCGTGATGGAGCGTGGAGCTGCGGAGCTCGGAGGCTCTCTCGAGGCTGGAGATCTTCGCCTGGAGACGTGCGATCTCCGAGTCCTGGAACAGAGGGGCGAGGTTTCGTAGTTAGATAACCTTCACACATATATAAAAAAAACTAATTATCTGGTTTGAACAAACCGGATCTGTACTTTAAGGTTTTGTTTGTCAAAATGCTAAAACGCCTACTGAGAAATTATTTACTTCAATTTGCTGCTTAAAAAAGGTCCCGTATGAAATAGCTATAAACATTGTGTTTATCTGAAAACAAATAATTAAACTTTAACTAAACATAAAAATACTTGGTAACTGTTGGTCGCGTCTCATCTTTATTTTTTCTTGCTAATCTTCTGATCTACACTCCAGTCCTGTAGGTGGCAGTAATGCACCAACCACATATAATCTCAAGAAGAATAAGCAATAATCTCTTAAAACAGGAGTATATGGAGAAGAGGGAAGCGGTAAATTTTTAAGAAAGTTCAGCTAAATAAAAAAAAAAAAAAAAAGTGCAAATCCATTTTAATTAATTCCAACATTAAAACCCATCGATTACGACAGTGAATAAACAGAAAACATGATTCTTGCCAAACATGATTCAATTAAATTTTATTTGCATAGTGAATTTAATGACGTCTGGAATGAGGAACTGTTGGAGAAGCGAGAGATGCCACGTATTTCCATAGAAGTGCTGCAGGTTACAGGTACAGGCATGTGTAAACGTTAGTGCCATCGCTTTAACAAACATTATTTAACAAAAATTAAGTCCCCCCCACATTGTCTCTCACATTGTTGTGGTCAATCATTCTTTTACAACATTGCTTCAGGACATTAAGGTTTTTTGAGGATTCACTTATGCAAAACTATCTTAAGGTCCCACAGCATTCCAGTTGGGATAAGGTTTGGCCCTTTGACTAGTCCATTCCTGAAGAAGAACCTTGAAGAATCATTGTCCTGTAGCACGACCCAATTTCTAGAAGACCAGAGTACGACAGAGAATACTCTAGAATACAGAGGAGTTCATGGGTGACTCAAATGACTGAAGTCGCGTGACTGCAAAGACAAGTCCAGACCATCACCCCGCCACTGCCATGCTCAACAGTGGGTAAGAGGTGTTTCTGCTGAAATGTGGTTTGTTCAGATCTAGTTGTCATGGCAATCCATCCAAACAAAAAATCACTCCCTTTAAATAATGTTTAATTTGTGTCTGTGAACTTGGCATTTAAGGCCTGTGAAGACTCAGCAGAAGGGAGAAAAGAAAAGAAAAAAAAAGAAACTTTGTGAAAAGCTCATCACAATACTCATACTCATTCCTTTTGAAGCCAAGAAACATGGGCATGGCTGGACCTGAAATCAACGGGTAGAACAAGTTCTCAGGGTGTAACCTTTTAGACTTAGGCTGGAACAACGAGCTTTAAATAACTGCAGGTTTACGAAGCAACGGTGAGAAGAGACGCGTTTAACGCCTCGTGAACACACCTGGTGATTACAGGTAAACCGAACGAGGAAACTCCCCTGCTTGGAGTGTCAATATTAGAAGAAACAAAACATCTGAAGGAGAAAAGGGCGGTCGGGGAGGCGTGGCCAGGTAATCGCCCGAGTCTTAGGGTTGGCTTTACCGGACTCTGGATTAATTTGAAGAAAAAAAAAAAAAAAAAAGGCTTCAAACTGCTACTTTTAATTATTACAATGTTGCAAGACTGTAATCCTTTTAATCAGGATAGAATGCAATTTGTAAGAAATAAAAACACACACCAATGCATGCTATTACAGTAAAATAATCAACAAGTTGCTGACTTACTGTCAACTGACTTCATTTTATTGCCACATAACGTTACTGAGTCCACAGTAGACCTGAGCAACTGATCAAGCCCAGATCATAACACTGTCTCCAGAGGCTTGTACAGTGGACACTATGCATGATGGTGCATCGCTTCATGTGCTTCCCTTCTTACCCTGACACGCCCATCACTCTGGAATAGGATCAGTCTGAACTCACCGTTTTTATTTTTCCTAGCAAATTTTAAGTGTTTTTAAACTAAGCGTTTAAGTGATCTCCAATTATAAGCTACTTTCTTTTGCAAAGTTGAAGGTTCTGTGCTATCCTTACAATAAAAAAAAAAAAAATTAAAGTTTAAAGTTCTTACACATTTGTATTAAATTTATCTTCTTAATTTATTTTGTGCGAGAGAAATGAGTCGGCCTCACCGGTTTCAATGAATCAGTCCGGGAGCACGATGATAGGAAATGTCTGTCCTGTAAAGCTGTCCTGATGGTGAATAAGCCTAATTCCGGAAAATCTTCAACGAGACAGAGTTCACAGTCCAATACAGTGGAAAACAGCTCCGAGACAAAATGGCGCCTAGGATTCTCCTCGTGGTTTTTTATTTATTTATTATAATTTTTTTTTCTTCCCGATTTTCTCCCTAATTTAGTCGTGCTCAATTCCTCCCCATCACTAGGGGGCTCCCACATTAAGGCTACTACTACCATTCAGCCGGGAGGGCCGAGGACTATCACGTGTTTCCTCCGAACCGTGTGACGCCAGCCGACCACATCTTTTTGAACTGCTTGCTCACGCACCGTTAGGAGCGGCGTAACACACTCGGAGGAACAGCGCTATCCGCTCTCTCCGCTTACTTGAGCTCACAGACGCCCCTGATTGGCTGTAGAGCCGTGATTAATGTGGCAGCACTAAGTACCTCTCTCATCCCTCCCCTCTGAGAGAGCTCGGCCAATCAGCTCTCTCTAGACCTCCGGTTGTGAGAGGTAACAGCATCACCCGGGGATCGAACCAGCCGTCTCCGGATGATCGGGCGAGCGCTTTACCACTGCGCCACTCGGAGGCCTCCCCTCGCGATTTAAAGGCGCAGAGACAACATTTTACAGTGAGATTAATCTCATTAGGCGCAGTTTTTGGCCACATGATGGCAGTGTGGGTAACGGGGACAGATTTAGTCGAGTGGATCGGTATGCTTTACATTGTATATAAGGCGTACAAGACTCACTTTTTCGGACTTAAGAACAAATCGGACTTACAAACGTGCTCCTGGAATGGAACCCGTTTGTAAGTCAGGGACTACCTCTAACTTTGGCTAATCTGAACAATTTGTACAGAAGATTAATATTCCCAGGGCACATTTTTACAGGCATCTACAGGTATCAGATTTTTTATTTTTTTTGTCTCCGTCTGATCTGTTTGTCTTTTCTAGAAGTTACAGCAGGAGTGCAGATACTTTTTGAGCAAGAACAAATTTCAGATAAAGTCTGGCAAAAGTGAATATACGGAATGAACTCGTCTTCAGTTTGCCTCAAACACACAGTACTGCATACAACACACAACTTTACTGGTCTATAGTAAAACCGTCTAAGATCAGAGAGGACTTTGATCCCACATGTGACCGATATTCTGGACGTGCTCAAAGGTAACCGATTTTAGGAGTTTTATCTTTGATATTTCATCAAAAATATGCAAATATCACTGGAACCATCTCCAGCCATTGCACTCTGCACTTTGGTGCCGCCTCAAGTGGTTCTCGAATGGATGACATCCAGGCCAGTATGATCTAGTTTTTTGTTTTTTTTTCCTTTTTGTAATCTGTTTCATAATTGGTATCATGTTTATCTATTGTTCTGTATTCGACTGACTGACTGGATGCTTTCTTAGGGCGCGGAGGAGGAGAATTGTTGAAAAGCTTTTGTTTAAATTTCATATGAAAAAAAAAAAAACATTTTGAGGGATAAACAAGGTCACTAAACATACAGTGTCCAATAATGTACATCACCTGAGCTGCAAGTGCGCCCTCGTGTGCTGTACAGGTTATTAGATATCTGTTTAGATACATTATGCAAAACAAGATTTACTGGTTATTAAATATCTAAAACGGTTTTGATTCTTAAGCTCAGTTACTCGATTACTAGATAAACATCAAGTATTTTTAAAGAACATTGCCGCATCACAAAGCTAGGCCAAATTTTACACCAAAATGTGTGTTTGTAACATTTTTTTCCATGTACTTGTACAAGTGTGGAAAAAAATAAGAAATCTCTAATCGGGATGGCGTGACTCCGCCCCCTGACTGACAATAATGCATTTTTCGTTGCTGTACATTTCTCACCCTGACCTTAATGAGCAGCGCTTCGTTAGCGTGCTGCAAACGCTGCTGTGTGGACAGGAGCTGCGTGTGGAGTTCGGCGGCATCGGCTCGAGTTTGCTCCAGCTGCTCCTGAGAGCTCCGGAGGCTGCTGGAGATCTGATCGGAGACCTTCAGGAGCTGCCCGCGTGTCTGCTGAAGAGCCGTGACCTTTACGGGGTTAAAGGAGAACTCATTAACTACTTAATAAACTGATCAGAGCGTGAAAGTGTTTAAATGTGTGGACTAAAAGTTCATGGGTTAACCTGTAACCATTAATGAATGTAAAAATGATACTGGAGGATGTCAGTAAGTTAGCGGAACCTCCGTCACTGATTAGTTTCCTGCTTCAGAATGACATTTTCTTTGCTACAAAATACTGCAAACTCATTTTAAAGCCAAGCTGCTTCTTTGAATTTGGGTTTCTCCCTCAGAGAACTAGGTTATGTGCACTGCTGTAGCAGTGTGTGCTTGCGTGTGTGTGGTGTGTGTGTGTGTACCTCTCGGTTATGCTCTTCTCTCTGTTGCTCCAGTTCCTGCTGCAGTTTAGTGACCGTGGTCTGTAGCTGAGCTTCGCCCTGCACCCGCCGCTTCTCGACCACACGGAGCTGCTCCTGGAGCTGCTGTACCTCAGACGCCTACACACAAACACGCACACACACATACTCACACATGAGTAGTTTGGACCACTGCACGTACAGCAAGAGAGTCCTTAATATTAATCTACTGTACAACCTGGTCTAGATTGGAGTGTGTAAAAAGAAACAACGAAAAATCTAAGTGAGACACAAAGCACTGAGAGTGGACAAAGTGAAAGTGTACCAGGGGATGAAGAGAAAGTGCGGAGAGTAAAAGGGAAAGTGTAAAGAGAGGCAAACAGAAAGTATAGAAAAGAAAAAGAGAAAGTGTTAAGGGTGAAAGAGAAAGTATAGAAAGAAGCAAAGAGAAAGTGTTAGAGAAAGAGAAAATGTAAAAAGAGGCACAATATACAGAGAAAAAGTGAAAGTGTAAAGAAAGACAGAGAAAAAGCAAAGCAAAGACACAAAGAGAAAGCGTAAAGCAAGAGACGGAGAGAAAGCGTAAAGCGAGTCGAAATAAAGAGACAAGTTTAAGAAGGGATGAAACAGAACTGCAGTATGGCAAAACCAGCATGTCAAAAATTTACAAAGTGGCAAAAACAAGGTAAAGTGAGACAAAGAAAAAGCGTGAACCAAGGTAAAGACAAAACGTAAAGCGAGACGCAACAAGAAAGCACAAAACGAGACACAAAGGGAAAGTATAAAATGAGAAAGTGTAAAACAAGACAAAGCATAAAAAAAGCGAGCGGCAAAGAGAAAGCGTAAAGTGAGGCAAGGCATAAAGACAGACAAAGAAAGTGCAAAATGAGATCCAAAGACAAAGTGTAAAGCGAGAAAGACAAAGTGCAAAGCAAGACACAAAGAGAAAGTATAAAACGAGACAAACGTAAAAAAGCAAAAGACAAAGAGAAAGCGTGACAAGCTAAATGAAATCATAAAACGAGACAAAGAGGAAGCGTAAAATTATATCTAAAGACAAAGCGCAAAGCAAGACGCAAAGAGAAAGCATAAAAAAGTGAGAGCCGAAGAGAAAGTGTAAAAAAGCGGAAGGCAAAGAGAAAGTGTAAAAAAAGCGAAAGGCAAAGAGAAAGCGTAAAATGATACCTAAAGACAAAGCGCAAATCAAGACGCAAAGAGAAAGCATAAAATAGCAACAGCCGAAGAGAAAGCGTGAAAAGGCAATAGGCAATGAGAAAGCGTAAAAAAAGCGAAAGGCAAAGAGAAAGCGTAAAATGATACCTAAAGACAAAGCGCAAATCAAGACGCAAAGAGAAAGCATAAAATAGCAACAGCCGAAGAGAAAGCGTGAAAAGGCAATAGGCAATGAGAAAGCGTAAAAAAAGCGAAAGGCAAAGAGAAAGTGTAAAAAAAGCGAAAGGCAAAGAGAAAGTGTAAAAAAAGCGAAAGGCAAAGAGAAAGTGTAAAAAAAGCGAAAGGCAAAGAGAAAGTGTAAAAAAAGCGAAAGGCAAAGAGAAAGTGTAAAAAAAAGCGAAAGGCAAAGAGAAAGTGTAAAAAAAGCGAAAGGCAAAGAGAAAGCGTAAAATGATACCTAAAGACAAAGCGCAAAGGAAGACGCAAAGAGAAAGCATAAAATAGCGACAGCTGAAGAGAAATCGTAAAAAAGCAGAAGGCAAAGAGAAAGCGTAAAGGGAGCAGCACAGAGAAAGAGTAAAGCGAGACAAAGTTTAAGGCGAGACAAAGAAAAATCTTAAAAAGCAAAGCAAAATCATAAAATGAGAAAGCAAAAAAGGGTGAGAGGCAAAGAAAAAGTGTAAAAAAAAAAAAATATATATATATATATATATAGGTAAAGAGAAAGCGTAAAAAGCATAAAAAGTGAGACGTGAAGACAAAGCATAAAGCAAGACAAAACAAAAGTGCAGTAAGGCAAAGCCAGTGCGTCAACAAATAAAGAGAGGCTAAGAAAAGATGTACAGAGAGATAAGATGAGAAAGTGCGAGATCTGTAAAGCCACAGAGAAAGCGAGTAACAACAACAGATGCTGCATTTACACCACGCGCACAACTTTCGCAGAACCTCTTAAAACAGTTTCCACTGAAGGAACCAGCACTGATCAGGAACTACAGTTCCAGGAACACTTTCAGGCTCTGCTTTAAAAGGTCAGCGAAGGTCAGCGAGAGCTTTCCAGACGAGGGGGGAGTTCAGGATGAGGGAGAGACGTGGGCCTCATTACACGTCAGGCAGCTTTAATGTTTGCGGTTTTTCACACTCACACACAGTTACTCATTAAACACAACGCCGGCCAAAGGTCGAGATCGAAGTGTGTGAAGGACACACCCATACACGCATGTACACGTACACACACACACACAGAGTTGTTATGGTGTAAGGGTAATATGATTAGACATCTGAACGCATTTGCATTACATTAAAACTAGCATGCGCAGAAACTATTGTATATTTTTTTTATGTTTATCATTAATTTGTATTATATTTTGGACCGAGTTACATCAAGAAATTTTTATCCAAATCTACAGTATCATTATTAAACTGGTCAACACTGGGAAGGGGTGTGGTCTCTGTACTCATTAGACTTAAAGAAGGGGGCGTGGTCTCTCACTCTATTAACATTATGTCCGTTATATATAAACGTGTCACAGTTCCCACGCCTGTACCTTCTGTCTCTCCTGCTGTGTGACGTCGTCCAGCTGCCGGTTCAGTGTGTCACAGCGAGTGTGTGCGTCCTGCAGATCCTGGATGCTCTTCTGGAGCTGCTCGCGACACACACGCAGCTGCTGTCCGAGCTCCAATACACTCTGATACACACACACACACAGGAGTCTGAGGTGTTATCTCTAACACAATTCAAGTAATAAAAAGTGCAAGTTTTATGGCGTATACGATAACACCAGTACTACGACTGCTAAATCTCACACTGACGAAAGTGTTGGTACTTTAAAAAAAAAAAAAGATAACACATATATTAATAAACCGTTTGTGGTTTAAAGCATCACTACTGTCTGAGCTGTTATAGAAAACTAATGTTACACCCCTGCACACGCGCAGCTCCTCTACCACTTCCATCAATCCTCTAGTCTGACGTTCTTTTATTCCTCATGATGCTGGTCCTCACCTTTTCCACATCCTCCGTCCCCTGGAGCTGCAATTTGACCACGTCCAGCCTCTCGGTCAGAAACGCCACCTACAGATGATGCGCAGAGAGTCAGAGACGCTGCCGTTATCCTCAGATCACTCTGTTTTTTCAACCTTATTTAAAGTGTGTAACGAGACCTGTTCATCTCTCGCTCTAAGTTTTCTCTCGGTCTTCTCCAGGACGCCCTGCAGATGTTCCACCTTCCTGTCCATCTCCAGTTTATGCTCCTTGATGACCACATCCAGCTGTCCGAGCTACGGACACAGAAAAATGGTTTCACTCATTTTATTCAAACGAAAATTTATACAGTAAATATATATAGCGGCGAGATAGGGTGTAGTGGTTAGCACTGTCGCCTTGCACCTCCAGGGTCTGGGTTCGATTCCCGTCTCTGTGTGCATGGAGTTGGCATGTTCTCCTCGTGCTTGGTGGGTTTCCTCCGGGTACTCCGGTTTCCTCCCACAGTCCAAAGATATGCAGGTTAGGCTAATTGGCGTTCCTAAATTGCCCGTAGTGTGTGATTGGGTGTGTGAGTGTGTGTATGTGTGTGTGCCCTGCGATGGTTTGGCACCCTGTCCGGGGTGTACCCCGCCTAGTGCCCGAAGTCTCCTGGGATAGGCTCCAGGTCCCCCGCGACCCTGAACACAGGATTAAGCGGTATAGAAGATGAATGAATGAATGAATATATATAAAGCACTGAAATTAGATTCCTTTTAGTGCCATCTGCTGGACACTGAGGGTAAAACGGTCAAACTTTAACTGTAATTTAAAAAATAAAGAAAGACTCACAGTGATTTTATTGCGATATCTTCTCAGTTGAATAAATCAGTGTTTAAGCCTAATTATTTATATATACTTTTGTTGCTTTTGCACACTGTTTAAACAACCATGCTGTTTTTTTCCCCCCTCTTTAAACCAAGGCAGTTTAAATGGTCTATTATGAAAGTTTGGGAGTTTTGGAGCCCCCGCCTGGTAGAACTACATTACTGCAAGCATGTTACCAATCAAATCTAACTGCATCTTACCTGACTGTAAATGAAAAAATTATAATAATTTTAAAAAAATGTGATTTGGGCAAAAATGTATCTAACTTCATGATGTCGCCCCTTGCCCGTTACCTAGCAACCAGCCAATAAATATTGAAAGTGAAAAACAGAACCTTCTTACATTAGAACTCTATTAAATGGATCTTTACAAATAAAATGCCCTCATGCTATAGTATTTTTTTTTAAATGGTAATTCATGCAAAATGTACTTAAATGCTGTCTTAATCTGAGAAATTCAATCAGATGGATTTAATTAAGCTTTGATGAGCCTGTGATTAATTGTGTGACTGTTTAAGATAAAATAATCATATCAGAAACGTATGTTAATATACAATCCAGAGGTCTAGCGTCAGGTCTGAGCACCAAATTCGGCCCTGACTTTATATTTTTGTCTTGAGTAGCTTTCTACTAAAATAAATTTTAAAAAAGTTACATACTGCAGCTTTAATGCATAATTGTGATAAATTTAATGTGAATTTTAGCTCCTTATGGGTTCGGTTCACAAGCCCTACTCCGGTATCGTGTGTGTGTGTGTGTGTGTGTGTGTGTGTGTGTATATATATATGTTACCAGCTCTGCTCTTTGCTGCAGTTCCCCCTGTCTCTCCTTCAGTGCAGTGTCCATGTCCAACACCTCATGATTCCTCTCCTCCAGCTCGCGCTGGCTCTCTCTGTCAACAAAACACACACACACACATATTTGCTTGTGGCGCACCACATTTTATTTTAATTTATGCCAGCTACTGAATCATCAGACCTCTAAACACACATCTCCATGAGTTTACACTCTTTTCTCTTATTCCTTCTTCTGTACAGCTTTTGGGTCACATGAGATTAGATAAACAAGCAAAGATCTCTGGATAGAAGTGTGTGTGTGTGTGTAGCTCCATGAACACACAATGTGCAAAAGGCGTGGTGTTAAACGCACAGTGTTTACGCAAGCATAAAAAAGGAGAAATACACATTTTTTTAAAATACGATTTATCAATACTTTACTACGGAGTGGGTTCGGGTCAGTTTGGTGCATTACTTTTAGCAAAGCTAATCGAGAGACACTAGCGCCCCCATGTGGAGAATGTTCAGCTTGTTAAACACGTGTGAGTGGATTACAAGGACAAGGGGAGGGTCCATGATGCGTTCCACATTAAAGAAAAAGAATTCTAAAACCTTATTTATTCATTTTATTTATATATATATATATATATATATATATAGGCAAAATTTATGTACAATTTAATTTCCTTGTATTTATGTCACGCCTTAACATCTTTATCCATAAGGCATGTTTTCTACAGGTAAATCTAATAAAAAAAATTCTAAAATCTTTAAAATCTACCTTGATTTTAATTAAAATCTGCTAATATATTTAAAGTATGCTGACCTGCATTAGTCTTAAATATGTTCCATGATCGTGAAACATAAAATGACTCTGAACCAATAAGGTGACGATATGCAAATACAGGTCTTGCAAACAGATATTTTCCTCATAAATGGGCGGGGCATGTTGTGTCAGGGACAGGTTTTGAGAACAAGGATGAAAGTAGGCTTCATCAGTATGTTGGATAAATTTTTGCCTGAATCAGATTCTTTTTTATTTATTTATTTACATTAAATACAGTAGATTGTTAACGTGCTTGCAGTAACGTAGTTCTACCAGAGGGGGCTCCAAAACGCACAAATGTTCACAGAACTGCATTAAAACTGGCTTTTTTTTCCCTCTGGAGTTTAAAGAGAAAAAAAAACAGCATGGATTTTTAAACAGTTTTGGTATGTTTTCATGTATAAAATGACTTTATAAGGTCATTTATTATTCAGTAAAAAAAAAACTAATTCAGGAATATTTGACTAAAACTTATTTACAATAAATGAGATATTTACAATAAATAAAAATAAAAATTTACAATCAGACTTCACAATCAATCTTAAGGGAGACGTGCTTGTGATGCATGTCCCAGTTGGAGCTGGAGTTCTAGAAGACCGCCCCCCTCCAACAAAAATACACACACACACTGGGTTGTGTTAACGAGGTTGCACCGGACGAGCCTGGAACTGGCGGCTGGAAGGCGGAGCCTCACCTGAGCTCCGCGGTGAGCTGGTGGATGGTGACCTTCTGCTGGTCGGCGGTGAGCTGAGTCTTCTGCAGCACGTCCCTCAGCTCCTCCAGGTGGCCGAGCGTATCGGTCAGCTCGCCGCGCACCGTGTTCAACTGCTCCTCCAGCAGATGGGCTCGCTGCAGAGAGTTCCGTCTGTCCATCTCGCTCCGGTGAAGCTGCTCCTCCAGGTCGACCACTGAACACACACACACACACATTCAAGACTCTACGGCTCTGTCTGACATCATAGCGTCTACATTACAGGCATTGATGTAGCGTACCCTTTTCACTCTTCTTATCCAGCATGCCTTTGGTCTCCTGCAGCGTCTCCTCCATCTGACTGAGCTGCGTGGCTTGGGCGCTGCTGTCCCTCCTCAGCTGCAGGAGCTCCTTCTCCATGTCCTTGAGCTCCTCTCTGCACACGTCCATCTCGGAGCGCAGCTTCCTGTCAGACACACAGTTAACAAAATGAAACATGATTACAGAGTCAGCAAAGTCTGATAGAATTCTTGTTCCCCTGCCTTTGGCTCGGTCTTGTCGTTGGCTGCAAACTGCTGGAGAAAAAGGAGGAAGCGCTCGATGTTTATAGGGACGCGATGTGAGCGAGTCCTGAATCGGTCATAAGACCGCCGGAGGCTGTACGGTGGCCTGGGATTCAAATATCAGCTACACAGAGATGTTCTTGTGGGGAACATAAAATCACAAGGCAGATGTTGGTGAGGAACATTTTGTTTGTAAAGTAATAAAAAAAAAAAAAAACTTTTAAATAACGCATATGCGTTATTTTATGCAAATAAACAGCCTGCTTATACATGACACTATCAAAAAAAATCCAGATTCAAAGAAAAAAAATTTCGGTATTAATTATTTAAAAGCATACAAAATTCCCAAACAAACTTTTAAAAATTTTTTATACTTTGGGCCACACAGTGAATCATATACAAGTGACATGATCTTGGCTCCAGTTGTGTCCTCCATCTGACAGAGCTCTTGCGAGACCTATAAATGAGACGACTACCACGCGAGACTCACGTTATGGAAGCGGAGAGCTCAGCAGCCTGCTTTTCCTTCTTCTGCGCCTCCTGCCTGGCCTCCTCGATCTCCTCCTGCTTTCTCCTGAGCTGGTGTAACGAGGTGGTGCGCTCCTTCTCCAGCTCCTGCTCCAGCTGAGAGACCTGCGGTATGGAAATTAAGTGAAGTCAAATCTGGTGCGGAAAAAAACCTTTTTGTTTCAGCTTTACGGCTGACTGGGACACTCGAAAATTCATCTTAAAATTTGTCGCACTTCTCGAAAATTAACTTCTAAGCAAATTCTAAAATCCAAATGCACTTTTTTATTATACAAGTTTAGTTTCAAATATCATCATAACATGATCACCTATAGAGTCAGTTACAGGCGCAGTTACAGGGTTTGGCCACATCATCTTCCCAGTGATGGAAACTTAAGCACTTTTCTAAGTCGCACTGGATAAGAGCGTCTGCTAAATGCCTAAATGTAAATGATGGCAGTGTAGGGAAAAAGGACCAGAGATTTAGTCGAGTGGATCGGTATGCTTTACATTGTAGATCCCGGTCAAAAGCGGACAAGACTCACTTTGTCAGACTTAGGAACAAATCCGACTTACGAACACGCTCCCGGAACGGAACTCTTTCATAAGTAGGGAACTACCTGTATCTCATCGTATAACTTTAGCTAAAACAGACCAGACCACACACTAAAGTGTGGCATGTCTTTAAGAAGCTCCCACAAACAACTTTATCAGTTTGGTTTGGAAATTCTTGTTCAGACAAATTTAAAGTCATTTTGAGCATAGTTTTTCACATTATCTTCACACCCGAGCTTGTTTTTCACCGATTAAAATAACCTCCCAGATGCCAACTTGAGACAGAGGCTAGACTTAAAGCAAACCCTTCATGAAATGCACGTGATGTCACAGCTTCGAGCTGTTTCTGAACCAAAACACTGCCTTCACTAAAGCCGTCTATGTTCTCACACCAATATAAACTATGATTAGCAGTATAGCTGTCAGGCACAGAAAACGTACACTTCATTTATTTTATTTATTTATTAGGGTCTCTGGTAAGGTGCTTTGCTTTAGGACCTGAATGTACTCATGTGTACAAACACACAGTCGAATTCGCTTTGGATCAGAAAGCCTTCTCTGTGCTTAAGACAAAAAGAAAAAGGATGCCCCGGTGTGAGTTGGGGGTGCGTACCTGGCTCTGCAGGTGACTCTGGCTGTCCTCCAGCTGGGCAATGCGACCGGTGCTCTCCTGCAGCATGGTGTGTTGTCTCTGCATGGAGCGCTGCAGCTGCAGGTTCTCCTCGGTGGAGCTCTCGCACGCCAGCGCTCTGCTCCTCAGCGCCTCCTGAAGAACTGACAACTAACACACATACACGGTTAAACCCATACAGCATTACAAACATACAGAGCACATGAGATGAGGTTCCTTTTATGCAAACTTTTGTATTATATAATAAGAAGTCTATTACAGTACTGCGTATCCCAGCAAGGACGTTATTTCTTTTTATAAATGTTACATTAAGTACAAAAACTTTACATATTTTCTTAACTTTAACTTTGAATTCTTATCATGTACCGTATTATTAGATTTTTTTCATATATTTATACACGCACACTGTAGTCCCCGACTTATGAACATTCATTCAAGTTACGAGTTCTCTCATATATGAACACATTCATAGATGCAAACAAGTCGCAGAAGTAGCTCACGCGTATTGTATAAAAAACACACACACACACACACTGCAGTGCACCAGATACCAACATTTATAATTATATACAATATTTTCAGAATGAAAGTGAATGTATAAAACGGGATTCCCCTCGTGATTTAAACATGCAGAGACGACACTGTTACATTTGTGCGAGATTCATTTCCTTAGGCGCGGTTATGGTTTTTAGCCACATGATGGCAGTGTGGGGGAAAAGGGGACGGATTTAGTCAAGTGGATTGGTGTGCTTTACATTGTATATTCATGTCAAAGGCGTACACGTCTCACGTTGTCAGACTTAAAAACAAATCCAACTTACGAACACGCTCCCGGAACGGAACTTGTTTGTAAGTCGGGGACTACCTGTACATACACACAAACAATTTGTATTATTAGTTTAAATTATCTATTTATTCTATAATAATATGGAACCTCTGAGTTCTTTAGCTCCAGCTGCTTATCGTAGTGCTGCTTGACTTTCTCGACCTGCTGTAGGACATCGTTCAGCTCCTCCCTACAGCACGCCAGCTCATACTCCATGAACTTCACCTGGACAGGAAAATATTTCACATTTATTTCTGATCCCTGTATCTTTATAGCTCCCAATGTACACAGGACAATGTCTTTTGGCACACTGACTTATGAAGGTTAGTGCTCTCTGTGACTGTGCGTGCTGCCATCTGGTGGCGTGTCTCGGAACTTTTTGATATCACCTCATACTAAACACTACGGTTTCTCGTTTCTAGTTATATTTAGTCACACACACACACACACACACACACATACACACCTTGGAAGCAGACTCTAAGGCCTGCTCTTCAAAAGCATTTGCTGCTTCTTCACTCCGCTTGTCCTTCTTCTCCATTTCCTGTAAATAAACCCCATGTTTACATTTCTACACTGCACATGATTAACTGCGAATTGCTGATCGTTTCAGGAAGCCGACCTGTGTGAGCTGATCCACAGACGCCTGCAGTAACCCGGCCTGAAGTTCTGCTTCCTGTTTCTCTGACTCGAGCTGAGACGCGGTGCGCTTTAACTCGGCTACTTCGGCCTGACTCTGAGCCAGAGACAACTGCAGCTGCACAAACGCACATGGACATTCATCATCATCAGTAAAAAAAATAAATTAATTAAAAAAAAAAAAGCATGTTACACACTTCTCTCACACACTCAAAAAAAATATTCACACACTCACCACCTCCATCCTTTCCTCCAGTTCTCTGCATCTGTGTGTTTCTGACGTCCTGGAGGTCTCCAGAGCCTGCTGATACTCCCTCTGCTTCTTCTTTACGAGAGACTGGTAGTGATGGACACTGCTCTCCTTTTCCTCCAGAGAAAAACACAAATGATAAAAATCTATCACATAAAAATATATAAATATACAGTATGTATATTGATGTATAAATATTTACTTTTTTTCTACATACGCTGCATATATTAAAATATATATACATATGATTAAATATAAATTCGTTTACTGTATTATTAGTTATAACGATACATTTATTTTAAACTTCAGACCTCCTTTATGTTACGGTTATGCGAGAAAAAACTATTCGCAATAAACAATTACTCAAAAAAATGTATAAGCATTACAAGAATAACATTTTATGTTAAAATTTATAATCTTGTGCTGCTTCTATTCCTCTAAATTCAAATCAAAATGTCTTTGACAAATAAGGTTTGTATAGGAAATATTGGAATGTGC
The DNA here is from genome assembly GCA_030522415.1 of Channallabes apus. Classification (NCBI taxonomy): domain Eukaryota; kingdom Metazoa; phylum Chordata; class Actinopteri; order Siluriformes; family Clariidae; genus Channallabes; species Channallabes apus. The sequence goes on along the minus strand of CM060105.1, from coordinate 60,165,030 downwards.
AGTACACAGCACTAAAAACTGTTTTTTTAACATAATAAGGAAATACTTCCTGATAATATCACAAACTGAAAAGTGTGTATGTGTGTGTGTGTGTGTGTTACCATTATTTCCTGCTCCAGCTGGCTGGTTTTAACAGCAGCCTGTGAATACGCCGCACTTTTCTCCTGAAGCTGTTTCTCCACCACAACCAGACGCGAGCTCTTCTTCTTCAACTGCACAAAAGCACAGAACACAAATTCGTTTCACACTTAACACACACACACACACACACACACACACACACAACTTCATCTAATCGCATGTGTAGGATATTGTAGGATATTAACGTGACAAATCTGGAAAAGAAATCTGTATCCTTTTCATGCTGATCTTCTGCTCCACACTCCAGTCCAGCAGGTGGCGGTATTCAACCAAGCGCCCACAAATGCAGAAAGAAGAAAACACAATAATCTTGCTCAGGTATCTGGTATATTAGCAAAAGATTCAAGCTGTATGTATTTTCTGCAAAAGCTGTGGTGTGTATCTTTAAAGATTTAAACTATTTAATACTGGTTACTTTACCATGATTTTTTTTTGTTTGTTTGTTTGTCTTAGGGTTTATTACCATATCCGCCTCACAGGATACATATTTAAATACACATATATACCTCATGGCAGATACATATTAAACATTCAACCAATATAATATAAAGTTATAAATATAATGTAAGGGATTTAAAAGGTAGTAAAATAAATGAAACAAATGGATAAATAAATAAATAAATAAATAAATAGCAAATTGAAACAGATTTGTAGCAGATTTTGCTATAATAGGGTTAGGGTTAAAAAAAATAATAATTAATTAAGCTCCATAATCGATTTAATCACACAGCTCTAATCCAAACGTCAAAAAAAAAAAAAAAAAAAAAAACAACCTTGGTTAATGAGCGCTGCTGACACTGGAGACTCCTTACTTACACTACATGATAAATAAACGTCTCCTTACAGATAAACTTCATCCTATTAATAACTTCTCCTTTTTTAACCATAAATAACTGAAGGTACAGTTAACGACGGGGAAGCGTGTGTCTGCTTTCTGCACCTCTCGCTCCAGCGTGGTGGCCTGACCAGCCTTATCCAGCAGCTGGTTGTGAAGCTGTTGGAAGTGTGAAGCTCTCTGAGTGATGGAGGTCTGCAGGGACGAGATCTCCTCCTGCGCTCGGCTCAGTCTCTCCTGCAGGCTCTGTGCGGCGCTCGCCTGCCTCGCCTTCTCCCTCTCCACGCTCTGTAGCGCTGCTAGAAGCTTCCGATAGCGCTCGTCTAACGCGTTCGATCAACGGGAACACCGGTTAGATTTAATGCTCTCAGCTGGTTAATGTACGTTATTAGACAAGGTCGATAATTTCATATATATGATCTATTACACTGTTATCGCTCACCTGACTTGTGCTGGAGATTTTCTGTGACTGCAGTTAAAGTCAGTGGGGGTAACAGACAGGGGTTCACACACACAGCTCCGTGTCGATTCTGAAAAAACAACACCAATAAATCTTTAAACACAAACTCAGTCTGAGCTCTTTTCTGTAACACAACCTATACATGATGTGTGGATTCCTCTACATACACAGACAGCATCACTGTGTGTGCGTGAAGGAGGCGTGGCTTCCGCGACAGTGTGCATTAAGGAGGCGTGGCTTCTGTGTTAAGCTGTGTGAAAGAGACATGGCTTTTGTGTCAGCATGTGTGGGAAAAGGCGGGGCTTTTGTGTCAGTCTACGTGAACGAGGCGGGGCTATTGTGTTATTTTTGCATCAAAGAGGCATGGCTTTTGAGTTAAGCAGTGTGAAAGAGGCGTGGCTTCTGTGTCAGTCTGTGTGGGAAAAGGTGTGGCTTTTGTGTCCGCATGTGTGAAGGAGGCGGGGCTTTGTGTCAGTCTGCATGAAGGAGGTGTGGCTATTGTGTTATTTTTGCGTGAAAGAGGCGTGGCTTTTGAGTTAAGCAGTGTAAAAGAGGCGTGGCTTCTGTGTCAGTCTGTGTGGGAAAAGGTGTGGCTTTTGTGTCAGTTTATGTGAAGGAGGCGTGGCTTCTGTGTCAGTTTATGTGAAGGAGGCGTGGCTTCTGTGTCAGTTTATGTGAAGGAGGCGTGGCTTCTGTGTCAGTTTATGTGAAGGAGGCGTGGCTTCTGTGTCAGTTTATGTGAAGGAGGCGTGGCTTCTGTGTCAGTCTGCGTGAAGGAGGCGGGGCTTGTGTTATTTTTGCATCAAAGAGGCGTGGCTTTTGAGTTAAGCAGTGTGAAAGAGGCGTGGCTTCTGTCTCAGTCTGTGTGAAGGAGGCGGGGCTTGTGTTATTTTTGCATCAAAGAGGCGTGGCTTTTGAGTTAAGCAGTGTGAAAGAGGCGTGGCTTCTGTGTCAGTCTGTGTGGGAAAAGGTGTGGCTTTTGTGTCCGCATGTGTGAAGGAGGCGGGGCTTTGTGTCAGTCTGCATGAAGGAGGTGTGGCTATTGTGTTATTTTTGTGTGAAAGAGGCGGAGCTTTTGAGTTAAGCAGTGTAAAAGAGGCGTGGCTTCTGTGTCAGTCTGTGTGGGAAAAGGTGTGGCTTCTGTGTCAGTTTATGTGAAGGAGGCGTGGCTTCTGTGTCAGTTTATGTGAAGGAGGCGTGGCTTCTGTGTCAGTTTATGTGAAGGAGGCGTGGCTTCTGTGTCAGTTTATGTGAAGGAGGCGTGGCTTCTGTGTCAGTTTATGTGAAGGAGGCGTGGCTTCTGTGTCAGTTTATGTGAAGGAGGCGTGGCTTCTGTGTCAGTTTATGTGAAGGAGGTGTGGCTTCTGTCTCAGTCTGTGTGAAGGAGGCGGGGCTTGTGTTATTTTTGCATCAAAGAGGCGTGGCTTTTGAGTTAAGCAGTGTGAAAGAGGCGTGGCTTCTGTCTCAGTCTGTGTGAAGGAGGCGGGGCTTGTGTTATTTTTGCATCAAAGAGGCGTGGCTTTTGAGTTAAGCAGTGTGAAAGAGGCGTGGCTTCTGTGTCAGTCTGTGTGAAGAAGGCGGGGCTTTTATGTCAGTCTGCGTGAAGGAGGCGTGGCTTCTGTGTCAGTTTATGTGAAGGAGGCGTGGCTTCTGTCTCAGTCTGTGTGAAGGAGGCGGGGCTTGTGTTATTTTTGCATCAAAGAGGCGTGGCTTTTGAGTTAAGCAGTGTGAAAGAGGCGTGGCTTCTGTGTCAGTCTGTGTGAAGAAGGCGGGGCTTTTATGTCAGTCTGCGTGAAGGAGGCGGGGCTTGTGTTATTTTTGCATCAAAGAGGCGTGGCTTTTGAGTTAAGCAGTGTGAAAGAGGCGTGGCTTCTGTGTCAGTCTGTGTGAAGAAGGCGGGGCTTTTATGTCAGTCTGCGTGAAGGAGGTGTGGCTATTGTGTTATTTTTGCGTGAAAGAGGTGTGGCTTTTGTGTCAGTCTGCATGAAGGAAGCGCAGCTTTTGTATCAGTTTATGTGAAGGAGGCGTTGGCTTTTGTGTTAAGCTATGTTAAAGAGGCGTGGCTTCTGTGTCAATATGTGTGAAGCAGACGGGGCTTTTGTGTCTGGTTGCGTGAAGAAGGCGTGGCCTCTGTCAGCCACAGCGGAGGAGGCGTGGTCTATAAATTAGTTTTATGTAAGGAGGTGTGGCTGGAACAATTGGAAAGCACATCATTGCAGGCTTGGAGTAGAATCATGAACACTTCTCACACAGACCTCTCTGAGATGCAGGAGGTCCAGAACGTTCTCCAGACTGCCGAGCTCTGCCCTGGCCTGCTCCATATCCCTGTGGGTCTGACTGAGCCTCTGTTCCTGACAGGCGGTGAGGAGACGCAGGTCCTCCCTGTCCCTCCTGAGTCCCTCCAGCTCCACCAGCTGCACCTCCTTCTGCTCCAGCTCCTTCTGCAGGCGACTCAGCTGCTCCGATGCCTGCTGGACTCGGCCCTGCAGCTCCTGACGCTCAGTGGAGAGAGTCTCGGCATGGACCCGCGCCTCCTTCAGCTCCTTACTGAGAGAGCGAGGAATTTAAACGACACTTGGAATAGTACTGTACAGTTTACATGCTTCAGATGGACGTTCGATGTCTCTGACCTCAGGCTGTGACTCGTCTTCTCCTTCTCTCTCTCCAGCTGTGTACACCTTTTCTCCAGCTCCTCTCGTTCTCGATCGTACTCGATGAGACTCGCCTTCAGCCTGCCCTCGTTCTCCATCACCTGCGTCCGAGTAAGATCAGAGCAGAGATCGATATCGAGTCCGTGTGTCAGATAATATCTCCTTCAAAACATGTGATTAATTCCGCAGTATGCGCGCCACCTTCTTTAATTTTTCAGCCACGTCTTCTCTGTGCTCTTTGAAAGCCACGGTGAGTCTCTCAGCGTTTCGTAGAGCCTGGTTCCTCTGCTGCTCCATCCTTAAACAAAGAAAAAAGAAAAAAAAAAAACATACAGGTTACCTGAGATGAGCATAAAGTAATGGCGCCCGGATACGGTCATGAGCGCGTCCCCTACCGCTTCCACTGCCGTGTTTTCTCGCACAGCTCGGACTTCACCGTGTTCAGTTCTCCCTTGAGCTTCTCCACCGCTCTGGTGCACTGCAGTGTCGTCTGTTCACTCGCCGCACGCTTCAAGTCCGCGTCCCTACAAAACACAGTCACGGACACACACTACGTTCTAGACTTTTAGCTGCTTAAAGCGGATTCATCCAGGAAAGAACAGTAACGTTACCGTAACGCTGTGGCTTGAGCTTCCAGCTGTGCCTCCAAGTCCAGGATTCGTTCTTTCATGATGGATGCGTTGGACGTCTTCGCTCCTACGGTGGAACCTAGAAGACGCATCTGTGGGGATAAAATGATGTAGCGAAGCACCGATCGATATTATATCTTCGTGCAAAACGACAGTGTATTATAACTCACTCAATATTTACAGATCAGTTGTCGTTCAACTGGCCAATTTACACAAAATACATCATGTCAACCCGCTGGAAATATTACCAAGTCTTCCTTTAAAAAAGGTCCAGTTTGCAATATAGAACGTTATTTAATAAAGTTAAATAAGGAGGGTTTAACTAGAGTCAGTGTGTGTGTGCGCGCACTACCTTAGACCTGGAGCTGGCGATCTCGAGCTGTGCAGCCTCCAGGTCGCTCATCAGCTGCCTGTTCTCCAGCACCAGAGACGAGTTCTCCTCCCTCACCGAGCCGAGCGTCCTCCTGAGCTGAGCCGCCTCGTCCTCCATGTCCGCTCTACCGTGGTTAGGGCCACGAGCTCTCGCGCAGGCTTTCCTCTCCACACCCACTGGTTTCGGGGTGCTGGACCCAGGATACGATGATGGTCTCACAGAACCGAGATCGGGAAGATCGTCGAAAGTGCTGTGACCTGGGAGTCCGTTTGTTCCGCTGAAGTTCGTCTGCTCGGGGATGCTGAAGATGGTGTCATGTTCCGAGTGACTGAGATTAAAGAAAAATCAACTATTGATGTAATGCGCTAATCCGTCATCGCAAGTCAGCTCATATCATGAAGCGGAACTGCATTCTGGCCCTTTGAGGTGAGTGAAAAATCCTTAATCTTATCCCTTAAAGGGCTTCGATGATGCTAAAATCACTTTTAAGTCATGTTTAAATAAAAAAAAGGGGGGGGGGAATCCCTATTGACTAAGTTGACTTAAAAAAGCCAATTAGATTTCCTAACGTGACCTCATATAAGAATTGTTCCTCAGTTCTCCTGTTCTATCAAGGGGCGTGGCTCTGTATGTGCTCATTTACATAGACACAGAACCAGTGCACTTGGAGGAGGAGGAGTGAAATAAAGTAAGCTTAAGGTATGAAAAAAATTATGATCTGACCTTTGATACGTTTCAGCGTGGTTAGCTTTAGTCTAGAAGACGAATATGGTTCGTTACATGAAGAGATTCTTGCGAGTTAGCGATTCTGACTCTTTGATTGTTCTAAATCCTTTCCTTTTTTCCTTTCAAACCACCTCATCTAATAAATAGCAGATGGATTCTTGTCAAAACGAACAATGAACATCTAGCTTCCATCGAAGCTCCAGCAAGGCTGACATACTAAATCATAACTTCACTCCGAAATCATTCTGCTGGTCGACGTTTCAGAGGACGATTATCTTAGCACGCTGTAAGAACTGTACAGTCCAGGTGGACCAGTCGAATACAAAGCTTCGTGAAGCTTCTGTTCTCACCTTAACCGCTCTCCCAGAGCCTGCAGGTTCCTCTCGGTTCTCCTCAACTGAGTCCTCAACAACAGCACATCGTCAACCAGGTCTCGGTCCGAGTTACACATCAGGAAGTCTCATAGCGGAGCAGAATAAACCGCTTCGCTCGCGTTCACATTACGACTGAATATCCGGATTATTTAATCCGGTTTGTGATTCTGCACAATTTAATACTGCAACAATAACAACACACAATGAACAAATGAACATTACAGCTTTTTCATGATCATTTTATTTCTTTTTACAACAAATTGTGCTATTGTGGGTTTTAAATAGAAAGATAAACACGTTAATATGACTTTTTTATCACTTTAAACACAATTTGTAGCTGAACTTTAAACAAATCAACAGGTTGTCACTTGTCAGCTAGTTCTCTAATCTCAAGTTCCAGTGTTACTTTTTTCCTAATAATTTCCTGCAGTGAAACTATTTCGATAAACACTTCACGTAACATCTATATACTAAATATAAAATAAGGAGAATAAGAATATTAAAGATGTTACCATTAACGCCGCCATGTTGCTTCTTTTCACATCAGAAGGATTAAAAACAAACCGCCTCCCAGTATCGCGGCCTCTGATTGGATGACGGAAAAATGCTGAACCCTGATTCGTCCGTACAGTCGCGCGAACGTTGGCGGGTCGATTATAAAAGTCGCCACGGCGACGTGAATGACAGATGAGTTGGCCAATCACACGCGAGTCTGCGCTGGCGGGGATCCTGGATGCTAGCCAATCAGGTAAGACAAGGCGGTACTGAAAAATGTGCAAACATGGATTCAGATTACTATAATTAACCTGATTTAAATAACTATATATATATATATATATATATATATATATATATATATATTTATATAAAGGAGTTTTGCACCTGAATCTTATGCTTGTTCATAAATAAATGGAAAAAATTATTTAAAAATAGCTTCAACTAAAGTAAATTAAGTAAAATTTTAACAAATCCAATTATAATAAGCAATAAAAACATTTAAGAATAATATACATATAATGTATCACTTATTTTTATTATTAATAATTTATAATACACATCATCTTAATGAATGAATTATGAATTATAACTAAAACTATATGTTATGTTATGAATTAAAATTCATCTTTAATTTTTATAAATGTAAGACTTTTTTTTATTTAAAATCGATTAATATATTTACAATAAAATATATTTAATATGCATATTAATAAAAAATATTATATTTATTTTATTAGTAGTATTTTTTAAATAAATGTTAGATTTAAAAGCATTAAATATATGTTATAGCCAATATTAAATTTGCGCCATTAAAATATACAGTATAATAAATAATATGAATGCAATGTAGATCTGAACCTCTGTACACTAATTTAACTCATCCTGGAGGGAAGTTCTTAAGGCAAAAATTCATATTTTTCTATAAGAAAATGTAAATTCACTCTAACCACCCCAAAGAAAAAAGAAAATACAACTCATACACACACACTTCAGTTGGCTTTCTGCTGTAGCAAAAAAAGAAATTTCCCGAACATAAGTCCAACTTGGTGGCGTTCGTTTTGGTCCAGTTCATTCTCTCGATTTTCAATTTCTAATGCAAAAATTTGTAACGGAGGGGATTTATATGCATCTCATTTCCAAAAATATACCAAGCTTATTCATTTTACAGTAATTATATAACTAAATTAAAAAAAATAAATGTAGTAAAAAAAAATTCATACACAAATTTGTTAAATATGATAATTTTTTAAATATTAAGCTTCATAAGGACACACTTGGTAGTTCATGTTATAGTTACTTGGAGCAACTAAAACACACATTTTAATTTCATGAGTTTATTCTTTGGCTACAGAAGCCTGCTCAAAGCCAGTAAAAAAATAAAAATAAAATAAACAAAGCGAAGCTGCAAGGATGTAGTACTAGTACAACAAGTAAGAAAGATTTCATACACATCATATACTGAAATTAAAGAGGTATCAGTGTTGAGATTGAGAAAAACAATAATTAAAAACCTTGCCTTAGACCAAAAACCTGCGGCGGGACAGTCAGCGCTCGGAGACGAGTGGCTCAATAACACTTTATAAAAATAAAATAAAACAAAACGCAGGGCATTTATGATCGAAACAAAATTACAGTCCGAACAGAACAGAACAAGGTCTCAGAATTTCAGTCATTAATGCTTAACGAGAAACAAACCAGGGGCCCCTAGGGGTCCTCACTAAAACCATGGACTCCTACTGGGCGTGGCACATTTATTAAAGAAAAACTCCACATTGATGTTTAAACTGTAAATGATGAGTTTAGTGATGATTGCTGCTGATTGGTTGCTGGTGTGTGTTCGTTAGCAGAGGCTGTGTGTCACTGATGTCGCTGTGTTTTTATTGCTAGCGCCGTTACAGGGATGTTTAAAGAAAAAAGAGTCCGCACTTCTTACGTCACTCGAGTGAGCGACGTTGTTAATAGTGTAGGAGCGGAAGCGGCGGTGCAAACGCGGGGATCGAACAAATTCCTACAATTTTAAGCGAATGAGGAGAGATAAAGTCTCGTTACGACACAAAGCTCACGTGTTAACATGTGGGTCGATCGGGGTGGAGTTTTCCTTTAACACATCTTACAAGTGTACATTGTTTTTATTACATTCCAACCCAACCCAAAAGATGCAATAATACACAGCACAAGACTTTAAAACAACAAAAAGGAAACAAAACAAACAAAAAAAAAAAAAGCCTGAGTTGTAAAAAAAAAAAAAAAAAAATATTGCGATTTCTTTTCCTGAAGCGGACAAACGGATGTTTTTTTTTAAGAAATACAAAAAAATTATAATTTTCAAACATCAAGTTGCATAGGACAAAAACAAAATGGCACGAGAAATACGAAAAAACAATATTTTTTTTACTCGTCAGTGTGCATACTTTACATCGAACGGAAATTCTCTAAAGTTAGGTTCAACTTAGCATCGCAGAAATGAACGACTCTGTATGCAACATGAAGGAAGATTAGTCTGAGGCAGACGTGTAAAACTTACAAATCATTGGAGAAACAAACAAACAAAAAGTCTCTGATCGCAGTAACCAAGACTTCGACTCAAATTCCCAATCTCCCCCCATCCCCCAAACAAAAAATCAAAATCAAAAGATTTAATGCTAATAATCTCGACATCTCAACTTGAATCTGTCCAAACGCAACCTGGACGATGATGAACAGACGTGCAATCGAAGTTGAACTTAGAAAAAAAATAATAATAATTTTAAGAAAGAAAGGAAACAAGTGCCCTACTGAACTGAAAAAAAAAAACAATAAAATAAAATATAAAAAGATAAAAAAAATACCTCAAATCTGCAGCAGCATACAGCATTGGATTATTTTAGTTTGATTGATTGTTTTTTTGGGTGACGCCAGCACATCAGGAGCGCGGAGCCGAGATGCCCAAGAAGCGATTTTTGCGCTAAAAACATGTTTAAAAGTTAACACACACCCTCTTCGACTTCAGCTAGCGTCGGCCGTCTTAAGTAACTCTCGTATGTTGAACCCGGAAAATACTGGTTTGTAAAAATTCAGAACGATTCCTCAGATCAGTCGTGTCCGATTCTAATGAGTCGTTCATTCATCTGTTCATCGTCTATACCGCACGTTCCTGTACGAGGAGGAGGGGGGGGGGGGCTGGAGTCTAACACAGGAGACTTGGGGAACGAGGCGGGGGGGGGGGGGGGGACACACCCTGGAGAGGGTTGCCAATCCTTTGCAGGGCACAAAACACTCACTACGGGCAACTTGTGAACGCCGATGACTCTATTCTGCATGTCTTTGGACTGTGGGAGGAAACCCGCGTGGGAATCTAACCCTTGACCCTGGAAGATGTGAGGTCACAGTGTTGCACACTACGCCACCACAATGAGTTTTTCTCTTCTTCTTCTTTCCACCCTCTAAATTTTGACATAAAAATCCGTTCCCCTTTACCGTGTGGAAGAACTTCGTTTGTCATATCCGACCTCGTGTTTTTTAATAATTTTTTTTATCCCGTATACATCACTAAGAAAATGCGACGCTTGGAAGGAAGAAGTAGAGCGGATCCGCGAGGGCGTAGGACCGCCAGCTCGCTTTGTTAAAGCTACCCGAAGTCGAACCGCGTATAAGGCCGAGGTCATCGTGCGTAAACTTTCAAAAGGTTTGTGTGTAGCTGTAACTGTTCCTCAATTTAGACAGGCCACGCCCCCGCGCGAGACGAACGCCGCGCTGTATGAAAGAAACATGGACGTAGACGAGGGCGTGTCGGAATACTGCACCGATTCGGGGGTGTCTGAAGTGTGATGTGCGCCCCCTGTGTGTGATATCAAGCACTTACATGGCAGGGTTTTTTTTTTTCTTTCCTTATTTTAAAGAAATGTAACGTTAAAGAGGCACAGTTTAATCGTTCTCTCTGTTTTTCTTTCAATCCAACCACCAGAGCGACTGGTAAAGGAGCTGAATGTGTGAAACTGAATGGCACATTGTGTGTGTGTGTGTGTGTGTGTGTGTGTATTTTTATATTTGTGAGGAAGTTCAGGAGGCGGTGACGCCCTCCCACTCCACCAGGTACTGCACTTTGCCGTCTTCGGTGACGCGGCGCGCCAGGACGCGGTATTTCTCGCCGCACGCCATTCGCCCGGCGGCGCCGAAGTAGCTGCTGATGGAGCTCCTGAGGAGGCTGAGCTGAGCGCTCGAGTCCAGGCCCTGTGTGATGGAGGGAGGAGGGAAGCGGGAGAGCGGCGTCGGAGACGGCACGAGCGCGGGAACCGGAGCGGGCGTGAGCTCGGGCTGCATGGGGGAGGGGAGAGGGGGAGGAGGGATCTCGGGGTTGGGCGGCTGCAGCGCCCGTCTCGGACGTCCGCGCCCTCTCTTCACCGGGGGCGGAGGCACCGCAGTCCTGCTGGAGCTGCTGAGACTGAGCGGAGGGGGAGGGGGGGGAAGAAACAATAATTAATAAAATGTACAGAACCTTCCAGAATGCAAACGCATCGTCGTTCGGATCTCGACCCGGAGACGAGCGGGGCGTTACCTGGATATGCTGGTTGAGGTAGTTTCGCTCATAGTGGTGGCACTGACTGAGTCGGCGTCTGAGGTACTCGATGACGGCGCTGACTTTTCCGATTTGATGCTGCTCGGGGAAACAAGCGCGACACGGCATGCGTTACCGTGACACCGGAGTTAGAGTTACATCATCTCCGAGATAGAAATAAAAAATAATTTAATCATAAAATCTACCTGTTAGACGCCATCACGCCCAGGGAGTTGTTCTCTGCAGTCGGGAACTTCAGGTGATTCTACGAGAGGGAAAAGGAAAGAAGATGTGTGTAATGAAATGCCAAAGAAAACAATACAGAAAAGGACAGAAAAGCAATAAACATTTAGGTAAATTATTTATATAATTAACAGATTAATGACAGAAAAAAAAGGTAACTTTTGAGAGAATCATTAAAATGTGTGTGTGTGTGTGTACACCTGTAGAAATTTGCAGTATATTTTCTGAGGAGTCGTCAATTCTCACCTGCGCCAGAAGCTCCTCTGATCGTCTCAGCTTGGCCAGCGTCTCGAACGAGTACGAGCGATGCTTCCTCTTCTCTTTCTTCACCACTCCGTTGGTGACCGCACTGAGGAAAACAAAACAAAAAGAGGGTCCTCCTGTTACAGGACACCATCTTGCTCTAGAGTGGACAGAATATTTTTACATATCCCCGCCCCCCGCCGTTAAAACCAGCTGACTCTAATCTCTTAGAAACAAACTCCGATCACCGGCAACGAGTTAATTAGGGGGCGTCTAGACAGCGGCGTACGATTCCACAAAGATTAAAATCGTCGAGGGTACTTTTGCGATTTATTGATTTACTTATGCGATTCATAACCAGAGAAGTTGTGATTTTTATTACAATTTTTTTTAAATAAGGAAGGAAACATCTACTATCTTTAGCGACTCTGGTGAGCTCGCTAATACGATTAATGTTTTGTGTTGAACAGGCCACGCCCAGAAAAGACAAACGTTCATATCTGCTAGTATGGCGGCGTGCTGACGAGGGCGTGTGCATACAGTACCTGTGGAGATGAGGCGGCTTCATGGACTTCCTGCCTTTAATCTTAATCTCGTGCGAAGCTCGTTCCTGCTCCCTGTCCGACGGCAGCTCAGAGTTCTGAGGGCCAGGGGGGAAGCGGATCCGTAACCCGAACAGGTGTTTCTTCTTCTTGATCTCCTTCCCAGACATGAACCTGAAACACAAAACCTCAACATGTTGACCTGTACATACCCCACACACACACACACACACACACACACACACAGTATATAAAATCATATATAACCTCCGGATGTGGACTCACATGGTCAGGTTGCTATTAAGTGCTTCCAGGATTCTTTCATACCGCTCTGATCTGGGCGTGTCCGCGAGCTGCGGGGAAATACATCAAGGGGTACTCAATAGCTTTCATTGGGACAGAGCGTACGTTAGACAAAATGAGATTGGACGAGACGTACCTCCCCGAGCTGAAGCCTGTCCCAGTTCTCGTTAATAAAAGCCATGAGCTCGAGTTCGGAGTCAAAATATTTTTTTTTGTGAATGACGCTCAGATTGTAGAGGCTGAGGTGTGCAACGTCGACCCTGTAGATACACATGTAATAAAATAAAATAAATTATTCATTTATAGCCAGTTTATTTCATTTTTTTATAATATTAAAGCGATGCTCACCATCTCAGAGGCAGGCGTTTGAGGTACTCTGGTCCACTACTGCAAACTGAACAAATAAACTGATAAAACCTGCAGGGAAAAAAATGAAAGAAAAAAAGAAATTAAAGAAATAAAAATAATTTTAAAAAAGCATGGTTTAGGTGCTTAGGATTTGCTTGTACAACTAAATAAATAAATAGCTGAAAATATATATATTATATATAAACATAAACACCTTTTATTACTGCCAGGTTGACTTTACATTATTTAATTATTGTATTTTTTTATATACCTTTATTTTATTTTAACTATCACTGTTTTGTTTTATTACTGAATACCTTTTGTTTATGTGCTTCATTTTTATTTTCAATTATTTCTTAATTACCGCATGAAGCAATTAAATTTATTGCTTTAATTTCATTAAAATAAAATTATTGCACAAATTATATAATATTAAAATATTTCCTTTATATAATTTAATAGATTATTTAATTAACTATACTTAATTTTACTAAACAAAAAATATTAGTTTTTTTTATTTAGCTATTTAGAATTTCTTTTAATAAATTAGATTCCATTTTTATGAAATTCGGTTTTTACTTCACAATCTAAAGAATAATAATTTGATCATCACCTAATATTTTTGTTTCTCACTTATTTACTTTTAGTCCAGTGTACATAAAAGTGCCAAATATGTTATGATTTATTTTTTTTATTGCTTTATATTTTTATATGTGAAACTTTATATGCTTTATAACTTATGTATCATTTTATAATTTATAAAAAACAATAATTAAATAAATAAAATAAAAAAATAATAATAATAAAGAAGAAGAAGAAGGCAGATGTATGAATATCTTGTCCATATACGTGTCGGTTATACCTGTCTCCGTTGAGCATGGGCCGCTGTAAGCACTGGATGCACGCTTCATGAAACCACTGTCTACACCGGTTACACTGCAGCATTTTCAGATACCAACTGAGGAAGAGAGAACACACAGTGATTAGCCAGAAGAAGAGAGAAATCTGTTACTCAGCTACAGGATCCATATTTGTCAGTAACAGGAGAAGAACTGCGATGGTCAGGTGTGCACATACTTTTGATCATACACACATACAGGGTGTCCTAAAGGTCTTTATACAAAGGAATAAAAAAAAGGGAATCATCTGTTCAATACATAAATATTAGAACCAAGTAAACAATGCATCTAATCATTTTCTCCTGTAAACTTATTTGCCCCACATGGGGGTAACATGATAACAGTGGGGAAGGAAATTCTGCCCCTGATCCTGTTCATGAGGACAAACAGCGATCTCCAACCTGTCTTTTTTTGTTTTTCCACCTACCGGGTCTCTGGATGAGGAAGGAGCTCTGATTGGATCGCATTTCACATGCAGTTAAGCATCTGACCAATCAGAGATAAGACTGAATTCTCGTAACCAATCACAACGCAGAAGGCGGGATTCACAGGGAAAGATAGGAAAACTAACCTGACTTTCAAAATTAGAAGAAAAATATATATAAATAAATAAATGAATATAAATTTATCTCACAGATTAAACATTACACAGCAAGCAGAAACAATTTGTAAATTAAAAAAAAAAATAATAATAAAAAAAAGTTTATTTAGGGATAAAATCTGTGTACAGTGCACTCACTCTCCAGGCCCTCCGCAGTAACAGTAGCACTGCTGGATGTTGGTTTTATGGCCCTGGTCCCACACCAGCTCCTCCAGGGAATACGGCAGCGACTGCTTCATCTCCTGCAGCGCTTTGGCGTTCGGCCCTTTTTTCAGCGCACCACCTCTCTGAAATTACAAAACAACAGAATAAACAAAACCACCGCAAGCAGAAGGCGAAGGAAAGCGAAAGTTCGTTCGATGGCGTACGAACGAAAAGTGCTGCATCGGAATATTTTCTATATAAAAATTATAAACAGCAAACCTTTGTGGTTGTGGCAAAAACACACTCCCGGCAGAGCCATTTATCGTCAGACGCGATGACGCTGGCGTCGATGACGGGCGCATGGCACAGCTGGTGGTATCCTGCACGAGAGTTTGTGAACAAAGACAAAATCGTTACCAAAAAAAAAAAAAAAAAAAAAAAATTGGATTTTGCCCATCACAGCGTTGTTCAATTCTCCACTCTGATTGGTCAACTAATTTTCTAGAACGGTGGCTATGATGGTAGCATCGCAGGTTTTATGTTATGGTTTCTATCATTCGCAGGTGATCCGTCTTAATGAGACGATAATTTTGATTTGTGACGATACTGATTATAGATGAATGAAACTTAGTGGAAGGAGAGAAAGAGAGAGAGAGAGAGAGAGAGAGAGAGAGAGAGAGAGAGAATGACGTTTATAACTGCTAAAATTTAGAATTTAAAATTGAAATTTAATTACAACAATTTATACACACACCCGAATACACCAAGGATATAAAGAGATGACCGCTTGTGTGTGTGTGTGCGCGTGATGCAGACAGACTTTCTGTGTGTGTGTACCTTGTCCACACTTGTCACAGATGACTATTTCGTTGGGCGGTTCTGAGCTTTCATTCTGGCATATGGTGCAGAGCATCTCCTCTCCACTGTCTCCTGGAAAACGCACACACACTCATCATCATCATCATCATCATCATCTTCTCCTAACTATGCCTCAGCGAGCATCGTTTTTCCAGCATGTACTCAGATTCAGAGATGAGATCAGAATGTGTAACGTGCGTCTTTAGGGAATATGAGCGTGAAAGCAGGAGGGGTCTGGTTTCCTTACAATAACTGAACTTTTTAAAACAGGAAGACAAATAAAAAGGAGGGTGTGTGTGTGTGTGTGTGTATGCGTGTGCGAGACACTGCTGCAGGTGTGCCACGCACTGAGATCACAATCAGGGCTTTGGCATTTTCATTTGGGTTCAACTACATGTTATTAAATCATAAAGTATTATTATAGAAGAAAATTACATGGAGATAGGGGTCCATCTGGGATTTGTTTTTGCTGCCATTATGGTGAAAAGTCTTACACCATGAAGATGTTTTGTGATGCTAATCAAGATATAGCGCACGCTAGACATTATCGTCACTGACGATAATTCCATCTCAAGTCCCAGTTTGACTCGAACGCCCCTCGACCCCTGAAATTCGCAGGGGGCGACGAATTGTGTAAAAAAAAAAATAAATAAATAAATTAAAAAAAAGAATTTTTAAACTTTCATTTTTAAATGTGGTAAATAAAAAGCCTATGTTTCTTTGTTGTCTCTACAGCCCTGAAAACTACATTTTATATGGAACGTTTGCTGAACTTACATTATTATTTATGTTACAAAGTTAGTAAATTATATATTTTATTATAATATATTTTATATTAATATATTTTCCTATATGCAAAATTATATATTACCATAGAAATTTTTTTTTTAATTTGCAGGATAACCTTAAAACGAGACTATAGTCTTGAAAATCGTATTTAATCCTGCAGACCTAAAATAAGGACGAGCTTAACCAAGTTTAAACCTGCTCAGAAGATTTACATTAGGCCAGACTTGGGTGCGACGCTGATCAACAATGTGCGCTGCAGAACATCAATCGTACTCTCTGTCACAGGTGAAGCCTCCCATTATCTCGAAAAAACCATCACTATGCGTTATATACAATCTAAACGTCCCTGATATGATCACCGGTTTCACCCATGACCCCCATGTCTTTACCCCTTGACCCCCATGTAAATGTAATAACCCCCAGAACAGGGCTAAAGCAACTCTGTGTAGTCTCACCTGTCTGAATGTCCTTCCAAAGAACCCAAGATTTCGACTGGTCTTCAAAAACCACAAAACAGCAATGCTTCTGTTTGTTTATCTGCACGAAGAAACACATCAGCCATAAACATCAAACAAACTTCCAGTTACCGTGACAACATTGATTCTCATTTTCATATGATCAGGTCATATGTGTGTGTTTTTTTTTCCTTCCCATACCAAGGCAAACGTTTACTAAGTAATTGTGTCTTTGCTTGTTCCCCCGCCACCCCGGTCCGAAAAACACATTTACTCTTTAAGTGTCACCTTCGTGATTGTCCCCAGATAAAACAAGCCATCGGACCAGCGAGCTAGAACATCCTGGCCCTCCTCGAACTTATTTGCGAGCTTCTCCGTGTCGCCCTGCCCATCTCTGAGCGAGAGATTGGACAAGGACACGGGAGACTCGTCTTGGCGATGGGATGGAGACTTGCGAAGGGAGATCGGACTGGTTACGACCGTTGAGTCTCTGTAAGGAAAAAAGGAAATGTATAAAGACGGAGGATTTTACAATCATAAATTATTTATAACGTAATAACTCATTAGTTAAACACACGTGCCATTAGATCGAGATAATCAACGATGAAGCAGTGTGAGTCTCAGGGTCTCAGACCTCAACAGCAGAAACAGATTTGTCACACGTTTTAACAAAAAATATATATATTGTTTATAAAAAAACTGAACTGAACATAAAAGCTATATAGTTTAAAGATCTAGCTGAAAAACAAAAATGGCTTGATGTTTATCAAAGCACTTTTTTTTTTTTTTATACTTTTTTAGATGCATCCGGAGAAAAATAAACAACAACGACTCGACGCAAGATATTAGTCGAGTACCATAAATACGGAAGACGTTCGAGTCAAACCAAGACTTTTGATAACACTACACAGTTATGAGAGCAAAACCTTCCTTTATTTCGATATATAATCCCCTGCTATACTAACACACTTTCACTAGCGCTTGGACACCATCACGGCATCAGAAAGTCCTCTTAGTACGCCGGAGCCACGATCGTCAGAAACGCCAGCCTCCCAGGAACTCCGTTAACGGTGTTTCCAAACACGGCTTCGGGGACGAGATCCTTTAACGTGCGAGTGGCGCTGGTGAACAAGTGTGTGCACAGTTCACACAGACAGATGTCATGTTTTGTCCTGCACGTCGTCGCCACAGTTGTCAGGTCTATTTTCAAGGATCAGGTGACGAACGTTTTGGACATACGGCATCCCGTTAACACGTTTTAAACGTTTTTAGGCGCGTCAACGCCGTACTGAGCTTGACGTCATCTGTAAACACCTTCGTCGCCAATCGTTTTTGCACAACTGTGTTGTCTATAATATTGTTATACAGTGGAACCTTGGATTACGAGCATAATTCGTTCCCGGAAGCAGGCTCGTATTCCAAAGCACTCGTAAACCAAATTTTATTTTCCCATAAGAAATAATGGAAACTTAAATTATTCGTTCTACAGCCCAAAAAAAATACAAAAATAATGAATACAAAATTTTTTTTTTTAATTAACTTTATCTAATTAATTGTCGTTCACGCATTTCAAATGTATATTATTATATTTAAAGTATTATGTATGAATGAGATATTTATGAATTAAACAGAAAATTATAGTTTATTGTCCAGATAGCTTAGTGTGTCTGAGTTCAATCATAAAAATTTATAATAATAATGATGTGTTTTAGACTAAATAAACAGAAATAATAGATTAAATATACACAGATTATTTTATTGATTTTTTTTTATTGTTTAATGAGATGGTTAAAGGCTATATTTAATATATTATACATTTAATGTGTAGCAGCTGTAAATTATTGTTTGTGAGAAAGAATTAAAAATGTGATGAGTGTAAAGACACATTTTCGGCTTAATTTTAAAAAGGAAATACCTCACACACACACACACACACACACTCTCTCTCTCTCTCTCACACACACACACACACACTCCCCCATTCAAATCCACTATTACCTCATTCGGCCACTTCCAGCGCTTAAAATGCCTCATATACAGTAAAACCCCGCGCTAGTCCGGCCGGGTGTCCCCGCTGCTCCGCTCCCGCAGGCTCGCGCTCTCTCTCTCGCGCTCTCTCTCTCAGCTCCGCGCCGCGCCGTACGATTTTCAAAATACACCAAACGAGTGTTTTTCTCTCTTCAGCCTCGCCATTTTGGTTTCCCGCTGAGACGCGATGCATTCTGGGAAAGCACGAACCGTCCGTGGCGTTTTTTTTCCTTGACCCCACCCGTTTTAAGAAATGAACCCGCCCCTTGTTGCACCGCCCCTTGCTTCAGTTCGCGCGCTGCAATTGGTCAGTGTCCAACGCTCGCGAAAACATCCCTCTCCGCGATTGGTCAGCCTGGGAAGGCTCGCGCAGGAATTCGCTATGTACTATATATATATATACACACACACACACACACACAGACACACACACACACACATATATCCAGTAGTGATGGGAAGTTCGAATCATTTTAGTGACTCGGTTCTTTGAATCTCGTTCATCAAAATGAACGAATCTTTTTTTGAGTCATTTCGTTCATTTCGTTCTTTTCATCAGAAATAAATTAAATTGTTGCATTTTCAATAAAAATACCCCCAATACGTCTACATACACATATTTTGGCTATAGTTTCAGTTATGAAACTACTACAATGTAACTAAGGACCTATTATAATAAACAGAATGAGCAGCTCACCTCTTATATCTTCCAATCTGAGTCGTTCGTTCTTTTGAATCTATTGCACCGCATAGCGTCTATGGGAGTCACGTGACAAAAGACCGAACGACTCGAAGACCCACTAGCACAATCGTTCAATACTGTTTCCTGTGTACTGCACTCCAGTGGCGGCTGCTCTAAAACTACAAGGCAAGCTCAGCTTCCTCTACTATATAGAAAATAAATGCTCATACAGTATATCCACTGTCGTATTTATATTAGTTTCAATAAAAGTGCGCTAGAATGCGTTCAACTTCATGACTAGCTCGTTCAGAATCAGGTATTTATTGTAGATTGTTTGACGCGATTTTCTTGGCATACATTTCCGTGCCGCACAGCGCGTTAAACCCTCCTGAAGCCCAGCTTCACTGGAGCTCTATGGGGAAGCACAGAGGAGCTTTTTTCACTGCAGAAAAGCTGGACGGTAATTGGATAAATGCACCAAAATCGTCACTTCCAGGGAAGCTCAGCCTCTCTGGGGGTGAATGGAGCAGTGGGCGGGACAGGACGCTGGGCTGCTGCATGATGATTGGAGGAGCTGTTTAAATGGCAGAACCCCTTTTTGATTGACAGCATGTCTTAAGTATGCATCAGCACTGCAGCCAGCCCGTCGCTAGGCCATTTTTAGGGGGGCTTTAGCCGCCCTAACATTTGTACTCAGCCCCCCTAAAAATTCTCCATAAACTTCACACAAATTGCTGGTCGCCCATCATCCCCTTTAAATGTCATATGAAAGTGTCGGCAGACTTCGGCTCCTTCGGCTCCTCACCGTCTTTCAGCGGGTCTTCAATTCACCATCACAGAGGGAGGATTAAGACAAGGTGTGTGTTTCTCGATAAATTGTTCTATCTGCATCAGTGCAGTCCTTTCTCATAAATACAGTTTATAAAATGTCATGAGGGATTAATCAGTTAAATCTCCGCTGTGTTCACCCTCATCACACCAGCTGTTTCCTCTAGTGAACATGAAGCCCTTAATACAGACTCTATGACTCTATAGTCTACTTTATAAAACTATCATGCTGCTGCTGTTTTAATCGGAAAACCTAACTGTCTATATAAAACATTACACAGTGCATATGGCATTAACTACCATAGAGTTATGAACATAAATGATTAAAAATATTGACCGGCAGCATTCAGTGCTCTCGTTTAACTGTATAGCAGTGTGACTTACAGAGATAGAAAAATCCTTTTTTTTTGTAATAAATATTGTATTAAATAATGTCCCAAATCGTAAAATACATTTATTAGCCTTAGAATAGGGTTTTTGTCACTTTGATTTAGAAAAAGTTCCTTTTGTTAATGAATAGAAACAAACTAACAAAAAATAATGATATTAAAAAGATGCTTTGTTTAATTACATTAAAACAATGTTTGTCTATATTAATGAATTTGAATAAATTGCCTAGTAGCTATGAAATTTTAAGGGGTTGAATAGAGAACCTACTGTCTTATTTATGTAGCTAAAACACTAATTTAAACTAGATAACATGATCAACGTTTTAATATTTATATTTAACTGTAGATGGAAGGTTTTTAAAGTCACATGAAATAAAAAGATGTTCTATTCTTCAGGCCTGCTCTGCATTTGGAGACTCCCCATGTGACTTGAAAAACCTTCCATCTCCAGTTCTGTGTTCAGTTCTACAGTTCAGTTCTCTGAAAGCGCAGCAGCCTCTCAGGCACATTAACATTGTGTCCCCAACATTGATTGAAGTCATTGCATCAGAAACTATTTTTCACATTTTTTATGTCTTTTTTTTTTTTTTGCAAATATTTTTTATTGAAAAAAGGGAAAACAATACAGTACTTGCATTTACAGAAATCCAATTTACCTTTTCATTTTTCTAAATAAACAAATACATACACACACATAAAAACACTAAACAAAAACACTCAAATAAAAAAAAAAACAATAAAATAAAAAAATTAAAAAAAACACCCCTCCCCTCCCCGCCCCACACGGCTCAAGACAACCACCAAACATATTACATAAATATCAGTAACAGGTATACATTTAATCAGGCAATACCTCTAGACTAGTAAAATAAGAAATAAATGGTTGCCAATTGTGGAAAAATTTGGCTGTACATCCTCTTAACGTATATTTAATTTTTTCAAGTTTTAAAAAATACATGACATCTTTAAGCCACTGGGAGATAGTAGGATATTTAGCAGACTTCCAATGCAACAACAATAAACGTCTTGCTAATAAGGATGTGAAAGCCATGATATCCTTTTGTGTAGAATTAAGTGTAAGTGAGCGATCAGGAATCCCAAATATAGCAATCAGAGGGCAAGGTTGGAGAGTTACCCCAAGAACAGTGGACATAATGGCAAAATAACCTGTCCAGAAACCTTCCAGCTCAGGACACAGAAAAAACATGTGGCTAAGATGACAAGGAGAGCCATGGCATTTATCACATTTGTTTTCCACTTCCGGATACATTTCTGAAAGTCTAGACTTAGAGAAATGTGCCCTGTGTATGACCTTAAATTGAATAAGTCCAAGACGAGCACATGAGGTGGAAGACCGTACCCTTGCTATAGCCTGTTCCCAGGACTCCTCCTGTATTAGAATTCCTAGTTCCCCTTCCCATGTACACTTAAGCTTAACATTTGAGTGGTTACTAAGAGACAGGATAGTATCATAGAGTTTCGAAATGGTTCCTCTATGATGAGGAATAAATGATAGCATAGTTTCCCACTGCTGTTCTGGAGGTAAAGAGGGGAAATTAGGGAAACGCTTGGCAACAAAATTTCGAATTTGAAAATAGCGAAACAGATGGGTAGTGTGGAGACCATAACGAGATGACAAATTGGCAAAACTATCGAAGACACCGTCCACATATAAATATTTAAATTGTTTTATACCCTTGTCACACCACACTGAGAACGACGAGTCCAGGAGTGATGGGGGAAACAAATGGTTATCTTTTAGAGGACCTGAGGAAGATGCCATTACAAATTTAAAGTGCCGTCTCAACTGGAACCAGATCTTGAGTGTGTTAAGAACCACCTGATTATCAGTATACAGAGAGGGTTTTATGGGTAAAGAGGAATAGAGCAGAGCCGGTATAGAAGATCCCTTACAAGATGATAGCTCCAATTTACACCAAGAGGATCCAGAAGATTTTAACCAGTAGCAAAGTTTATGAATGTGAGCAGCCCAGTAGTAAGCTAGAAAATTAGGTAATGCAAGTCCTCCACTAAATCTGCATCTCTGCAGTATAGTTTTACGAACCCTAGGTGGCTTCCCTCCCCAAATGAAAGAACCAATAATTTTGTCCAGTGAGACAAAAAAATGTTTTGGCAAAAATAAGGGAATCGACTGAAATAAAAATAAAAATTTTGGTAAGATATTCATTTTAACAACATTAATCTTACCGATTAATGAAAGGGGGAGATTACCCCATCTTTGAATATCAGATGCGATCCTTGATATAAGGGGAGTAAAATTAGCTGATTTAAGGCCAGATAGAGAACGAGTCACATTAATCCCCAAGTATTTAAACCCCGATGGACTAAGATGAAAGGGTAGATCGGACTGTTGAAGATGACATGCTGACGTATTAATGGGAAAACACTCACTTTTCCCCAAATTTAATTTATAACCTGAAAATGAGCTGAAATTCTCCAGAATACCTAAAACAGCCGGGATGGAGAGTGCAGGATCAGTTATATATAATAACAAATCATCTGCATACAATGATAATTTATGTTCAATTCCATTACGGAAGATTCCCTTGAATACGGAGGAAGATCTCAATGTGATTGACAGAGGCTCGATGGCGATGGCAAAGAGTAAAGGTGACAAGGGGCAACCTTGACGACATCCGCGACCCAGATCAAAATAATCTGAATAAACATCATTAGTATGTACACTGGCTTTAGGGGACGAATAAAGAAGCCGAATCCAAAAAATAAATTTATCGCCAAATCCGAATTTCTTTAAAACTGCAAACAAGTACTCCCACTCCACTCTATCGAAAGCCTTTTCAGCATCTAAAGAAATGACAAGTTCAGGAAGTTCAGATAGATGCTTTGAGTAA
Source organism: Channallabes apus (assembly GCA_030522415.1). Lineage (NCBI taxonomy): Eukaryota > Metazoa > Chordata > Actinopteri > Siluriformes > Clariidae > Channallabes > Channallabes apus. The sequence goes on along the minus strand of CM060105.1, from coordinate 60,141,584 downwards.
ATAACATTAAAGAGTGTACGGGTATTAAAAAACAATTGACGTCCCTTTATAAAACCATTTTGCTCTTCAGATATAATACAAGGAAGCACATCCTCTAGGCGAGATGCAATTACTTTAGCCAACACCTTTGCATCGGCATTAAGCAGAGATAATGGCCTGTAGGAACCACAGGAGGTTGGATCTTTGTCATTTTTGAGAAGGAGCGCTATAGTGGCTTGTGTGAAAGTTGGTGGTAATGAACCCCTTTCCAAGGATTCATTAAACACAGATAAAAGCAATGGTGCCAATTTACCAATAAATGATTTATAAAATTCTATTGGAAACCCATCAGGGCCTGGAGCTTTATTAGACTGCATAGCTGTAATAGCATTTGATACTTCTTCAACGGAAAATGGGGAGTCCAATTGCCCGGCAATATTAGTATCAATAACAGGGTTTGAAAGATTATGGAGAAATTTATTCATTTTAGCTTTGTCCGTAGGAAATTCTGACTTGTATAACGAAGCGTAAAATGTTTTAAAGGTAGAATTAATTTCCAAGGGATCTGTAGTAATAGTGTCATAAGTGTTTTTAATACTAGGAATTAAACGCGAAGTGGCTTGTCGTCGTAGCTGATGTGCCAACAAGCGACTTGCCTTGTCACCATACTCATAATATGAGCCACGACTGCGTAGTAACAAGCGCTCTACCTCTTTAGTTGACATAAGATTGAATTCTGCTTGCAAATCAAGACGCTGCTTCAGTAATTCTGGAGAAGGGTTCAGTGTATAACATTGATCAAGGTTACTAATCGCAGCTGTAAGTTCTTTAAACCTGGCATTAATCTTTTTATTAGCAAGAACAGAATAAGAAATAATTTGACCTCTCAGGTAGCATTTAAGTGTCTCCCATAGCAGAGAATATGAAACTGAATCATCTTGATTGAAGGACAAGAACTCCTCAATAGAACTTGAAATAAATTCACAAAATTCTTTATCTGCCAGAAGAAGAGAGTTAAATCTCCAAAGTGGTGGGCTACGTTTATAGGTAGACAGCTGTATATCCAATAGCAGAGGTGAATGATCAGATATTACAATACCAGAATAGTCAGAAGAAGTAACACACAAATCAAGAGCTCTGTCTATAAGAAAGTAATCAATCCTGGAATAAGAATGATGCACCTGGGAGAAAAAAGAAAATTTTTTGATTGAAGGGTTGCGAAATCTCCATGGATCAATAAGATCGTTCTGTTTCATAAAATCTGAAAATATTTTAGACATAGATGATGGAGTCAGATTACGAGGATTAGATCGATCCAAGATTGGATCAAAAACACAATTCAGATCTCCACCGAGGATCAGCAAATGAGTGTTCAAGAAGGGGATGTTACTCAGCAGTCTATTAGCAAATTCAGCATCATCAAAATTTGGGGCATATACATTTACCAACAAAACCTTTTTTTGCATTAGTGTACCAGCAACAATGATGTATCTACCATTCTTATCAGCGATAACATTGGTCGATGAGAATTGAACTTTCTTATTAATGAGAATGGCAACTCCTCTAGCTTTCGAATTAAAGTTTGAGTGAAAGACCTGACCTACCCAAGGGCAATTTAACCTATAATGATCTTTACTGCGAAGGTGAGTCTCCTGTAAAAATGCTATATCAGAATGTAGACGTTTCAAGTGTGTGAAAACCTTAGATCTCTTAACAGGATTGCCCATACCTCTGACATTCCAACTAATGAATCTAAGAGGCATGCCTGACCCAGCATTGCTGGGATCTATATTACCATTAACCATTCAAAAAGAAAAAAAAACAACAACCAAAATGCCAAAGAGCCGAAGCGGGACACCCTCCCCCCCAAAATACCCCTAAACACACACACCCAAAGTCTCCACATAACAAAAACAAAGGAGACAGCAGTGTTCCCCAAAATAGCAAAAAAATTATTCACTAAAGTGAATGGACTAACCGGAGCCCAAACAAAAACAAACAAGAGAGAGAGAAAAAAACCTCCCACCGACTTCACACTGTATAACAGCGTGCGTGTAACAAACACGTTATATATACATATATATAAAAAAAAACCCTGTACAAAATATTGTTTCCTCAGAAGATGAACATTCTAACAAAACAACGAAAATACGTAAAAATACCAAAAAATAAAATAAAGGAAGTCCTGTGCAAATATTTGCAATAAGCCTAGAAAAGATTGTGCTGGACTAATCCGAAGTACAAGAGTATAATATACGATTTAGTCTTAATATATAAAAGTGAAAATACAAAAATAAAAACCGTACAGTAACTAGCGCAACATACTTTAAAAAAAAGAAAAAGAAAAAAACCCCAATGCGCAGGTAGCGTTAAACCTAAAGAGACCGTAAACACCTAGCAGCATTACAGCACCAACCTGAAGGACTATTGAGGCTCAACCCGAAATCAACGTTTTAACATAAACACTGGCTTCCTCCGCTGAAACAAAGTCCTTCTCAACCCCCTTATGTGTGATGCGAAGTCGCGCTGGATGAAACAGGCCATACCGAACTCCCTCAACGCCACGCAGCTGCTGCCTGACCGTATTGAATGCAGCCCGAGCGCGTGCGATCTTGGCAGTGTAGTCAGGAAAGACTGAGATGGTCTGGTCTCCAACTTTAATCTGCCGGCGTTCTCTAGCGCGTCGTAAAATGTCAACGCAGTCAGTGTGGTAATGAAACCTGCACACGATGGCTCGTGGACGGTCGCCGGGCTTAGGTGCGGGTTGGAGGGTCCTGTGGGAACGATCCAAAAGCGGCTCCTTCTCCAGATTAAATGCTTCCTTTAGCAAGGAGGCCACGGCCGCAGTAGTGCACGTGTTAGGCCCCTCCGGTACTCCCACTATCCTAACATTGTTACGCCGCGTCCTAGACTCCAAGTCTTCACATTTATTCTCCAGCTTGGCTACATTAGCTGTGAGACACTTGATAGTGTTTTTCATCTCCGCTATGTCGTCGGAGCACACAGTAAGCGCGTGCTCCATCTCCCTGACCGTACCTTTTAGCTCGGACACGGTAGCGTCATTAGCGGCTTTATCTATCGCCAGCTGCGTCTTCACCGCTTGCAAGTCGAACTTAATAGTAGACAAAGCATCACCGATAGTATCCTGAAGTTCTTTTTTAAAAATTTCGGCGATATCTTTCCTCAGTGAGGCCAACAACTCTACTTTAAGAGCGTCGATATCCGGATTAGCCTGGCTCGAGGGGGGCCTCACAGGTGACGACGGCTCACTCGAGGATGTGGTCGCGGTTTGCAAACTAGGCCTCAGGTGTGTTTGAATCGTACTGCGAGTTTTTATATTTTTTGCTGCCATTTTAAACAGTCCCGAATAAACTTTTTAAACTCAACTAACTACGAAATAAAACAAGACTAAAATTATGGCCAAAAAGCGCAAAGAAATAACAATTGTAATCGAAATCGGCGGGAGCTCCCAAACTCACGTCCTACTCCATCAAAGCTCAACCGGAAGTCCCCACATTTTTTATGTCTGCCAGTTTCCAACAAAAAGCAGCAGTATTGTCAAAGAATGAACTGATAAATGTTTGACACTATTGGCCCCCACACAGTTTATTCCATTGTCCAGCCTCATAGGTGTGTTGTTTATATGCTGTTTTCTGGTTATATTTTTTTGATTGTACCTGTACATAGAAAAAGGTTTATACGGTAAACAGCATGTGTGATCAAGAAGACTCATTTGAGTACTGATTCTGTGTTAAACATCTATGGGGCTGAGCCCCCCTTACCTGAAAATCCTAGAAACGCCCCTCAATCCGCATGGAACTGAACTCGAATCTCTGTAGCCTACAGAGATTCGAGTTCAGTCCCATGCGGATTTGCAGGTGATTTTTTATGATGAAAAATGTAATTATATTAAAAAAGTTTATGCTGAAGGCCTAATATGAGCTTCCCCTGTTTCAAAAGCTAGCAGCCGCCACTGCTGCACTCATAGCATCTATGAGAGTCACGTGTCAAAAGAACGAACGACTCGAAACTTGAAGACTTATTGCTGAGAATCGTTCAATTCTGTTTCCTGTATATAACATACAGAGGTCTTGCGATGCTTTGCGCATGCGCATCCAATAGAAAATGAACGAATCACTCTCGGAAACGACTCGTTCATCTGAGTCATGTTACAGATTCATTCAAAAAGAATGAATCGTTCATGAACAACCCATCACTAATATCCAGTAGTAATGGGAAGTTTGAATAATTTTAGTGACTCGGTTCTTTAAATCTCGTTCATCAAAATGAACGAATCTTTTGTTGAGTCATTTAGTTCATTTCGTTCTTTTGATAAGAAATAAAATAAAATGTTGCATTTTCAATAAACAGACCCCCAACACATCTACATACACAAATTTTGGCTATAGTTCCAGGACATATTATAATAAACAGAATGAGTAGCTCACCTCTCATATCTTCTAGTCTGAGTCATTCGCTTTTTTAAACCATTGCACTGCATAGCGTCTGTGGGAGTCACGTGACAAAGAACGAACGACTTGGAGTAGGAGAGTCATTGAGAAAGAATCGCTCAATTCTGTTTCCTGTACATAACCTACAGGATGCCTGCATGCGTGCCCAGTAGAAAATGAACGAATCACTCTCCTAGACTACTCGTTCTTCTGAGTCTAATTGAAGATTCGCTCAAAAAGAACAAATTGTTCATGAAAGACCCATCACTGATATCCTTAAGTATTCTCTTCGCTTGCCTTCCTTCACATGCATATGAACTTGAGTAACATCCTTAATTCTTAATCCATAGGGTTTAACATAATATTGTCCCCCTTTGCAGCTATAACAGCTTCAACTCTTCTGGTTAGGCTTTCCACCAGGTTTAGGAGTGTGTTTATGGGAATTTATGACCATTCTTCCAGAAGCGCATTTGTGAGTTCGGACACTGATGTTGGACGTGAAGGCCTGGCTCACAGTCTCCGCTTTAATTCATCCCAAAGGTGTGCAGTCATGTTGGAACTGGTGTGGGGTTGTGTTTCAGGAGTTGGGCTCGGCCCCTTACTTCCAGAGAAAGGACCTCCTAATGCGTCATCAGACCCAGACATTTTGGAAAAGTTCATGCTCCCAGCCTTGAGGGAACAGTTTGGGGGACGGCCCCCTCCTGTTCAAACATGAATGGCACTGTTGCATGGTTCATAAAGACATGGATGAGCGAGTTTGGTGTGGAAGAACTTGACTGGCCTGCACATGAGTCCTGACCTCACCCCAATAGAACACCGTTGGGATGAATTAGAGTGGAGACTGTGAGCCAGGCCTTCTCATCCAACATCAGTGTCTGGCCTCACAAATGCGCTTCTGGGAGAACAGTCAAAAATTCCCATAAACACACTCGTAAACCTTGTGGAAAATATTCCCAGAAAAATTGAAGCTGTTATAGCTGCAAAGGGCCCGGGCGGGGCCAACATCATATTAAACCCTATGGATTAAGAATTAAGGATGTCGGATTAAGGATGTTAAGCATTAAGAATTGGAAGTTACTCAAGTTCATATGCATGAGAATGCAGGTGAGCGAATACCTTTGGTCAATATAGTTTATATAGTGAGTTTGAAATGTGTCAAACTGAAAAATAGCAAAGAATATTAAAAAGACTGAAAGATGCACTTAGAATTGTATATACTAGTAGTTATTTTTAAAAACTACAATTGAATTGAAGAACTATAGATTTTTATTTCCTGTGTTGAAATGAAAATTAAAATGGCAATGCAAGTATAATTTATGTTTCAAGATGGGCTCAAAAAAAATCTAATTCAGTTATTCCATTTTCATCTGCTATTTGGTGTAATACTATTAATCTTTTCGTATCGTCCTAACTGTTCACAGGACGACACCATCTCCACCACACTCCATCTCACTCCCGCACTCACCTAAACAAGAAGGACACTTATGTTCGAATGCTGTACATAGATTTCAGCTCAGCATTCAACACTATCATCCCCCAACAACTGATCGGGAAGCTGAGCCTGTTGGGCCTGAACACCTCCCTCTGCAACTGGATCCTGGACTTTCTGACCAGAAGACCTCAGTCAGTACGGATCGGGAACTGCATATCCAGCACCACCACACTGAGTAAAGGGGCACCCCAGGGCTGTGTGCTCAGTCCCCTGCTGTTCACACTGCTGACTCATGACTGTGTAGTGACACACAGTTCGAATCACATCATCAAGTTTGCTGATGACACGACCGTGGTGGGTCTCATTAGCAAGAACAACGAGTTAGCATACAGAGAGGAAGTGCAGAGGCTAACGGACTGTCGTAAAGACAACAACCTGTCTCTGAATGTCGATAAGACAAAGGAGATGGTTGCTGACTTTAGAAAGACACGGAGCGACCATTCTCCACTGAGCATCTCCTCTGTGGAGATCGTCGACAGCACCCAATTCCTGTGTGTCCACCTGGAGAAGAACCTCACCTGGTCCCTCAACACGAGCTCTCTGCACAAGAAAGCCCAACAGCTCCTTTCTTCCTGAGAAGGCTGAGGACGGCTCAGCTTCCACCACAGATCCTCACCACCTTCTATAGAGGAACTATCGAGAGCATCCTGAGCGGCTGCATCACTGTCTAGTTTGGGAATTGTGCCATATCGAACTGCAAGACCCGGCAGCGGATAATGAGGATGGCAGCGAAGATCATAGAGGTCTCTCCTCTCTCTGTCGAAGACATTTACACCACACTGTATCTGCAAAGCTACCAGTATCGTGGCTGATCGGACACATACACAATTCACACACACCCATCACACTCATTCTTTCTCCTCCTGCCATCTGGAAAAAGGTACAGAAGCATTCGGACTGTGTAACAGCTTTTTTCCACAAGCCATCTGTCTCCTTAATAAAAAGTGACTGGACTGATAAAAACACACATAAAATTACGCTAACAATGCTGCTCACCGTTCACATTATTAATGTCAAATCGAGTCGCTATCGACAAATCTAGGGCCTCCTTTCCATTAGCTTCAGTAGCTTAATAATCTCTTAATTACCATTTTATCATCTGCTTTTCTTATGAAAAATACAAAGCACATTCATCTTGGTGGATTTTTTTTATATTTTTTATGCTCATCCACTTCCTGGACACAGCGGAAGAGTTCTAACAAACAATGCTTGGACAAAACAAAAAAAATGCTTTATACATGGACAATACCTGATTAAATAAATCACGCAGGGATCTTTTTAAGTCTCCGTCTACGGCTCCTGCGCTGAAGCTGACTGTTTTGTTGGAGTTTGGGAAACTGCTCCTCTTTCTTCTTTTCCTTTTGGATACAATCAATTTTCTCATTTTTCTAAGCCGCATCCGCTCGTACTCGCCCGGCCCTCCTGTGCCAAGGTCGCTGTCGCACTGGAGTCTAAGAAAGAGCAAACACAAATGCATCATAAATTCATCATAAAATTATATTATTATTGCATAATAATAAAATGGCTGAAATGGCGGCACGGTGGTGTAGTGGTTAGCACTGTCGCCTTGCACCTCCAGGGTCCGGGTTCGATTCCCCGGCCAAGCTCGATTCCCATCTCTGTGTGCATGGAGTTTGCATGTTCTCACCGTGCTTGGTGGGTTTCCTCCGGGTACTCCAGTTTCCTCCCATAGTCCAAAGACATGCAGATTAGGCTAATTGGCGTAATTGCTCTGTGATGGATTGGCACGCTGTCCAGGGTGTACCCTGCCTCGTGCCCTGAGTCTCCTGGGATAGGCTCCAGGTCCCCGCGACCCTAAATACAGGATAAAACGGTATAGAAAATGAATGAATGAAAATGGCTGAAATCAAATTAGCTAGGAATAAAAGTCACTGTAGCTATATTTAAAGCAGCACTATGTGGTCCATCGACGGTTCCTCTATGGCTCCTTTCCTGAGACTGAGTATAGAAGAGAACAAACAGAGGTTTAGTATAAGAAATCTATTCCTGTCCACAATTGCCTGATGTGTGACGGCCCACATATGTCTTTTATACACAGCAGCAGTTGTGGTGTAATAAAAGAAAAGCTCACTTTAACGTCTTCAAGCCGCTGTCATCCTCCTGCTTCTCCATCTCTTCCTCCTGAACGACAACCAGGGATCAGAAAAGGAATCAAACTCGCGATCTCCGGGTGATAGGACGAGCACTTTACCACTGCGCCACTGGGAGGCCATTAAACCATTTCCAAACAAGTTCAACGTGAGAAAGATTATTCACAAGTAAAAAGCATTGAAGGCCAAGTCCAGTCTTCCACAACGGCACAATTAGAAGAAGACTGAACGAGTGCAGTATGTTTGAAAGGGCTGCCAGGAGAAAGGCTCTTGTCTCTTGAGGTTCTCAAAACTGCATCGGCGCAAACCACAAGATTTCTGGAACGATGTTCTGTGGACAAATGAGACCAATGTTAAGTTCTTTGGCCTTAATACCCAGTGACATGTTTCGTGGAAACCAAACAGCATTTCCTCTTAACCACTTTCAAGCAGAGCAATGGAGACTTGATAATTTGGGTTTGTTTTTTGCCGACACACGACCTGGGCACCTTGGAGTCATTGAGTTGACCGTGAACTAGGGGCAAATGTGACGCCAATTGTCCAACAGGTAAAGATTGGTCAAAATTGGGTCATGCAACAGAACAATGATGTGATCTACATCAGAATGGCTGAAAAATAAATGAATCAAGGTTTGGCAATGGCAGAGTCAAAGTCCAGGCCTCAAAAACATGCCCAAAAACCTCAATTAATTTTCTAAGTCAAATTTACCATGTGAAAGACCGACAGAGTCATACAGGAAATTATTGGTGCTAAAGGTGGATCTACAAGCTGCTGAAACATGGAGGTACCTGGCGGTATTACCTGAATGCATTCTTTTCTTTTTGCTTAATTTTAGGTATTAAATAAATAATGGCATATATAAAATTATATATCGTTGTTCATGTCTGAGGTTGTATTTAGCTAATACTGAGACCCAGAATTATGAGATGATTTTAATTGTTTCAAACGTGGAATTAAAAGAGGGTGTACTAACTTTTATACACCTAAATGTTTTCTTTCTCCTTTTACCATTTTACCAGTTAGAGCCTTGAAAAATATTAAGTGAACAAATCTGCTTTTCTACAGGATTGTTTCTTCTCAGGTAACCGTCACCATTGTTGTAGATGAAGTTGCCTGTGATTATTTCCTGGTTTAGTTTTTAATCTGATTCAGTAGATGAGTCAGTAGATTTTGGCTGTAATTTGGGATCTTCTTTTGTTCAAACATCATCCATCTGCTCCATCTCACATCACTCTATTCATGTTTACAATAAGGGAAGATTAAAAGCAAGGCTTTTTTCACTCACCTTCACAACTTTATTAGACCTGCTGTGGATGGTTAGCCGTTGTCTCTGCAACTTCTCCATGAGGCCTTGCAGAATTTCCACTTGGTGCATCAGGTTGGCGTAAGTGAGCTTCAGCTGAGTGTTGGACTCCAGGGCATTCTGAGCATTCTCCTCAGCTTCAGCCAAGGCAACCTGGACCTGCAGGGACCAAAGGGTACTCGCTTTAATGGGTAGAGATGGAACTAAAGAGAGGAAGACATTACTAAAGTGTAACAGGTGAGGTCCAAGCTGATAGAAGATACAATTCTTAACACTGTTGCATTCATTTCTAAGAAATGATTGACAGAGAAAGTCACAGTGCAATGTGATGCAAAATTAAAAGTCACATTAGCAATTAGCAATGAGTGAGGACTTTGTATGCAATTAGCAATGAGTGAGGACGCATTATGTAAAAGTACCTTTTGTAACTCATCCTTCATCTCATTGTACTTCTTCATTTCATCATTCTCCTTCATCTTATGCTTCTTCTTCATCTCATCATGGTTTTTCTTCATCTCATCATGGTTTTTCTTCATCTCATCATACTTCTGCTTCATCTTATCACATTTCTGCTTCATCTCATTATGATTCTTCTTCATCTCATCATGCTTCACCTTTATGTCATTATGCTTTTCCCTCACCTCATGATGCATCCGCTTCATCTCATCATGCTCCTCTTTTATCTCCTCATGGTTTTTCTTCATCTCTTCATATTTCTCCTTTATCTCATTATGGTTTTTCTTCATCTCATCATGATTCTTTTCCATTTCATCATGTTTTTTCTTCATCTCATCATGCTTCTTCTTCATCTCACCATGGTTTTTCTTAATCTCATCATTCTTCTGCTTCATCTCATCATATTTCTCCTTCATCTCAACATGGTTTTTCTTCATCTCTTCATATTTCTCCTTCATCTCAACGTGGTTTTTCTTAATCTCATCATGATTCTTCTTTATCTCATTATTCTTTTTCATCATCATCTCAGCATGGTATTTCTTCATCTGATCATTCTTCTGCTTCATCTCATCATGGTTCTTCTTCATTTCATCATGCTCCTCCTTCATCTCATCATATGTCTTCTTTATCTCAGCATACTTCAGTTTTAGCCTGTCGTTCTTGCTCACACCCCTAAAATGTGGAAGAAAATGTCTTAATGAGACGCAGTCCGTTCATCCATCCAACTTTTTAGGAACCATTGTAATCCAACTAGAGACTGTGGAGACCATTGTATTTATTCCCATTTTTACAACCATGGTAGGACCTCCGGTCAAAATTCACCCACTACAGGCAACTTGTGAACACTAATTAGTGTAATCTGCATGCCTTTGCTGAAAGAAACCCACCAAGCATGGGGAGAACATGCAACCTCCATGCACACAGACCTGAGGAGGGAATTGACCCCGGGCCCTGGAGGTGCCAAGCAACAGCCCTAACCACTACACCACCATGCAGTCTATAATGAGACCCAGTATATTATACAAATAACTGTCTTATCCTTCATCATTTTTAGACGTCTGGGGGGCACATAAAGTCAGGGCCATCAATTTTGGAACAATAAGTATTTTTTCGGGCCTTCAGTCTCACAGTCTGTACACCACCATAATAAATTAGAAATAACTGAGGATCAGGATTTAAGCAAGATTTTCAGCTTTAGTTCAAGTGGTTTGACAAACGTGTGGCATTAACTATTTAGGAATTACAGCCATTTCCCCACACACATTTTGGGGGTCATAAATAATGGAACAAATGGCTAAACAAGAAGTTACATGGCCAGGTGTGACAAGTTGCTTTGTCATTCATGATTAATCAAAGAGATATAAGGTCTGGAGGTGTTTCTGAGCACTACATTTGCATTTGGTAGCCGTTCACTTGAGGTCTAATTAAACCAGATTAGACTTTGCCAGATTGGACTGATGTTAAAACCGAAAATTTTCTTGTACCAGAATGATGGGAAGAGCAAAGGATGGAGAAGGAAAGGAACAGCTTATGATCCAAAAAGTACCACATCAGTGTTATGGCGTAAACGTGTATGGCTGCCAAGGGAAGTGGGTCACTATTGTTTATTGATGGATGACCTGACTACTCTCTCTGCTCAGATTCAGCCAAATACTGCAAAACTGATAGGACGTTGGTTCATATTGCAGATGGATTATGACCCAAAACATACAGTAAATGTAGTTAGATGCTCTCTAACCTAGAGTTAGATCGGTCTGTAATCTAGTACAAACTCTAACGCCAGTTAACGGCTAGCTGATGAGTGAAAGTGATTGAGGTTTAATAAGTACCTCAGGTCTGAGCCTGTCCATCTGCATGTCCTGATTTCTATCAGGAAAACCTGAAGAGCCTTCCTGTACTGGGTTTAAATGCAAAAGCAAAAACGTCATGTAAGAATGCATGAGTCAGAGGAATTTCACACAAATCTGATCAAAGGCAACCCGTGGCATGTAATGCTGAAAAAAACACACAAAATTGTTTTATTATTAGTATTACTATTTACAGCACAGAACTGCTGCTTCTCCTGAATCAGACAGTAATTTACGGTGGATTACTCGAATGCTGATAAGTGAAATACTTCTGATACTTCTAACTCATGCAGTAGGTGAGGTCCTCCATCTAATCATGGTTCTCCTTCATCTCATCATTCTTCTGCTCCATCTCATAAAGCATCTGCTTCATCTTATGACACTCCTCCTTCGTCAGATTTTCCTAGATGATGTAATTTCCTAATGCTGCTGATTAGTAGTGCAAGTGTCCAGATCTCGTAAAACTCCTCGATTGTCCCCTTTTGTGAAGTTAGTTTAAGTAAGATGTTATTAAGTACATTTCCCAGATCATTTGTGGTCCTGCAGGAAACTCCTTCTATTTTGAGGCAATAACATGCTTCAGTCTTAATGATTCTTGTCTTGTTGCCATTCACCCAATTTTTTTTTCAGGTCAGATATTCACAAGACACTACATTGACAGGAACATCACTTTCTATGAGACTTGAAATTTTGGTTCAATACTGGACAGGTCTTTGAGTTTCCAATTACTCTCACTTTCATTCATTCATTCATTCATCTTCTACACCGCTTTATCCTGTATTCAGGGTCACGGGGGCCCTGGAGCCTATCCCAGGTAACTTAGGGCATGAGGGAGGGTACACCCTGGACAGGGTGCCAATCCATCGCAGGGCACACACACACTCACACACTAAGGGCAATTTGGGTATGCCAATTTACCTAACCTGCATATTAACCAACCTTTGGACTGTGGGAGGAAACCGGAGTACCCGGAGGAAACCCACCCAGTACGGGGAGAACATGCAAACTCCATGCACAGAGCCGGGAATTGAACCCGGACCCTGGAGGTGCAAGGCAACAGTGCTAACCACTACACCACTGTGCCACCTAGTTTCCAATTAATTAAGAGATTAAAATGAGTTCATTTGAATTATGTAATACCATAATTTCCATGTAATGTTTGAAGAACCTCTTCAGAGTTTATATAAAAATCACATAATGCGCTAACGTGATCAGTAAGAATTTTAAAGAGGAAACATTCGTCAGCACAACTGGACCGATCAAGTTCCCCACTCATCAATGATCTTACATCAGTTCTTAATTTGGCAATGTAGGACTTTTCCCCCCATCCATTCTTCTTTTGTACTGTTTATCCTCTGTAGGGTTTCGTGGTCCTGGAGCCCATGGAACACTGGTAAGAAGGTCGGGGACACAATCATCATAGCACCAACTCTAGACCAGAGGCGAGACAGGAACTGATGATGCCAATGCTAGAGAGAGAGAGAGAGAGAGAGAGGAGAGAGAGAGAGATACTGCCACCTTGTGGTTCCAAAAGTCACAACCCGATGTTAAGTAAAATAGATAGAACTGGGATAGCTGTTTCTAGGATGGTTGGAGAATGTCAAGTGTTGGGATGACTATATTATTTTCTGTAATATATTTATTTTGCCCTAATGAAACTGCTCTCAATTGTAATGTGGCCAATAGTTTGGGTAGCAGTATGCTCTACAGGTACAGAGAACTCTGCGTGTGACTAAGAATAATCTGATAAATCAAGTCTACCTGTATTTGAAATGTGTGTGTGTGTCCTTATTTGCTGTTTTGACATGAATGCAGTGGCTTAGTGGTTAGCACTGTAGAGTGGTTGCACCTCCAGAGCCTGGGTTCGATTTCCGCCTCTTTATGCATGGAGTTTGCATGTTTTGGTGGGTTTCCTCCAGGCACTCTGGTTTCCTCCTACAGTCCTACATGCAGATTTGGCTAATTGCCGTTCCCAAATTGCCTGTAGTGTGTGAATAAGCGTGCAAGTGTGTGTATTTGTCACCTGCAATGGATTGGCAGGGTGTACCCCGCCCCCCGCCTCGTCTCATGGGATAGACTTCAGCCCCCCCCCCCCCTCCCCCTTGCGACCATGAATACAGGATTAAGCAACATAGATGTGTGAGTGAGTGTTGTTATGTGACATATTTAGTAGTAGATGTAGTACTTTTGCTTTTTGCATCCCTTCTTTTTCAGTAGTTTTCATCACAAGTGTCAGTTTATTATTGGCAATAAACACACACACATATATAATCCTGACATGGCTAATCCAATAACGCCTCCCCTGGCAGCACTTTTTAGTCCACCTGTGGATTTAAACATCATCCCAGTTAACGTTCCAGCAGCTACTGGGTTAATGGCATCTTCTGCTCCTCTGGATTTTTCTATAGCGACATTAAACAGGCTGTACAACAGAGCTATCGATCCTAGCGCGTTACCCCATGACGCCCCCTGCTGTCTGATCATGTTTACAATTTGTACATTTCTGGGTTTCCTCCATGTCATATGTCTGGTCTCCTTCAGGCCCTGACGAAGCCCGCTCAGCGATCCAAAGGCAGCTCCAGCCATGTAGGATCCTCCAATGGTGAAGGAGAATAGCGCTAAGTGGCCATGCGATTGGTTTGCTCCAGCGAGTGATATGAAGTCATCTGTAACCTGAATGAGGTAGCGAGGGTCAATGTTGAGGTAGGGTGCGATCGGGTTCAGTTCAGCCAGCGGTACTCCAGAATACGTAGCGGATTCACCACCGAAAATGCCACCTTCATAAACGCCTGATCCCGGATTGTTGTAGTCCATGGTCGCCGAGATGACGGTTCAAAGCAAACTAGCCTGATGCTAGCTAAACCAACAGTGTCTCTTTCCAACAAGACTTCAGCTTGTGTCCAGTAATGTCTACTGTATCATTTATCCTTCAAAAATAATGAAATAAAATGAAATATTTTCTCTTTCATGTGAGATTCGGTTAAAGACTGACAGCTGGCACTGCTGCATTACTATGATGTCATTTTCAATAGTATTACATCACAACCAAGCGTCACAAAGCGCGCATGCGCATGTGCGTTCACAAACCCCTAAACTATATACTGAACCCTAGTGGTGAAAAGTAACAGCAGGTGATACAGTAAAGCTTTGTCTTCTGTCTTCAGTGGGACTTTGACAAACATTACAGAAAACAAATGACCAAAATTTCGGATATAAATTCCAAATCTAATTTTAAAATGAACACATCCTCCTGCTAGACAATAAGACTATTGAGAGAAAAACAGTGTTAGGTCATTATTAGGTAATTAACAGTAAATTATATGTAAATATACTCACCATTAAAATATATTTTATGGTGAGTGTATTTATATACATATTTTAAATAAATCATAGGTTTGTACTTTGGCGACACTTTGTGTAATATATGTTTGGAAGGACTTAATGCTCAGTTCTAAATGCCACATAGTAACTTTACAGAAATCAAAATTCCAAAATATATTTAAATAATTCATATATTTAGAAAAAGAAGAAGCCAGAGGCGATGGTGGTAAGGAACAAACGTCCCGAGATGACAAAGAGGAAGAAACCTTGAGGTGAGCCAGACTTTAAAAGGAACCCGTCGATTTGGGTGATATCAGATCTTCAGGCAATTTCAGTCCTAAAACTGTAAATTCAGTATAAACCTAAAATCTGTAATTAAATAAAGTTATTATTTTGTAATAACTTATGCCAGTTATTCTTATTATAATCCTTATCCTAATTAAATGCTATTTAAAGGTGCTGTATTGAGTTTTGAAATAATTATATGTCAGTTACAAAAAAAAAAAAAAAACACTTGGTTTTTAGACAAGTAATAAACTATGTTTTCAAGAAAATATATATCATTTAAATATAGATTTTAATGTCTAACAGTGTTGACAAAAATGCTGTCATGGTTGTTATTTGTACAAAAAAATTATTCAAAGTTATTCCAAAAAAGAGTTTGATGACCCTCACCTCACTGATCATCAATATACAATATATTAAAGTTTTTAGAAATACTAGATTTTTATTTTATTTTATCCCAGTTCTCCAGAATGACTGACTTATGAAATAAACTGTATATACTTTCATATATGCCCTTTAAAATGCTTTTTTTATTTTTATTTTTTGCAGAAGGATGTTTAAATGGTTTAATTAAAAAGAGTTACAAACATCAGGAGGTTTTGCTGTGTTGGTATAAAAGATTTAATGATGTAATTATTCAATGCAGTTAAAACTTTAGTCTTGAAGCAGGTGGGTCGTCTCTTTATGATGTAAAACAGTTTAGGACAGGAAACTCATCGACATTGTGGTGCTAACGGTAACTCTGCTTTATCACACCCTGTCTGTGATTACGTTTCTACAACAGATGGGTGGTTTTTCAGTTCCTTAAAATTTTTTACTCATGACTAGACGGGGTCACAAAGATCAAAGATTTGAATTCACTCACTCATTGTCTAAACCTTTTTATCATGTATTAGCATCAGTACACACCGTTGACGGGTAAAGAAATTTTTTTTAGAAAAAGTTAAAAGTTAAATCTTAAAAATAATCTGATGATCTGATGATGTAATCAGTGATGTTTAAGTCTAGTCTTAAAACTCACATGTTTTCTCTGGAATTTAAACCGACATGAGATGTTAATTTTATATATTGCTTGATATGCTTGTGATGTGATTTTAATTATGTTCTTCTTTTATTATTTTATAAAATGTTTTATTTATTTTTATTATTATCTTGTATTTATTTAATTTTATTAGATTACTGTTATTATTATAATAATTTTTTATGTGAAGCACTTTGGGACATTCTTGTTTGTTAAAGTGCTATACAAATAAATATGAGTTGAGTTGAGTTGAGTGATATTATTATTTCAGGTTGAAGCCCACGTACATGTTTTTGTTAAGGAGAACTCTTTGTCTAACTTCGAACATTTGAGTATCTTTGCCTTGTTTACATTAAGTTGTACCTCTTTCCTCGTCAGCCAAATACACTCACTGTTCGGTAATCGGATCGGAATTTCATCAAACCCTGTCCAGTGGTTGACTTAAGACAAGCCCACAGTTTGACTGGTTGGACAGACAAAATAGACAGACATTTTTCCGAGACCAATGTGCAGACAAAACCTTGCTTTTATTTATATATATATATGGGGCAGTGGCGGCTCATCGTGTTAAGGCTCTGAGTTATGGATCGGAAGATCAGCGGTTTGAGCCCCAGCTCCGCCAGGTTGCCGCTGTTGGGCCCTTGAGCGAGGCCCTTAATCCTGTCTGCTCCAGGGGCGGCGTAAAATGGCTGACCCTGCGCTCTGACCCCTGCGCAACAGGAAGCTGGGATATGCGAAGAATTAAGCAATGTATATTTGATATGGGTGGTTTTTAGTTCCTTACATTTTGTACTCATGAGTAGACGGGGGTCACCGAGGTTTTGAAGTCAAAATTAGCTAAAATTTGTTTTTTCATTCTTTTTTTGACAGGAACATGAAAGATGAAACATGAAAGATGAAACATGACATGCAAACCTGAGGGGATTTTCTGGTGGTAAAGTGATTTAGTGCTGAAATGAGGGGAATTTCTAAAGACACATTTTCATTAAAAGGTCACCCTGTAATCTACATTACTTAATTAATCCTTAGTTTTCCAGCAAGAAAGTGGATTATTTTAAACATTCCATGCTACCACACAGGATCATCTTTCTTGTTCTCTTGCTGTGAAAAACAGACTTGTTTGTTGCCGACTTCAAGCGCAAAATGTCGTAAAAAATCGCCTACGACACAAAAAAGTATTTTCTTATTTGGTACTTATTTTTTGGTACATATAATTATTAATAATCATATTAATATTAATATGACAAAACAATGTTTGTCTTTATATTCCTGCTGTTAATTTCGACATGTATGTATAGTTTTGCCTCACATATAACAGCTTGTTTGCTGCCGGCTTCAAACGCGATATGTCGTAAAATCCTATTGCACCATCCCAACCCGGAAGTGAGGAGTTGAACCTGGGGCAGTTAAATGCACGGAGGGTGAACATGAAGCCTGAGGGATTTTCATAAGAGTTGAACGAGATCCAGGTCACTATTGAGGCTTTAGGACGCGACTTGCAACCATAAATCAGAAACGTTCTCACTGAGCATTAGAGTATTAACCAGAGTCACACAGTGAGCACTGAGGTGTGAGTGAGGGGGATTCATGTTGTATTGTTTGTTTTGCAGGTCGATCAGAGGTTTGAAATGATCTGTTTCTGCTATGGCGAGAGGTCTGTTTGCACGGGCCTGGATCACCAAGTCCTACCTCTTTCATGTGAGTATTTCCTTTCCTCTGATCCCCTTTCAGTTATTTTAAACAGAAATGCGTGCATAAGGATTTGAGTGTGTTTTTAATGCGTGCATAAGGATTCGAGTGTGTTTTTCATGCGTGCATAAGGATTTGAGTGTGTTTTTAATGCGTGCATAAGGATTCGAGTGTGTTTTTAATGCGTGCATAAGGATTCGAGTGTGTTTTTCATGCGTGCATAAGGATTCGAGTGTGTTTTTAATGCGTGCATAAGGATTTGAGTGTGTTTTTAATGCGTGCATAAGGATTCGAGTGTGTTTTTAATGCGTGCATAAGGATTCGAGTGTGTTTTTCATGCGTGCATAAGGATTCGAGTGTGTTTTTAATGCGTGCATAAGGATTCGAGTGTGTTTTTCATGCGTGCATAAGGATTCGAGTGTGTTTTTCATGCGTGCATAAGGATTCGAGTGTGTTTTTCATGCGTGCATAAGGATTCGAGTGTGTTTTTCATGCGTGCATAAGGATTCGAGTGTGTTTTTCATGCGTGCATAAGGATTCGATTGTGTTTTTCATGCGTGCATAAGGATTCGAGTGTGTTTTTCATGCGTGCATAAGGATTCGAGTGTGTTTTTCATGCGTGCATAAGGATTCGAGTGTGTTTTTCATGCGTGCATAAGGATTCGAGTGTGTTTTTCATGCGTGCATAAGGATTCGAGTGTGTTTTTCATGCGTGCATAAGGATTCGAGTGTGTTTTTCATGCGTGCATAAGGATTCGAGTGTGTTTTTCATGCGTGCATAAGGATTCGAGTGTGTTTTTCATGCGTGCATAAGGACTCGAGTGTTGTTTTTAATCACCCTTTTCATCATCCAGTTTATCTCGTGTTTGGAAAAGATTGCAGTTTAAATGCACGCCGTTCCAGATTTGCAAAACTATAAATTACTAATGATTTTAAGGTTGTCAAGTAAAACTAGTCTCTAAATAACACAACATATGTAGATACGTTGTATAAGTAATATCTACTACTAATGATTATTGTGACATGATGATAATATCAACATGTAATAATATGATAATAATAACAACAATACTAATGTCTATTATTACTGTACATTTTATTTTGAGTCTAAAGTCTCAAAGGGCGTCTTTAAAATTATTAATCCCTGCACAATTATTATCTGCAAAAGTATATTTTAATCCACTTTAACTCCAGCTCTGGAGGAATCATACTGTAAATATTCAGAAACCGTTTTTTTGAAACACAAAGACTTTTTACGGTCTTATATAAATATAAATTTTGAATGAAATTCACCAGTCATCTCCTCATCCAATATTTTGATGATGATTTTATAGTAGGTAAATGTAGCGGTTCCTTATATCATTACTTTTCTCACTTAAAACCCAATCGCAGCATTTAAACAATACAAACGAACTTCAAATGCAAGAGTTTAACATTTAATTTCAAATTAAATTAAACACAATGCTAAATTTACTGAGCAGTGCGTATCTCCTTGTTATTTGCCAGAATTATTATTTCTAAATAAACCTTAAATAAAGCAAATTATTCTCTCCTATCACCGGGGATACCAGTTTGGGAATAGTTTAGAGATCCACTTGTAAGATTAAAAAGAAACAGCAATTGTTTAACGCCTCAAACACCTCCAAAGTCTCAAAACGCGCGGGTCGAGTGGCTGCAGCTGATTAGCGCTCGCGGTGTTGTGAGACTGGTGTAAGTGTGTGTAATGAGTGAGTTTGAAACTATTTTGCTCACAGAGTTTGAAGAAAAAGGCAGATCGGAGGTGTTTAAAACGCACAACTGTCGCGCCACCCAGGCGCTCTTTGGGTGTGGCCTATAATATGAAGGCGGAGTTTTATGTTAGATCAGAATTCTGATCTTTTTTTTTTATGTTTTAAGCCCAAAGAAAATGTGTGCAGCAAAGCACGTTCAGACGCCGGACGTTTCTCGGCTGATCAAATACTTAAAAAATGTGTAGTTGAAATTCATCACAATATCTAGTCACACCAGTCCTGATTAGATCAGCTGTACCAGGAATATTAAACTGTGGCATTTTATTCTCTGTTAACTAAAGAAAAAATAACCGGGTTATTTTTCTGTGTATTTAAGTCTTTCTACGTGTCGGTTGTATGCTAATCTGGATTCCTGTGGCTGCAGCAGGAAACCAAACGGCCAAAATGTCTACGCTGAGAAAGAGGGGAAAAAGCAACGTGTAGCCAAAATAACTCGTCTCGTAAAATTACTCCCGGGGAAATGATAGTCTAGTGCATTTCTGTGACGCACAGATGTCGCGCGTTGGACGTCCGTCTGGGGTTTTACGAGCTAAATGGACACGGGGACGATCATAAGCACCGGCCAATCAGATTCCGAACATATAAAAGAGTTATTTATTTTAAGGTTTTTATTGTTGTAATTTAAAAACAAACACAAAAAAAAAGAATTAGGCTGGAATCAGATTATGATTTTGTGTATAGTCTACAAATATGTTTTGTTTAAATTAATAATAATAATAATGACATTGTTGCTGTTATTTAAAAAAATCATAAGTTGACAAACATCTTCTGCGGTAGAAAATCTCAGCATTTAATAGATAATAAATTGCAGCCGGTGGTAAAACAGACATGGTGTAAAAGGAATAAAAAACCCTGCATCATGCTGTTATAGAACAATAATCAACATCAGGGTCTCAGTGTGGCAGCATTAAGTCCACTTCATCACTCCACTCAGTCGTTGATGCTTTTTCTCTAACAGCACGACATGGCAGTGTTTTCTAGCAGTTTAACAAGCAAAACGTTATAATGACTTTATGATCATGTGTATCAAAGAAATCTTAATGTTGCAAAATCACTCGGCTCTGGTTGAAATGTAAAAAGTAGTGGAAATGAAAGCGGCGGGGAAATAAAATGACCAAAAAAAAAGATAAAAATGAGGACGAGAGGAAATTGATCTGGTAAAGGAATATTTGAATATAATGTACCAAATTTAAGTAAATTGGGTAAGTCTGAGCGGCGTTTGGTTGGTCGGTGGGTCGTCAAGAGGCTGGCTGGGTAGTTATGTTGGGGGCCCTGGTGGGCTGGGTGGGTTAGTTTGAACATTCATAGGTGCGTTAACTTGGAAAGTAACATTAGAAGTTTTATAAATAAAACAAGACAGACATTAATAAATGAGTGAATGAATGAATCAGTAAATGGTGGTTTAAAATTTAATGATTAATTCATATCACGATCCTCCTGGTTGTTTTACTCAATACTGGTTTCCACCCTCACATGTCTAGACTCTGATATAAACCAAATAAAGGCAAAAAAAAGGCTTATATACTGTAAACCAAATAAACAGGAAACTACAGCTGTGTGTGTGTGGTGTCTCCCGTGCAGGTTGGTCTGTCGCACAAGCGGGTGAAGTACCTGTTCCTCACCTGGCTGGCGGTGTTTGTGGGGAGCTGGGTGGTGTACGTGCAGTACTCGTCCTACACAGAGCTTTGCCGAGCGCACGAGTGCTACACCACCATCGTGAGTCTGCACCTCTGTTTAACACCACACACTCACGCACACTCTCACGGCAAACAATGCTGCTCTACTGAAATTGCACTAGTTACATTTTATTTTATTCAGTCATTAAAAATAAGCAGCTGATTGGCCAGAAGGTGATGAAACATGACAGGAGCTCCAGTGTTCGAGCGGGACGAGGAAGCTGTAGAGCTGCTGTAACCCGAGGGAGAACTCTCCTTGTTTCAAGAATGGCGTGTGATGTCTTTTAACGAACAAACGATTGGAATCCATGGCGATGTGTTGTTGCTAACCCGCGTCACTCTTCCCTCAGTGCGATAAGTACCGCGCGGGGGTGATCGAGGGCGCGGCCTGCAGCAGGCTGTGTGAGAAAGCCTCGCTGTACTTCAGGAGGTGTCTCTCCAGCAAACCCAACACTCAGGTGAGCGCTCGGGAACCTCGCTCTGATTCGGTGTCGAACATGCGTAGTGTGTGCAAAAGTTTGTGCCCCCTTCTCTTTTTGGCATCTGTGTGGAAATGGGTCATGTTTCTGCGCGCGCGTGTGTGTTAGAATCTCTGATGTCTTTTTAAGAACTGCATAAATATTACACATTGAGTCATACTTGGTAGTATCCTGCTCAAAAGTTTGTATCCCCATCGGTAAATATATAATATAACGTAAAGTTATTATTTTTATTTTTTATTGATAAATAAGTAATCAGCTGTAAATATATATTTTTTTATGAATAAAATTAGATAAAATGTGTTTTTTTGCTGGATGTTAGTAAGAAGGGCGTACAAACTTTTGCACCCACCTCTTAAAAACCAGAACGTTTTTTAAAATGTTTCATGTATTAAATGTAAATAAGAGATGATATTTAAGATAAGAGAAGTGACGTGACGTTCGTCTACATGCGTCAGGTATACACGGCGAGCTGGGGCGACGTGGACGCGGTGATAAAGTGCCACCCGGGCGACGTGCTGCACTACGAGCTGGGAGAAGAGCCGGAGCCGAGGAAGGAGCCGGCGCTTTTCGACAAACCCACCAGAGGAACGTCTGTGGAGAAGTTCAGAGAGATGGTGTACGGTCACGTCAAGGTACGGCTGCCAACAGGACCGACCACGGCATTGTCCGGTCAGGGGTATTTAAGGGGGAGAAGAGGGCAAAGGTAAAGTGTTTTACGATGGAGAGTCACTGATCAGGGAGGGAAGCATTTCATGATTGTTTTTTTTTTTTTTTGACGGGGAGTTGAGGAAGAGTGAGATCTATAGGTGGCGCTCATGCAGCTTACTGAGCTCCAACCAAAGGCACAGAGCCGTACTGAGAGGGACGATGTAGAGAAGATGCGCAACTTGAATTCTAACCGCCGTTAAACAATAAGGAAGAAGAAGAAATGAAAAGTAGATGAAGCAACTTCCTTTTGTTTATTAGATATAACAACCTGTTATAAAGTGTTGGGCTGAAACTGAAAAATTACATAAATGTGTTTGAGAACCTGAACGAGAAATTGATTTAACTCTGAATCGACTCAACTGCGTTTAGATTCTTTTGTGTGAAAATTTAATATCCACTATATCCAAAATATATGTATTTTAAACGTCATAAAGGTCATAAAAGAGGTCATAAAAATGTTGCAGTTCCTGTGTGATCCTGCAGGTGGTGTGGTGCTCTAAACTCCTCACAGATCAGCAGGCAGCACAGCGTCCTGTGTGGCAGGAGCGAATTATTCGCAAACTTTGTTTGGAACTGTAAAGAAATCAATTCATTGGTTCGTCCCCAAGTTGCGTGATTATGAGGGAGATCTAAAGTGGTGAAGCACGGTGGTGGGTGCGTGACGATCACTCGTGTCCATTTTGTTGTTCTGATATCTAGGCGAAGGTTGGCGAGCAGGCGGATCTCACCAGACTGGTCTCGCTGGTCCTGTCGTTCGCGGACGCTAATAACGACGGGCGCGTGTCTCTCCCGGAGGCCCGGTCAGCGTGGGCTCTCCTGCAGCTGGACGAGGTTCTACTCAGCGTGGTTCTGCAGGGACGCAGTCACACTCCCAAGCTGCTGGGTTTCTGCGGCGACCTGTACGTGGTGGAGCGAGTCGCGTACACGCCGCTGTACGGCCTCAACCTGTCTCCGGCGCTCGAGCCCTGGATCACGGCGGTGCTCGGGCGCGGCCTGGATCACCTTTTTTCCACGTCGTGGCCGCGCAAGGCTAAGATCTCCATCGGGCTGCTGGAGCTGGTGGAGGACGTTTTCCACGGGATGTTCGGCTCCTTCCTGCTGTGCGACATGAAGCCAGGAAGCTTCGGATACACCGAGCGCTACGAGCTGCGTCTTTTAGACGGGCGACACGTCGTGCCCGAGGAGGCCTTCAGACGCGGGATGCGAGCTCGCCCGTGCCAGGAAGACTCCGACTGCATGTACAGCGGCGACTGCGGAGCGGCGTGTCACAGGGACGAGCGACGCTGCGGCGCCGAGCCGAGCCGGACCAATCTGGCGCGGGCCTGCAGCGCGCTGGAGGACTTTCTGCTGCAGGGGGCGCCGGCGAGCCTGCGGGACGAGCTGGAGCGACAGCTGCACGTCTGCAAGGAGCTGGCGGGATCTGGACAACAGATGCAGATAGAGCACTCGCTCATCCTCAACAACCTGAAGATGCTGCTGTGGAAACAGATCTCGCACACCAACGTCTCGTAAACACCACACACACGTACTGAGCTCGCCATGGTACTGCTGTGTGTGACGTCGTGTTTTACATCCTACATGCTGACGTAATGATTTCATGTCACTCTTTGAACTCTCCTTCTTTGAACTACACAAGGTGCCGTTTGTAACATTGTAATATTTTTTAAAAAATTACATTTCTAACAACGATACGACTTTATCACGCAAGCCACATTGCTTATGTTTTCATTGTAAGGAATTTGCATCTCATTTAACTGTTCATATTCACTACTATTCTGACCTGGAGATTAACTCCGCCCCCTTATTTAAAACGGTTCTTCTCAGCTACACTCTAAAAAAATTGAGTTGTCAATCGACAAATGTTTTCTCAGCAGCAGTCCAGATCCGACATTTGCCGTAAATATTGGCACCCATCTCCCATCTAACCCTTAACATTTTCACCTTCCGTAACTTATGAGATGTGAAGTAAAAACACATGCTGGAGGACACACTAAGGACAAAGTAGACGTGTTTTCTGGACGGCGTACAGAGGAGAAAGAGGTTACGGCAAAGACGCTGCACAACAGCACACTCGCGATAAATTAAATAATAATGAATAATAACGATGTAATAGAATTTTAATCACTGTATCGCTATACTTTCTGAATTATGTCCCAGAATACTGAGGAGCTAACTCCTATAGACCGGCATTGTAGCAGCGCCCTCTTGTGAGCATCCTCCACACACCTGTCCAAGTTATTTCAATACAGAAGTGTTACAGTGGGGAGATTAGCATCAACCCCAGCAAAAAACTGTGATCATCTCTTTAACGTCACAATTTTCTTTTAGTTTTTTCTAACACAGTGTGGAGATCCTGGTTCCTCCATGGATCTCATTCAGGTTTTAGAACTGGACTTTTGTTTTTCTCCTGTCCTATGACATGACATGAATCTGTTGCTGTTCACCACACCACTGCTGGCTACGAATGAAAAACTAAACGAGTTTATTTTAAAAAGAAAGTATAACTGCATGACTTTGCACATTAAAGTATTTTTTGGTCGCATCTGGTGTTTTGAATGTATTTTTAACTGTCTCTGATCTCTTTCAAAAAATTGGATTTTAAATAAATCCTTTTAAATATTCCACTCCCTCCCACACTACTTGGGTGTCAATATATTTTTTTTTTCTGATTTAGTCTCACTTAAGATCTCTCTAGGAGAAATGAAAATACAAATATTTAGAAAAATAACTCAGCACAAATTAATTCTAAAAAAATTGTTTTAAAAATGTTTAACATTAGGAAAATATGAATAAAAAATATTGTTGTGAAAAACTTGAGTAAAGTTTTTGCCGCATCCAAATTTTAACAAAAAAATCCCCCTTTGCACACTGACTTAAAAATGATTTATTTGAAAAATGAAGGGAATGCTTTGTCCCGGTTTGACTTGAACATTATACTCGACAGCTGTATACCTTTTTTTAAGCACTTCACTTTTTATTTTAGCTAATAATTCTCTAATTTGTATTCCGGAAGCTTCCACCACGTTATCCAAATGAACCCCTGAGGAAAACAAGGCGGCTCGCGTTTGTTTAAACACGTAAAAATCTAAACAGGACACAGTGAGACTTTTCCCAAATCCTTTATTTGGAGAAAGGTGCACATGATTTCTTTGGAGCAGCGTGAGAAGGTCAGCACGTTTAATCTTCGTCCTCTGCGGCGGCCGCCTGAGCGCGCAGGAAGCTGGCCTTCTTCTGAGCGACGCGGTCCTTCCTCTGGTGCAGAGTCAGTTTCGCACGGTTCCACCTGAGACACAGAACATTCCGGTATCATCTCACTGTCCATCACTATCGACTCGTCCTCGTTACAAACAGCCTAAGAAACTCCACAACTCACCTCTTCTTCTTCACTTCTTTCTTGGGCTTCTTCTCGTGCACTGGATTTTCACGAATAGCAGCGTGAGCCTTCTTGTACATCTCTTCCACCTGCAACACACACCGTTAAAGGAGCACAACACACTCTTCCACATGCATCTTAAAAGTCTGCACTTAACAAGAACAATATAATGTTTGAGGATTTGTTTTATTAGGTCTTTATTCTAAATAAAACATGTTCATGGTTAATTAACTGTTAATCAAACAATTTGTTAATTAGTAATTCAACATTAGTATTTGGACACGAACAAGTAACTTATATTTTACGTCATTCAGATTTAGCTGTAAAATGCATCAGCAATTTTAATCGAACAAAAAAAAAAACATTTCCCTCCACATTTTCTTAACTTATTTTTTCCTTCTCAAGTTTTACTTCCTCATGGAACGCCAGAACATTTAAACATGATCGCTCGGCCCCAACACGGAGCAAATCGTCTGTCACGTTACGGATTTGTTTAAGGTTACTTTAACACTTAAAATAAGTGCTTAATAAAACACTTAAGGTAAATATTGAACATTATACAGTGGAGACGTAAATGTTTACGATTCTAATAATAAATATAAAAACTGTCTCAGGAAAATATGTTGCAGTATAATTTACTACAATAGTGACGGCGCAGAGATTCCATAGCAGCGTTAGCAACAGCCGATAAAACGTCTAAATAAAGTGGGGCAAAAGATCTTTAAAGAACTCAAAGAAAAGCTTTCAGTTTTAAGAAACAACATTTCGAATCTAAAAATAAAGCTGGCATTAAAAATAAAATTAAATAAATAGAAGCAAGTGACATTGTTCTTAAGACTGTGTGTGTGTGGCTTCTTTCAGTCCCGTCTTGAAATCGCTGCATTACAGAACGAAGGATCAACTCCATCTGCTCAGTGCAGTGAGGATCATCATCAAGAAGCCGTGTGTGTGTGTGTGTGTGTGTTTAAACTCTTCTTACCGATTCAGGTGTGACGCCGTTCTTGATGAAGCGGGAGAACTGTTTCTTGTACGCCTCCTCGTCCTCCTCCAACAGGCTGCTCATGTACTCGGACACGTTCAGGCCCAGGATGTGCCTCCTGTGAACCTCAGCGTTGAACTCTTTGCTCTCCGTGTCGTAGCCCGGGAACCGCTTAGTGCTGAAAACCAGGGAGGGGCGGAGTGAGCGACACAGACACACGGTTTTCATCTCCTGTTGTGTGTAAAACGCTGTTATGTAACACTTACATACCAGCTTTCGCACAACGCGTCACGTTTTACTCTCCACGTCAAACTTCAATTCGCTCAATTTTTTAGCACGTGTTTGTTGGTCACTTGACTATATTTAACTCTCAGCTGCAAGTCCAAGTTATGGTTTTGCTTGCACATTTGGTTCACTTAGTGAGACTTTCATTTACTCAAGTTAATTCTGTCGTTCTAGTTTGGGCTACACTGGCCAAGTCAGCTTTCGCACTTTAACACTAGGCCAACTCGAGGTCAGTTCTTGGCTGTACCTTCACTCACATGGTTAGCGTTTGTGCATTAGGTAGACTCTTACTTAAGTAAGCTTTGACCTCTTGGTCAGCAGTCGCCCCAATAGGTAGCTTTCACCAAATGAGACAGCTTTCGCTCATTGCCTCAGCTTTCACCCTCTAGGCCAGCTTTTGCCCAACACGCCAGCTTTCGCTCTCCAAGTCACCTCGTTCACCACCGTCCCAGTGTGATGCAATTTTACCACGGCCTAATAAGTACTTGAAAAACCCATAACCTTATGTGTTACGACCCTCGTGTCCTGACCTGTGTGGGATGGACAGTCCTCCATCCACTGCTCCTTTCAGCGCTCCAAATACTTTATTCCCGGTGGTGGTTCTGGTCAGACCGGCATCCAGGTAGCAGGTAAACGCTCCTGGCTGGCCATCGATGCTCTCCACGTTAAACTCCTCACCAGTCACCTCCACCTGGCCATCATACACCTTATCCAGACCAAACTTATTCAGCAGCTACAGAGGAACAACAACAGTGGTTGGTTAGGAGCTGGTTTTAAGCGCTTTTCAAAAATAAGCAAGAAAAAAAAAAAGTATCTTCTAACAATAAGATGATGCTGTGATCTCAATTAACGTATTAGCGATAATTTACACAAGCAGGAACAAGAGAAGAGAAGGATTCTATACAAGAGCAATAGAACACTTCAGGACGTGCTGTGTAACTGGACGTCCACATCATAAAGAATCGGTTATTATCTTCCTTCAACACTGTGATACGTGAGTCCTTAGTGAACAGGAACAGCTCTTACCCGACGTGCCATCAGCAGCCCTGTGCAATAGGCAGCTGCGTAGTTGGTCAACCCCACAGTAACGCCATATCTCGGCAACTCGTGAGAGTAAGCAGCGCAGACGATCACATCACCTTCAATTTTGGCGTATGCGATCTGGGAGGACGGAGACACACAGTATTAATGAATGATTTAATATAAACATTATTTGACACTAAATGACCCAAATGCTTAGACTGTGTAAAATGTGTGTTAACTAACATCACCTGGCAAACAATATCCCTGTTAGAGAATCTAACGATCATCCGATACTTAGGTGTGTTGTACTTGTTCTTATCCTGGATGACGAGGCGTTTACGGGCAAAATAGTCCGTCTTCCCCTCTGTGTAACAAAAACAGAGAACAATTTGTTAAACGTTATTACACATCATTCTGTAACTATTGTTAATATACATAGTAAAAAAAAACATATACATTTAATTTAATTAAGAAACAGCTTTACCTCTCCTCCTTCGGTACTTCACCTGGTACCTCTTGAAATACGACTTGTTCTTCACCACCTTAACAAACCCCTAAAAACAAGAAAATATCAATTACTAAACAAGTTCTTTCAAGGTTGCATCTTCTGTAACGCGCATGCGCCAGCTGACGTCACCGACACCCCGGAAACGAGCCGGGTTTGGTTTAAAGCGAATACGCACGTGCGCAAAACTACCAACTTTTATTTAATTCACTTTTGAAACCGTGAGGGGAACAAGCTTAAACGTTAAGGGTGTTAAATAAACATTGATGTATCATAAACCGTGCTGTTACAAGTCTGAATTCGAACAGCAACACAAGCGAGTGAAGTTAAAATCAAATCCGACATCATCCGACTGAAATTAAACTCTCATCCGCGCTCAAACTTCACCCTAACGCACGCGGGGTATCAGGGAGGCTGTTGGAGAAAATATTTTTGTGCGTTCGCTTTGTTTACTGACCATTTTTAATCGTTATTTTCTCCTTAAATCAGGAGATGAAGTCTTCAGACTCCGATACTGCTCCCGCTGCACTGAGGAAAAGGAAGAGGCGGGACAGCGTGCAACCGGAAGTAGGTTGAAAAAATATCAGAGCGGAAATAATGAACAGCGACATCCTGCGTGTGGAGGGGAAACTACAGCAATGTTGAAACGAACAAGAAAAGATGATTAAACGTATACAGCCGGGGGCCAAAAGTTTTGAGAATGACACAAAAGTAATATTTCAAATAATGAAATAACCTTCACAAAGTCTGCTGCTTCAGTGTTTTTGGATCTTTTTGTTAGATGTTGCTCTGGTATACTGAACTTCAACTTCATTCCCACACAAAAAAAAATCTAAATCTCATAAATTCTATATTTCTATATGTACAGTTCTTTTTCTTATTTCTTATTTTTCTATATTTTTTCATATATTTTTTATATTGTATATTTTGTACTGTACAGTTATTTTTATTTAATATTTTATTTTATTCTTTCTTAGTTAAATTTACCTTCTCTTTTCTTTTTCATATTTATTTCCTATTCATAGGAATTTAAATTTTTAAATAAAAATCTTTTATTTTAAGGTCACAGGCAGTTGTCTAAGCATTTCACTGCATATCGTACTATGTATGACTGTGTATGTGACAAATAAAATAAATTAAAAAATTTTTAAGTGTAATTACAAGTATTTCATAATTGTCAAAGACTTTTATTGACAATTACATTAAGTTTATCTAAAGCGTCAGTTTTTGCAGTGTTGGTCCTTCTTTTTCAAGACCTCTGCAATTCACCCTGACATTCTGTCAATCAACTTCTAGCCCACACACTGACTGATGGCATGACACAGAACTGACTGTCGCAAGTCACTCGCAATTTTTCCTAAGAACACAGCCATGAATAAAAAATGGTACAAAAACATCCTCCGAGAGGAACTTCTCCCAACCATCAAGAACAGTTTGGTGATGAACTATGCCTTTTCCAGCACGATGGACCTCCTCACCATAAGGAAAAAGTGATAACTACTGGAGGTGGCTCGGGGAACAAAACATTGAACATTGAAAAAAGTCATAGATGGTCATAGTGCCATAGTTACTAAATATATATTCACCATAGAATATGTGACTGTGACCATACTGAACTGTTATCTGTCCTTCTCTTCTCTTCCTTCTCTTCTCTCTGTTCCTTTCTCTCTCTGTCGAGCTATACATGTTGCTCCTGAGCTCCCAGTGATCCAGACCCCCTCTGTCCTCTAGACCTGTTTGACTCGTCCTGGTGTCCTACATCCGAACAAAAATGGAAATATCCAGTAGGTGGCGTGCTTGTACTTCTTCTCCCTTGTTAATCATCTCATACCGGACATCTGTTGGACTTGTCCACAGGGCTGAGCTTCTGCTTAAGTGATATAGGTTGTTATTTCTCTGCTTTTTATGCTGCACTTTCAGAAATAATGGAACTAAACTGTACTTTCCGTCCCAGATGGAGACATCTTGTCTACGTTTACTGTGTCAGCTTTTATACACTTAAACCGTTAATTTATTAAGTGTCCTTGAATTAAATTAAACCAAAATCTGATTTGGTGTGCAGGATAGGATTCTCATTCACTGTACTAAATTGTACTAATTTTAGCTAACAGTGATTAATGTAGGCTACATATTTTACAGACTATCCAGTTTTGCTGATTCTTATAAAAAATAATAATAGAAAGATGACGAGAACAACATATAGTTGCACTGTTGGAAGTTTGTGACTGCTGTACTTCAGCGCACATTGACTTGGGTTTACTTTACAAGCACATAAAAGTTGCTTATTGCTGCTTTAAACCCCATCAACTACAGTAGCACCTCTGCTTCAATCTTGTAACTGTAGTATTTTTTCCTTTTCATTTCTAGAAATACTGTATTAAACACAGTGTGTGTGCTTCTATGAAGAGAAATAGTTAACTAATTAAAATATTAAGATATTAAAACCCTAAAATGTCAAAGCAAGATGTTGAAATTTTAAGTCAATTATATAGTTTTATTTTAAACTTTTCGGAGAGACCAATTTTTATGGTTGTTGGCTAAATAAATACATCTTAAATGACATCCAAACTAACAAGCAAAAATTATGTGCCCCCTTACAGTAGTTAGCAATATAGTTTTAACTAGAAGGCCAACCCCTCATGTCCAGAAAGCACATGGAAGTGCAGGAAGTGACTGAAGAACCCGAGTCTGCACAGTTCCCCGTCCTGTCGCTCAGCGAACGGTAACGCCACAGTCCGGAGTGACATCATTCCCTGTTTTAAACCAGAAGAGGTGGTTAATTACACAGTTCATCCTCCTCCAAGACTGTTCCTCAGGGCTAAATCGGGGTTGTGTACGTGTCTGATTAAACCCAGACGTGGGTGTCTCGGGCCTGTTGGGTGAAACACCAGGAAATTGTGATCATATCTCAGTGTGTTAGCTACTGATAGTCATATGCTGGTGACAGAACTCTTACTTATTTAAGTCACTTTTCAGCACTTGACATCACTCTGAGCTTCACAGAATTCAGATTAACAGCATTTACGCATAAGATTTTTTCTGAATAAGTTTTTTTTATTTGCTCAAACTTGAAATCACACGACTCTATTCCGACTCTGTTTTTTTCTTTTGAGTCTTTTGAACAATGAGTTTGTCTGAGTTGATTCACTAATTTTTTTAATTCAATTTGATTCGCTGAATTTTTTAACCTCTGGGCTTCACATCGAACTTCTACACCGTTTGACTCAAACCGGGTGTTTTTGTAGGGGACACTTCGCATCTTCACCGGACGTTATGAGCCTGTCCGAACCGACTCAGCCTGAAATATGGTATTTTTCCTAAAAAGTGTCTCGCCTGGGTGCAAAAGTGAATTTTCAAAGTTTCTTATTTACCGATCCATGCCTTATTTTTTTTTGTAAATATGCATACACATTTATAGTTTTATCCAATGAAAAGAAACACATTTGCTAAATACAATTTCAAGCTCTTTTATGCTTTAGTGTCTTTTTAACTTATTTGAAGTCAAATCTTAATAGTCATTCAGATGAAACTTTACCAATTTAGATTTCACATGAAAAGACATAAACATAAAGTGTATTATTCTAAAATGCAAAATTGTGGTAGATATTGCAACATGAATTAGACACAGTTACGGACACTACAGATTTTTAGCTTTTTAAGCTTTCACCAAAAAACTATTTAATTTCTTAAAAGCATTTCTTTCAAGGTCATGTGTTTCTAGAAGCTTACACCAATTTTAATATCGATATTCATGAAGAAATATGAATAATTTGCACTTTAAATGATTATTGTTTGCAGAGGTGGAAAGAGTAATAAAATTTTGTACTTAAGTACAAGTACTGTTACTTCAGTGAAATTTTACTTAAGTACAAGTAAAGTTACCATTATAAAAATCTACTCAAGTAAAGGGGGGGGGGGGATGAGGAATTCAAAAAAGATGAGCAGATATAAATCTTAAACTAGTTGTTTTTAACTGAAGGAACACCTTTGCATAATAAAGCTGTTGTCTTTGTTGTGCTTGAAAATCAAAGTGGTCACTTAAATATGGTGTTACGTCCCAGTCTAGGGTCATACAGCAAAAGACTGGTTCAGGGTTCTATTTTAAACTGTATGGAAATGGTGGCATATGGCAGAAAGAACTAGATCCAATCATTAACTGATGAAATAATGAGGTTTGTATACACACACACACACACACACACACACACACACACACACACACACACACACACACACACACAACAGGAGGAGAATCAGATTCAGGATGGACCCAGGCCAAAATAATAAACTAAATGGTATTTATATTTAGTAGCTAGATTACCTGCAAAAAAATAATTAAAAAGCCACACAAACAAAAATACAGGTACCTTCCCGGACTCCCTAAACCAAAAACAGTGAAATTATCTACAAATATATACAAAGACCAACCAAACCAAAGGGACAAAGCAATAATCAAAGTCAATTGGAGGCAAAAAGTCAAAACCAGAATACACAACCAAATATCAAAACGCCAAAATCACAACCTCTTTCATCTTTCCCGCGTCTCTCCGGTTTATACATGGTCGCGCTAGTCGATGACGTCACTCAGGGCGGAAGCGACCGTGTGGAAGGTCAGGAAGATGCCGATGTCAGAAAACCTGGAGTGGAGTCTGGAGCGGCGCGCGACCAGGACATGATACACGCACGCGGCGCAACGGAGCATTTATACAAAGTATAATATTTTTTTTTTTATTGTTTTATCATTTTCATTCATTTATTTTTTACTCAGTAGCGAATATGATTTAAAATGTAGCGAATTACAATACTTCAAACAAAACGTACTTAAGTAAAAGTAAAATTACAGATTTTTAAAACTACTTTAAAAAGTAGAAATACACAAAAAAGCTACTCAATTACAGTAACGCGAGTAAATGTAACTCGTTACTTTCCACCTCTGATTGTTTGAAGCGAGACAGTATAATGAGGAAAAATGGAAATTTTTCAACATCAGCAATTTGGATTTTTTTAAGGAAGCAAGATTGGCTTTTTTTGTGTATTACAATTATAACATATATTCTCTCTCTCTCTACTTTATATATATATAAAATTAAAAAAAATTTTTTATGAGATCTCCATAATTTTTTTTAACACGTTGAAAACTAAACAGATGAGCGGCCCTGTCAGGAAAGTGATGAACACAGCCAGCCAACACTTCCACCTCACAATTTGCCTCAGCTGTGACCAAGGCGAGAGAAATCATGATCTTATCTACTACACTGAGACACTGTGGGTGTTTAACTGTAATAGACACAGCTGTAGAAGAATGCTAGCAGCGATAGAGCAAATTAATAGAAACTCCATGGATGGGATGAACATCTGGATGGGTGACGGATTTGCCCAACATGTGGAAATTAGGGGCTCCTGCCCAACCTGGGGGCGTGGTCTGTAGGGCAACAGCTGGATTCCAGCAGCTTTATTGCCTGACTTGTTATATTCTCATTCAGTCTAAACATGATGTAAGTCTTCATTTATGAATCCATGTACATATCTTTATTTGTACTTTACTGCCGTCCTTCATCATCGCTGTTACGCTTCTTCTTCTAATACAGTTACACAGCCATAGTGAGTCGGTGTTGTAGATAAGACAGATTTCTCTCACTTACGGGTCACAGCTGAAGCAGAATGTACAATAGAAGTTGTTGGTTGCGTTTGCCAATATTCTGAGCAAATGAACCAACAATAACTAGTTACCTCACCCATCCAGAAGCTCCTCAGACAAAGGCAAACAGGGTCTTTCTAACAGCCGGTGGCTTCATCATGATGCTTCTGCTTGACTTGACCCAACTAGAAGCTTCTGCACACCCATGCCCACCATGAGACTTTCCTCACATGGAGCTACTGGCCATCCAGGGACTTTTGCTCAACATGGAACTTTTCTCAACCAATCACAGTCTTTGCCCTTCCAGAAGTTCCTGTCCATCATAGGGCTTTAACCAATGTCTTATGTCCAGTCATGTACTTGTTTATGCTTTTTGGAAGCTTCTGCCATCAGTGAACCTTTACCTTATATTTAGAGCTACTGCTGAAACTTTGCGCATCCATAAACTTCTGCCCTCTCACTGGGTTCAACAGAATACCCGGCTTTACCATGGTCCATCCATGGTCCTTTTTTTTCTTTCTGGAACCAGAAGCTCCTACACACCAATGGGAATTTTGCCCATCATGATACTTGGGGCCAATTCTCAAACCAGGTGCAGGTGCTTGTGCTGAGAATTCAGAACGACTCCATTCAGGAGTTATTGTCTATCATAGTGCTTTTTAAAAAAGCAGGTTTTCTGCCCAGTTAGGTTCATCTTTGCTACGTTGACCTTGAGCTCAGAAGGTCTGTCCATCAATGAAACGTTGCCTCATGCTATTTTCAAAGCTCCATGCTACTACTGCCCTGCCCTGAGACTTTGCCCATCTATAAAGTCAAGTCCATTCACTGGGCTTCTACCCAACATCAGGGTCCTAATCCTAGGTAGAAGATACTGCGTGACCCAGAAGCTTATTGCCTCATGTTGGGCTTCTGCCCGCTCAGGGACTTGCCATCACGGGGATTTCCACAAACCCGTAGCTGCTGTGTGTCTTGAGACTTTGCTCATCTTCTAGAGCCTTTAGGTGTTAACGTGTGGCTTCTTCTCTTTCAAGGGCTTCCGTCTAACATGAGACTCGGCCTGCAGGGCAGCAGCTGAACCCAGTCACGTCGTGGTTTTAAAAATAAAATAACAAATAAACACCAAATCTAACAAATCTTCACTTATCCTTCACTTGTGAATCAGTTCAAGTAAATCAGTTCCCCATAAAAAGAAATCATTTTTTAAATTTCCTCCGTCACTGTTGCTGTTCTTCTACCACTGCTATTAGACGGTTCCCCACCCGCAGTGTCTCGGTGCGTTAGATAAGATCATGATTTGTCTCGCTTTAGTCATTGCCGGGGCAGAATATAAATTTAGAAATGCTTGGTGTTGCGCTTGACCACACGTCTCTCACTTCTCTTTCACACTCTTCATGTGCTACACTTTCCTGTTACAAAGGCCAAAGAATTAGTTTTCATTATTATATCTGTTATTTCTGTGTCTAAGCGCTGTAGACGACTGTGTCAGAGTGCAGCGTTCGGTGGGTCTCCTGTTTCCAGTTCTGCGAAAAGACCACGGCTCTGAGTTGAGCACCGCGGACGCGACACGGCGAGCGAATCAACTGCACGAACAGACGTCAAGGTACTCGAGATGAGCTCCAACACCAGGTTTCATTACATTTAAAGGGGCAATTAAACCCAGTTAAATGAGCTCGGGTAAATCTGTTTAAAGCTGCAAATCAGACTTGTTCTAAAGGTGTTTTTTTTATGGTATTATCTGAAAACTTTAACATACTGTATGTATTACATATTGCACCTTTAAATCTTTAAACTTGCATAATGTTGTTAAAGTAAGGAGAGAAACACACTGCGTGTTGTGCTGTGGGAGGAAAATAATCAGCGACAAAGTGGTGTGATGAGAAAGTAGACTTAACCCCTGGAAGTAGATTACTTTTTGATAGACTTTTGCAGCTCAGAGAGAGAGAGAGAGAGAGAGAGAGACGGAGAGATCATTGTCTCCAAGCCGCACAATGGCCTTTCAACACGTCCTCCTGCCTGGGATGATTTGTGGCTCGGAGCTGTTTGTTAGATTTATAGCCAGAAGCCCCTTGTTCAAAGGAGCGCGATCAGTCGAGCTGATTGTGTGTGTGTGTGTGTGTGGGGGGGGGGGGGGCATCGTCACACCCCCAGACCCCCAGACCCCCAGACCCCTCCTTTACTGCTGCTTCATGCACTGCTGCCTTCCAGAAGTTGAACATGAACTGCGTGATTTATTACTACGAGAGCTGCAGACATAAACAAGCTCGGGTTTAGAACTATAGAGCAAGATTATGTGTGTGTTTAAATATTTATTTAAATGTAATTTTATAAATATAATTTTTCCCCCCAAACAAATATTTATTTAATAATTAGATATTTAAAACATAAAATACTTAGTACATAACTTAATTATTAATTATTAAGTTTGTGATTTAAATTTCGCTTGTTATTTAATTTTTTAAAAATTGATTTTAATATGACTTTTACTTCATCAGTTAGACAATATTTATTACAATTTCATTATTATTATTATTATTATTATTATTTATTTTTTTATTATTTTATTATTAGTGGTAATAAAGTGTTCAAATTCACACACAGGTTGTTAAATTCATTCCCCGAAGGGACTAAATGTGCAAATTTTAATATACAGTCGAATGCAAAAGTTGATCAAAGCCATTTGTAATTGACAGTAATGTAACGTGTTGAGAGGTTCAGAGTAAAAAATAAATATTTGAAAAGTATAAAGTGAACAAAAAGGCACTTGTGTGTGGATATAGTGTCAATTTTTTTTTAATAATCAATTTTCAAATATTTTTGCTCGGAAACTCTCAACATAGTACAAATGGCTCATTTTGGCCAAAGGGGGGGTCTTCTTCTTCTTCTTTATTATTATTATTATTATTATTATTATTATCATTAGTAGTAGTAGTAGTAGTAGTAGTAGTAATAATGGTAGCAAAAGACTTTCACTCATTCTTCACAGTAGCTTCTTGCTAAATCATCTGATAATTTAGCTCGACGCGGCCTGTTTTCCTTTAACCCAGTGATTTACTGGTGTGTGTTGTTTTGCACTGTGCAGACAGAGAGAGAGAGAGAGAGAGAGAGAGAGAGAGAGAACGGTCTTGCGGTTTTAGATTCCTGGGCCGTAAATCGTTCCCTATCTCGCCTGAGCACTGGGGTTCCCTCAGATACGCTGACCTCAGACTCCAACGTTCTGGAGCTGATAAACTCACAGCAAGCTCCGACCGTTCCCATCCCAACGCTTCCCCCGATATCACTACAGTACAGTGTGGACCGGATGATTATGAGGATCAAATATGGAATATTATTATTATGGTAAACGATACATTTAAAAAAATATATCACTTTGAAGGAATCCATTGTGTCGAATCCTAGAACAGAAAGAAAGAAAGAAAGAGATCCAAGTGAACCTCTTAACTATATTGTAAATCCTGGATCAACCCCAGAACTAAAATATGTTTTTCATTTCATTCAAATTATTAGTCATTATTTTAGTCTTAATATCTAGAAGCTGTCACGTGATTAAGATAACATTAACCTTCTTAGTATTTACTAAATGGGATCATTTGAAGTTTCTCAGACTTTTCTTTGATTATTTACGGTTCCAAATTAAAGGTTGTTTCGAAGGATAGAAAAACAATACATAGAACCTTTAAGACTTTCCTACAGACGGACATCCAAAGAACCCATATAAACATGAATACACACTACCGTTCAAAAGTTTTAGAACACTTGCAAATTTCTTTGTTTTTGTTTAGTGATTTATTTTCTACATTCTACAACAATACTGTGGATTTCAAAACTATAAAATAACACATATGGAGTTAGGTAATTACGTAACAACAAGAAAAACACCAGTTAGTTGTTATTGTAAGACACAGAGGTCGGCCTTTCTGTAATAGTTCCTGCAAGAACAGTATTGTGTCAAGTGCATTTGCAAAATCCGTCCAGCACCATAATGAAACTGTCTCTCATGAAGGCCGTCCCAGGAGGACGAGACCAAAACCTCCCTCTGCTGCAGACGAGAAGTTCATTTAGAGTTATCAGCCTGAAAAATGACCAATTAACAGCAGCTCAGATTAGAGGCGTTATGAAGTCTTTACAGAGCAGAAGTAGCAGAAACATCTCAATATCAACTGTTCAAAGGAGATTCATGCAGTTTTTGGACGCCTTCAGCAAAACTTTACAATGTAGAAAGAAATAAATTATTATTCCTATAATTAAAGTCAACACGGTGCGTTTTTTCCATGTTTGTTTAACGTTAACGGAACGAGTCTCCGGTGTTCTACTTTGCGACAGTAAAGCTCTAACTTTCTTTTTGTTCCGGACAAATGAGTTTATGCTCTGTGGTTTCCCCAGAAAAGAAAAAAAAAAGTCAATTTTTATTGTTTTTTTTGCGTCTAATTGACTTCAAGAGAAACAGAAAAGTGAAGCCGGGGAGTGAACGGCTGTTTATAGCTGCTATAATGTAAGTGAGAACAGGAACTAGTTGCACGGATGTTCCACAACATTAATTCTTACACCTCAACAATTTTCTTTATGCAGTAAAAGAACGGTACATCCTGCTTTTTTATCTTTCTGAGGTGCTGCTGTAGTAAGATAATCAGCTCTGAGGTTCCGACTCCACGTCATCACTCCGCCCAATCGGTGATTAGTTGCCGATAACTGCACAACAACACTGAGTGTTTCATTTCATACTGATGATAGGAATAATAACCAGTTTCTCTGTCTCTCTCACACACACACACACACACACACACACACACGCATATGTTTTTAGGGTTAATCCACCGCTGTTCGATTCACACCTATGTGGTGTTCAACTTGACTTTAAACCCCACTGCGTTTTTCTTTTTCTTTTTTTTTCTGGGCTCCAGGCCGAGCTGCAGAAATACCACGTAGACTCTCTGCACCTTTCTCACGGTGTCAGTCCATCCGTCAGAGTCGAGTGCACACAAACCTCAAGGCTTTATCACAGCCACTCTGTGCTGCTATTTCAATCACGTATTCTCTAAAGCGGTGACGAGTTACCATAAAGTGTGTGTGTGTGTGTGTGTGTGACTGTGGGGGGACAGAGAGAGAGAGAGAGAGAGAGAGAGAGAGAGAGATGGTGTGTACGCTCAACCTCTTGCTGCAGTGATAGCGTCTATTCACTGTCAGCTTTGGTTTCCTGTTCTGACTGATGTGAGCGTTTAATCAGCACGTTTACATTCTCTGCACCGTGCTTCTTATCGAACTTATCCATGCACTGTACAGAGCTCGCGGATGCTTCACCCGCCGGGGCATCGACGCAGAGATTAGCTGAAGAAGAAAGGGGTGGTCTCGTTCGAACATATCACGAGGGAGGAAAAACGCTACGCACCGTCCATCGACTTGAGTCTTGAACACGATGATTATTAGAAGGAGACACAAAAACTATCCGACGTGCGCATTCATTCATTTTCTGTACCGCTTTATCCTTATATATATGCAGGGTCGCGGGGACCTGGAGCCTATCCCAGGAGACTTAGGGCACGAGGCGGGGTACACCCTGGACAGGGTGCCAATCCATCGCAGGGCACACACACACATACACACACTCATTCACACACTACGGGCAATTTGGCATGTCAATCAGCCTAACCTACATGTCTTTGGACTGTGGGAGGAAACCGGAGTACCCGGAGGAAACCCACCAAGATGCAAACAGAGACGGGAATCGAGCCTGGCCGGGGAATCGAACCCGGACCCTGGCGGGTTCCTGTTCCTGTAAGAAATGACAAAAGCCAGCAGCGTAATGAGAGAAAGTGACAATCCATCACGTTCATCAGATGATCAATTATGTCCTGCTCGTACAGGAGCTGCTTTTAATATTTATCAAAACACTTCAAATTCAGGTCAATAAAGTTATCATTTTTACTTATTATTTTTAGTTTGTTTAAAGTTAAATTTTACTGCTCCTGGAACACGGGAATGACGTCACAAAACATTTAGAACTCCCAAAAAGTGCATATTATTATTATTATTATAATTAATAATTAATTAATTTATTTATTTTTAATCACAGAAACAACCGAAAACAACAATAAAAATTTTATTGTGTGTATCTGTGTTATTTATTTGCATGTGTGATCCATTTCTTCTGTTTTTGCTGAGTCATGTTTGTATTGCCGGTTAAAATGAACAGTTTTGCCTATTTAGTGCAAAAAAAGGTTACGTCACTCTATACTGCACAATTCTGAGCCATATACAGTTTATATTTATTTAAATAAAACCTGAAAAACAATAGATAAAATGCTCCGAGCCTCAAAATCTATAAGGATTTAAAGTTTACGAGTGTGTGTGTGTGTGTGTGTGTGTGTGTGTGTGTGATGACCCAGAAGTGAATCATTTGTTTTCTGTAACGTATTATTAAGTATTTTATTAATGATTATTATACATCTCACACCACATGATCTCGCCCAGGTTTTTCGCTTTATAGCTACATTTAATGTTGTGGAACATTTTGCAAAACCAGTTATTTCCTGTTCTCACCTGCGTTATAGCAGCTATAAACACTCGCTCCCTCCACCAGCCTGTCTTTATTCCTTCTCTTAAAGATAAGAAGACGACAGAAGCGCAGGTTGTCCTCCTTCTTACAGGTCTTCTTCTTCTCCGTGTTGTCTACACCATATTACTATAGAAA
The DNA here is from genome assembly GCA_030522415.1 of Channallabes apus. NCBI lineage: Eukaryota > Metazoa > Chordata > Actinopteri > Siluriformes > Clariidae > Channallabes > Channallabes apus. The sequence goes on along the minus strand of CM060105.1, from coordinate 60,100,485 downwards.
CAGCGTGAACCTGTTAGAGATGAGAGAAGAAATCGGTTGGGATGCGTATCGCGGTACTTTTGCGTAGCAATTCGTGCATCGCAACTGTGACTCCGAAATAAATTGACTGTTTAATTCGTGTATATGCGGCACAGTGGGGTAGTGGTTATCACTGTTCGATTCCCGCCTCGGGGTCTGTGTGCATGGAGTTTGCATGTTCTCCCCGTGCTTGGTGGGTTTCCTCTGGGTACTCCGGTTTCCTCCCACAGTCCAAAGACACGCAGCTAATAATGGGGAAGAGACGATAAGTGAGTGAGCTATGAATGTATGTATGTGTGCATTTGAGGTGCTGTAGTTCCTCTATAACCCTACAGGTGGTGCACTATGAACTACTCGCTGGTTGGCAGGAAGCTGTGCGTTAGGAGAGAATTATTTGCTAAATTTGTTTAGAATTGTAACAAAACCTGAAAACGATGATATTCTATCAGGATATTTATAAAATAATTATGCTTAGAAAATTGCAATATAGATCGAATCGGTACCAAGGTATCGTAATATCGTATATCGGGTGATCTCTAGTGTTTCCTGTTCCTATAACCTGTTCTAGCAAATTAAGCAACACCTGCACAACTAACTTTGAACTAACGAGAGACACAAAAGGAAATGTTCTTTTAGTACTCTGTGTAAAACCATAAAGGGTTCCTACAGTATATGGCTGCTAGATGAAACCTTATTGTATATCGACGCTTCTTTGCTCAGTCAAGTAGACAGAGCGGTAGGTTTGTTCCCTAAACGTCTTCCATGTCGATCCTCTTTAAATGCGAACCCCTAATTTGTAGGTCTCCTACACGGGTTCCTTCGGGGTGCTAGATGAAATCTTGTTTCCTGAAAGTGGACAAAGATTCAAAATAATCGCTGAGGCACCAGATTGTGTATGTAGGACCCAAAAAATATAGAAACGCAGGGCAAATCTTGAGCAAAACTGTTCTGTAGCATCATCGTGCATCATTAATTCCTTTGCTACAGATTATAAACGTTGATAATTGACTGTTTGTATCCCAGTGTCTTGTTGTCGTTGGTTTAAAATCCTGCTTTCACATGCACGGGTACAGTTTGACTTTTTTTGATCAATCACATCTACTCAAGAACTTAAATTCCTCTCCATGAACTCCATATACAGTATATGGAGATCTCACTCACGTCTATATACTTTTAGCAAAGTAATGGAAAATAATCAACCACAGACTGCAAAGGTAAAAGAAAAAGAAGAGAAGTATTAAACACACTATAGGTGGAACGTTTCTTTCACCAGGTACCGTTACTAGACACAGAATCCACAGGGAAATCATATACAGGCTCGAACTTTCTTAACATGTTCAATTTGGAACCTTTATTTTCCCGGACTGTGGATTATTCTCAGAGTTCCAGCTTTTATTGGTCTTTTGAAAGCGACAAGGTTGCTTAGTGGAACCTATGTTTTAGTACTGTAATGTAAAAACAATATAATGGTTCTCTAATGGTCTAAAGCAGTTCTGTGTAAACTATATACAGTATATGGAGTTCTCACTCACTTCTATATACTCTTAGCCTAATCTGCATATCTTTGGACTGTGGGAGGAAACCCACCAAGCACGGGGAGAACATGCAAACTCCATGCACACAGAGACGGGAATCGAACCCGGACCCTGGAGGTGCAAGGCGACAGTGCTAACCACTACACCACCGCGCCGCCTATATGGAGTGCCGCCTATATTCTATATATCTATCTATATATATATATATCTATATATATATATATATACATTAGTATACAGTTGCTTTATGGGTTCGAGCTTCTGAAGAGAAATGTACAGCTTTCTCACAGACACATAAAAAGTGTCTGTAATAATAATTAAACAAATGCAAGTATTCTAGCTTTCTGAACATAATCTATATAGAAAAAAAAATCTAAAGCACAAGGATTCCTAAAGTGTTCTAGATTATTTTCCAAATTCTGGAAAAATTATATTCAGCAAATGTTACACTTTTTGAAACCTCTGCTAAATAGAAAAACAAATCTGCCCAGAGGTATAAAGTCTTTGCTGGGCCCTATGTGGAACTCTTTGTGTTCATATGGTAAAATTCTAGCTTATTGAAAACCACATAGAACCTGTTAAAGGTTCTATAAATGCTATCCAAAACAGATTAAATAAGTAAGTAATGATTTGTTGCATTAGATAGAACTTGTATTTTAGTGTACAAAAAAAATGATGACTCTTAATAACTTTTAATAACATTCTAGATGTATTGCTCTATGTAAAACTAATAATGTTTCCCAGATGGTACTAAGTGAAACCTCCTTTTACAGAACCTTTAATTGGGATTAATTGGGACAAAGCAGAAGTCAATACACATTTTGGACACAAAGTGGAACATAATTGTATAATGGCAAAAAAATGGCATTCTGTGTGGAAACCTTTGTACAGAAAGGGTGTCGAGATGCTAAGGGTTCAAACAAAATCCTTTATCTTAATGGACCTCAAACCATTAAGAGCACTGGATAGATCTAGCGTACTAGATCTAGCGTAAGTACCCTTTAGTACCTGGGAAAAGAGTTTTTAGAAATAGTTATAAGGTCAAACTTAAAAATAATCTGCTGATCTTTAATGTAATCAGTGATATTATTATGATGATTATTATGATTATTATAATTATTATTATTATTTGAGGTTGAAGTCCACGTCCGTGTACGTGTGTGTTTCTGTACAGCAGAACTCTCTGTCTAACTTATTAATAGACAGAAATGACATTCTGTAAGGTTGAGTATCTGACGCCTTGTTTACACTAAGTTGTCCTTCTTTGGTGCTCAGACAAATACACTCCCTGTTCGGTAATCGGAGAGAGAATCACAGATGAGAAATGGAAAAAGTAGATCAGATAAAGATGAAGTTTTGTCTTAAAACGACTCCAGCGTGTTAAAATTCACTTATACCACTTCAGCGCTGTTATTTCAGACAAAGTGAAAATATCAACTAATCCCAGTCAAAATATTCACTTTATCTTTTCTAATTAATATCTATTGGTGCAGGTGTTTGTTTACATTCAGACAGTAGCGCATTAGTAGATTATTTTAAAGTAGATTATTAAATCCGGCACATAACTGATCATAACATCACTTTTTTGATGTTACATTTAGATTTACAGGTTAAACTTCAGGCAGATATCTAAGTACTGTAAAAGTTTCATTAAATTCTGTTCAGACAGTTTTGCGTGATGCTGTGATAAAATCTGTCTGGACAGACAGACAGACAGAACATTTTCTGAGACTGGTTTCTGGTCCTCTGATGTATAAAACCTAAAGATATCACTGAAAAAGCATTCTGAGTTCTGATCAATGATACAGATAAAAACCTTTCTATTATTTATGTAGATTGCATCTTTCCCATGGAGTCCTTAGTTAGAGGGAAACCATCTCCATCTACAATCATTAAAAGTTCAGACACAAAGTCCAGGACCTTCACCAAACCAAAACCCGAGAACATTTTTTCTTGGTTGGAACTTTTACAGATTAAAATGATCTACATGATTTCCTCCTTTTCCCGCCTAAAAAGTGTCGTAGGGCTCTAACACAGGGTTCTGGATGAAACCTTGCTTCCTGAAAGTACAGAGATTAAAAATAATCCCTGAAGGCACCAGATTGTGGGCTGCAGAACCCAGGAGGAACTCATTTACTCCATGCATATGTACAGCACGTACATTATTTATTCCTGCTAAAACAATTGCATGTAATCCTACAAGGGCCAAATATGAGAATCTTCCTGTGCACGAGGTTTAATATACATCATGATGTGATTGAGGATGATTATAGCACGAGGCGTCTCCATGTATAATCACATGCATCTATAACGGGACAGCAGTTTATAGCATGCAGATCCTCACCCATTGGACCACGCGCGTGTGTGTGTGCATGTGCGTGCGCGCGTGTGTGTGTGTGTACCTGCAGATCTGCAGCTTCGGGGCTTTTAAACCTCCTCCAGGAAGCTGAGCCGCGGGTATTTAAAGCGCGCGCGCGGCAGCACGAGCAGCAGCAGCAGCAGCAGTGACACAGCGCACTCGGAGCGGGAGCACAGCGCGCGCGCGCAGAGGCAACAGGTGGGAGCACGCGCACCTACACGCACTTTCGCATACTTACACGCACTTGTAGTGTAACTCAGTTATTCACACCCGCATACACTTTATAAGTACAAATGCACGTTCATGAAGTCTACTTTATTCATGCATTAACGCAGAGATCGAACTTCTAGTATGGTTGCATGCATTTTCTTTCTTCCCTTTTTTAGTTATTAATAATATTATTAATATCAATTAGCATTATTCATTAATTGCACGAGATTCATTTTGTCCTGATGTATAAATGACCGATTCTAATAACTGCATGACCATCTGTCCATCACAGCATCCTAACATGAGTGCAAATAACTTGTCAAAGTATTCAGTCAACTCTTTCATACAGTGATGTTGTATTTGAGAGAGTTATGATCATATATTTGCATGAACTATAAGAGGTAGGTTACAGTTCAAGTTGGTGATTCCTTTATAATTTACGTTGCAGTGTAATACAATGAGTTTTTATTTATTATCTGTCTATCATCTGCTTCTTCTTCTTATTATTATTATTATTACTATTCCTATATTGAAGAGGAATCCAGGAAGTAACTTTACTTTGCTGCAGTGCACATACAGTAGTAGATGTTGGATGTAGTTACAGTTAGAACACAAATTAATAAAACACAAAGTTTTCAGAAAACAATAAAAAAAAAAACACAGAATGCAATTTCAATATTACATGCAGGTTAAAAAAAAGGAAAAAGTGAAATTTTTACTCGTTCCTGATTTGCCCAGTCGTACAGTAGCTGTTCTGAGATTCCTGGTCCTGGCTGACACAAGTGGAACACGCTGTCACCTCCTGTATAGGCCCTCTCTGTAGCCCGTCCATTTTTTTTGGTATTTCTACTGTTTTTTTTTTTTTTTTTAATAAACATATATACTGAAGGGCTCAGGATTGTTCAGTATAGAGTGACGGATCCTTTTTTCAGCACAACGTAGGCAATGCTCATGCTTGGTGGGTTTCCTCCAGGTACTCCAGTTTCCTCCCACAGTCCAAAGATATGAAGATTAGACTAACTGGCATTCCCAAATGGTGTGCCCATGGTGTGTGAGTGTATGAGTGTTTGCGACCTGCGATGGATTGGCACCCTGATGGATAGCCTCCTGGGATAGTCTCCAGGTCCCCGCGACCCTGAATATAGGATAAAGCGGTATAGACGATGAGTGAGTGACCTGTGCTGTGCTGCCGGCACGCACCTGTACCACTTGTGTTTTAAGGGTTTTATGGTTCTACATTATTTGAGATGCTTTTCTGTGGTCTGTAACAAGTGGTGGAACCCTGATGTGGTGGTAGAGCTGATGCTCTGTTGACGTTTATTTGTTTTGGTGAATAAAACTTTCAAACTAAAAGTCGTGTTTGAAGATCGCATGAGATCAAGCAACTTCAAGGTCACAAAGATCACATATTTCGGACTGAAGATCTTGATCTGTATGCACATGATTTCATGGTGCTTTAGAAAATTGCACACACACTTCATGTAAACATTCATACATGTTTTTATGTTTTTGCCATGTAGATTGTGTTGAAGTAGTGCATGCATTTTTACATATTTCCCCCCCCATGATGTTTTAAATCACACAATTCTCTTTTTTCGCGCATTAGTTTTGACATGGGTTTTTATTTCCACACATTTATATCTTTGTCGCACTTTAATTCATGCACACGTTTAATATTTTTCACGTGATTTCACCCTCCATGCAAATTGTCAAGTCTTTTTATTTTTACCTGACGCCTTCTATTTCATTACAATTTATTTTTCATTTGATTCCTAGACACAATTCAATTGCGTGTTAACTTGTCACCTAGTGGGTCTGTGTTTACATGCAAATCTACGTCTTATAACATGTTGAAATGCACTTTCACCTTCATGTCTGATCAAGGGTGAAGTGTGTGTGATTTGTCAGAATAGTAAAGTATTCACCCAGAAGTAAAAAAAAAAAAAAAAAAAAAAACAGTAGTGCTGAAATAAGACGTGTTGTGTAAATGTGTTTATTGTTAAATTACACTCATTTAACATTTATTTACTGTGCATGTTTGTGATAAAGAGAGAGAGAGAGAGAGTGTGTGTGTGTGTGTACGTACACTTTCCCACATCCCATCTGCTACATCAAACTTTTTTCTCACATTTATTGAAATCCTCTCTATCTTCCTGTTAGACCTTGAGCTCAAGGAAAAACGAGCAATGATTTTATTGAGGCCAATTTGGCCCAAAGCGAACATCTGACAATCAAGCACTGTCTGTTTATTTTGGATGAGATATTGCAAATGTATTTAATGGTAGACTCGTGTGTGTGTGTGTGTGTGTGTGTGGGTGGGTGGGTGGGGTTCAAGACATTTGCAGGTCTGTAAATAATACGTGACTTAACCACGATGTGACGTAACTGATGTATGTTACACAGATCTGGGTCTGTAAAGAGTTCTTAGACTTTTTGAATAAAATAAAACAATAAGAATTTAATTTAATTAAACTTCTCGCATCATATTTTTATAAAAGTTTAAATAGAAACCCCAAAACAGTCCGAATATTTGTGTTAAAGCGTTCAAGTATGGTTCTCTCCATTTTAATCCTTAGTAAAATTGGACTCATAATCAGCATTGACATTACTGTATTTCTATACGATTTCAAAAAAAATTTAGAGCCAATTTGGATTTAGATTTACAATTTGTGTTTAATTTTCATTCATTCATCATTCATTTTCTATACCGCTTAATCCTGTGTTCAGGGTCGCGGGGGACCTGGAGCCTATCCCAGGAGACTTCGGGCACAAGGCGGGGTACACCCTGGACAGGGTGTGTTTAATTTTGAAAAAATAAAAAAACTAAATGGAAGCGGCCGGGTTTTGCAAGCCAAAAAGAAGCAGGTGCAACAGTCAAAGTCCTCAGAGGAACTGTTGGAGGTTCTGCAGAATGCTTAGTAAAACTTGGTAGCTAATTTCCTTAAAACATATTGTACAAGACACTAAAGTGTTGTCGCACCAATGACTTTTGCGCAGTAAGATTAAATATGTTAATGGCATAGTTACATAGGTTTACACGTTTTTCACTCAGATCTGTTCTATTTTAAATGCATGCAGGTTTATGTACTTTTATGAAAAAGTTTTTCTTATGAACAGAATGAAGTATTAACTTATACGTATTATGTAGGTTTATGTATGTTTATGTTAGGATAAGGTTCATATAAGCTGTATGTAGAATTACAGAGGTTGAAGTCAGCTTTGTGTCGGTTTATTTCAGGTTTATGTAGGTTCACGTACATCTCATGAAGGTTTTCCTTATGAACACTAGCCTCTAATTAAGTATTAACTATTAATGAGACTATTATACCGAGAGTGTAATGGAGTACCTGCGGCCTCGTTAGCAGTCTGTTGTGTGTCCTGTCGCTGGTGTGCGTCTGCATCATTGATGTGCAGGTGATAAAGTTTCACCTGAAGCTCGGATAGATACAGATCATGTTGTGAGACCCACAACGTTTCAGCTCAGAGATTATGGTTTTAACTGTGTATGAATCGTAATCTTTTTTCTTTAACTCTAAATGTTCTGCAACAACAATTAAAGTGCTTGGACACCGAAGATTATTGATTATTGTTTCTTACTCTTTTTAAAAATCTTTCTAGATCCTGAGAGCGAACATGCCGAGATCATTTTTAGTCAAGAGCAAACGTGCTCACAGTTACCACCAACCTCGCAGCCTGGAGGACGACTACATCCGACTGGACGCTTTACTGAAACACACCTTCACAGGTATGATTGTTAAAAGCTTAGCCACCAAGTTTCACTTCTTTCACCAAAATCATACAAGACATGATTGTGTGTGAATCTTAGAAAGATGATAATAATATATACTCAGGTTCTTATCGAAGTCTGCACTGAAACTGGAGACTCCTTCCATAAATGTCAAATGAATCTTCCATTAGGCGGCGCGGTGGTGTAGTGGTTAGCACTGTCGCCTTGCACCTCCAGGGTCTGGGTTCGATTCCCCGGCCAGGTTCGATTCCCGTCTCTGTGTGCATGGAGTTTGCATGTTCTCCCCGTGCTTGGTGGGTTTCCTCCGGGTACTCCGGTTTCCTCCCACAGTCCAAAGATATACAGATTAGGCTAATTGGCGTTCCTAAATTGCCCGTAGTGTGTGATTGGGTGTGTGTGTATGTTTGTGTGCCCTGCGATGGATTGGCACCCTGTCCAGGGTGTACCCCGCCTAGTGCCCAAAGTCTCCTGGGATAGGCTCCAGGTCCCCCGCGACCCTGAACACAGGATTAAGCGGTATAGAAAATGAATGAATGAATCTTCCATTAGAAAACCATATCTAGTTAAAAGTGTCAGATGTCACGTCAGTGGGACTGTGATGAGGTAAACGTACAGCTGTAACAATGCTAAACTGATAGCTGAAAGCATTCTTTAGCGCAGTTAGCAACAAAACTTTATAGACAAACTAGCAAAACCACACGTATACTTTATTCAGGACTAAAGTTGGGAGCTCATGCTTTAACCAGTAGTGAAAAAGTACAATATAATTTTGTATGGTAAAGATTGTATGGAAAAGTTATGTTTTTTGAAAGTTAAAAATACTTAAACATGTTCAAGAGTTGGGATCTGACAAAGACCACAATTTCATCATGCATACTCCTTCAGGACACGCTAGTTATACCAGTCAATTTTATGCTAGCTCAAACCTAGACAAACATAGAATTCAACTTGCTAGTTAGCTATGGCTTCAAAACCATTTTTGAAACAATGCTAAATGACTAAATGCTAAATTTTTAAAACAAAACAATGCTAGCTAGCATAATTACCAAGATAATCTTCCAAAATGTAGCTAGCTCATTTCTTAAGGTAACTTGAAAAACAAAACTAGCCAGCTAGCAAAGTTAGCCAATTTACAAAACATGGCTAGGTAACTCATGTAACAAGCTGATTTGGGAAACTAAACAGCTAGCTAAATTACAAGATAATCTGGCTAATTTACCAAACTTAGCAAATTTTAAGGCAATTCAAATCTCATCTAAAAAGAAACAACCCAAACAATGTTTTTCTATTTCATGATGCAGAACAATGAGCAAGTTCCAGGTGTGCAAAATGTAGACCATGTGCAAAAACACGGATGAATGAATAAATAAATAAATAACAGTTTAATGAATTTTCAACCTTTTCAACACATACTTGTAAATGCGCAGAGATCCAGGCCGAGTCTGACTGCGGTGAGGAGGTGAATAAAAGTGCAGGTCGATGCTCACCTGAAGGCAGCGCGGTGTGTACGGCTGAACATAAATCTCAACACTCTCCTCTCAGCTGTGAGGGAAGTGTGTGTGATCCGCCTGCGGAGTACGAGGACTCTGTGTGGAGACCCAGATCTCCATCTTCTTCTCCAGGTACACAAACCCGACTCTAACACAACGAGATCCACTACAGACCTGCTCAGTGTGAACGTCTGTCTAATCCGAGTCGTCGTAAATGCTTAGCGCTCAGTCTCTTAAATGCATAAGCTCACAGTGAAAAGGAATTTAGCAGAAAACCTGACTTCCTGTATAAATACAGTAAGTGCAGTAAAATGGCAGATACAGTACGTAAAGAACAAAATGACATTACGTCATGACGTTATAGGAAAATAATCAAAGATGATGCCAAATCATGCTTTTTACTTCTTTATATGTTATTTATACATATAGCTTTATATGTTATATATGACACTGGAGACTCTTTCCATACATGTTAAATAAATCCTTCGTTTTAAATCCATTTAAGTGGAGCATCTACCATCTACCGTACACTGACATGACACCAAGTCATTCATTACTTCTTTAACTGATATTATACAACAGTTAATTCCAACCGAACAATCTGATTGGACGAGAGGTGTTCCTCGAGTAGTGATATTAGACCGTAACAGCACTGGGACATTTAACTATATATATCATTCGGCGTGACACCTCTGATAACGTCATCTTAAACAACTCGCTGTCTTCATGGTTTATTCTCCTCACCTTTTGACTATATAGTACCAGTAAGAGTTTTAAACTATTTCCACCCGTTAATTACACTAAATGTCAGTCTTCCGCCAGGATATGTGTTGGCGGAGCAAAGTAACCGATTAAATAAGGAAACAAATCATAATCTGTTGACAATAAATGGTTTGTGAAACTTTTGTATAAAAGCAATATCACACTCGAGGTCGTGGTGTTGTGCTGAATATCAGCACGGTTGAGACAGTGCCGATATTAAGTACAACAGTACGATCTTGAGTGTGATATTGCTTAATTAAGTTTGAAAGTGATTTAAATGGAACAAGTGTTAATTCATCACTTGAAGTGTTAATTCGGTCCAGTCATGTTGCTTGGTGATTAAAAGAAATGAAATATCAAGACTTAACCGAATAGAGTATTATTACAGTATTAACATTACAATAACATGTTGTCTGTACAGATGTGGATGAATATCCCATATCATCCCCGGATGATATCCAACCTTTCGACCTGACCTTCCGCCCCTGCGCCTGGACTCACCCCCGCTCGGAGCTCAGGCGCCTCGTTAGACCGTTTCAGCGGAGCCACGTGACACGTGAGACGCCTTCTATCGGCGTTTACGGCTCCACGCAGAGGATCGCCGACGCCTTTTTCTCCAGTCAGTCCGCGTTCAGAAGCTTTTCTCAGGAGGAGTACAGTTCCCTGGCTAAGGACCTGCTGAAGAGAAATACACAAGGATATTACTCCGAGTTCAAGGCCATCCAAGAGAACGCCGAGATCAAATCTCATTCTGACGTCTTGTGCACACGGCTGCAGATCAGCGGCACTTACAAGTGTGTCAAGTGCACTAAGGTAATCAGGTTTTCCAAACAGGTTATTGTTTGTGTTTTTCATTCCAGCAGCAAATCTGATGTTTGTCTCAAATCTGATCCAGGTGTTTTCCACGCCTCATGGCTTAGAGGTCCATGCCCGGCGCTCACACAGCGGCACGAGGCCTTTCGCGTGTGAGCTGTGCGGGAAAACGTTCGGTCACGCCGTCAGTCTGGAACAGCACAAAGTCGTCCACTCACAAGTATGGAAAATATGTATATATATAAATTTAGCTTTGAAGATGAGTTCTACATCAGAGGACTATGGATGTTCCAAAAACAAACAGATGAATCGAAATTCAAAATCAGGTCCAAAGTTTATATGTCACGTACACAACCTGAAATGATAAGATAGAATAGAAAGATTTCACTACAATAAACGGAAAATTGCACTAGAACAATCCAATTAAACTAAAGAATTTTAAATAAAAAAATATACACTACCGTTCAAAAGTTTGGGGTCACTTGCAAATTTCTTTGTTTTTGTTTAGTGATTTATTTTCTACATTCTACAACAATACTGTGGATTTCAAAACTATAAAATAACACATATGGAATTAGGTAATTACGTAACAACAAGAAAAACACCAGTTAGTTGTTATTGTAAGACACAGAGGTCGGCCTTTCTGTAATAGTTCCTGCAAGAACAGTATTGTGTCGAGTGCATTTGCAAAATCCGTCCAGCACCATAATGAAACTGTCTCTCATGAAGGCCGTCCCAGGAGGACGAGACCAAAACCTCCCTCTGCTGCAGACGAGAAGTTCATTTAGAGTTATCAGCCTGAAAAATGACCAATTAACAGCAGCTCAGATTAGAGGCGTTATGAAGTCTTTACAGAGCAGAAGTAGCAGAAACATCTCAATATCAACTGTTCAAAGGAGATTCATGCAGTTTTTGGACGCCTTCAGCAAAACTTTACAATGTAGAAAGAAATAAACATCAGGAACCATCATGGAGTTAGAAAGTGTCCTAAAACTTTTGAATCGTAGTGTATATTTTTTTAAATTTGGGATGTAATTTACATATTTAGAAAAGTTAAATAGAAATATATAAAGATATATAAATTACACAGAATGTGCAAAGTGTAATTGTTACTTTACATAAATAAATGTAAAAATATATAATATAATATATAACTATATATATATATATATTAATATATACAGTAAATATACAATATCTCTATACTTCAACATTACAATACTGATATAGTGAAATACATTATATTATGTCTCTTCTATTCGCTCACCAAATACAACAGTTTTTTCATACAATGTTGGATTTCCTTGGTTATCTCTCCAAGCTGCAACCTGATTGGCTGGAAGGTTTTCATGTTACGTGGTGCTTTTCCATAAAATTCCATAAAAGCAAACACTAAACACCAAACACATCTTGGACATTTTATTAAGTTTGGAGTAAAATATGGAACTCTGTACATTATAGTATCCCTTTAATTAAAGATCCTCTAATGATGATGGTGTCTGCTGATATTGTAGGATTTGTTCGTTGACTGTCACATATTTTCCCCCACTAATGATTGGGGTTTTGGGTTCATAAACCTTCAAATTTGAGCAAGGTATCGATCGATTTGAGTGCTAAAACGTTCACATGGAGTAAGATCTGTATTTATTGACAGGAGAGGATTTTCAGCTGTAAAATCTGCGGGAAAAGCTTCAAGCGGTCGTCCACCCTGTCCACACACCTGCTGATCCACTCGGACACGCGGCCGTACCCCTGCCAGTACTGCGGCAAGAGATTCCACCAGAAATCCGACATGAAGAAACACACCTTCATCCACACAGGTAACATTAACAACCATTTAAATTACTGAATCATGGGAATAAACTAGTAACAATGAGACGTTTTGGGTTTAAAAACCTTGTGTCACTTATTATTACACTTGAATACAATTTATAAGTCTTAATATTTCTAATATTTCCTAGTTTTAAAGAATAAAACTCTTTGTGTGATGCAGTTATAAGAAAATCATCAACTACATGGTTGCATAATGAAATAGTGCTACTGCTGATCATATTGCTGTATACTAATACTAATGATTAGTTCATTCATAAAAATTGGCATATTGCTCTGGTGTGAAAGGGATAAACATGCTGTTATAGAAAAATCAGTTGTAGAGTTATAGACCAGTCTGACGTTGATTATTTTCCTATAGCAGCACAATATCCATCCATCCATCCATCCATCCATCCATTCAGGAACCTCTGTAGTCCAACTAGGATCCCTGGAGGCCAATATTTATTCCCATTTTGTACAACTGTGGTAGGACTACCGTTCAACATTCACAACAATTCAAAACATTCAAATTGGGAACGCCAGTTAGTCTAATCTGCATGTTTTTGGACTGTGGGAGGAAACTGGAGTATCCAGAGGAAACCCACCAAGCACAGAGAGAACATGCGAACTCCATGCACAGACCGAACACGGGAATCGAACCCTGGCGACAGTGCTAACCACTAAGCCACCGTGTCACCAACAGCACATGACGTGTTTTATTCCATACTGTATATTGTGACTATATACAGTACAGTGCTTGATTAGGATATTAACTGGCATGTTGGCTTAGTGGTTAGCGTTGTCATCTCACAGCTAGAGGTTTGGGTGGGTCCATGAGTGTCTAATCTCATAGTGTATGGTCGTTCCCTGTGATGGGTACCAGAAAGTACCAGGACCATACTGTACATATGTGGTCTAGAGAAAGGATGTATAAATGCATTATTGTATTTTCGCGTTTAAAATGTACCACGTTTAATCTGTATCGATCACATTTTCAGGAGAAAAGCCGCACAAATGCCAAGTGTGTGGAAAAGCGTTCAGTCAGAGCTCCAACCTCATCACACACAGCCGCAAACACACCGGCTTCAAACCGTTCGGCTGCGACTCGTGCGGCAAAGGCTTCCAGCGCAAAGTGGACCTGAGGAGACACCGAGAAACGCAGCACGGCCTGAAATAAGAGACGTTTAAAAATCCAATATAATTTATATTCTTTCTATGAAAACACTATTGACCATTAGTTGAGCTGTTAATACTAAAAATCATTATTGACTTTATTTTTATTAAAACTAAACTTTACACGACTTGAAGGTTATTTATAAAATCTTGTGTTTGAACTTTTAGGTCCATGCAGACATTTTTTTCTATTGAATTTGTGTACAAATAAAAGTTCTTCCTGAATTTCTGCCTTTTTTTCCCCCCACAGTTTAAACGATTAAAAAAAGGGTTTAAGTGTTAAACACGGAACAGTTAAAAAAAATGGTGTTTATGAAACCCTGGTCTAGCTTTATGTATTTATTACCAGTGAGGTAAGAGGAACCTCGACCTTTCACAGCTGCGTATAAAGCAAACTTTCACACTCGACTCGTTATCTGTGAACAGCGAGATCACGGGTCTGGTTAACAATCCTGCAGAACAGATTTAGTCCTTTCCTACACACCTTTGTTTCCCTTTTACCTTCAATTTCTTGTTTGTTTCATTAAAATCACAGATGTTTTTTTTCTGAAAAATTTACTTTTTAATTTCCTTTAAATTTTTCCTTTTGGATTTTGCCTGGTGGGTTCAGTAGTAGTGATGCGCGGGTCGTCTGGGAACCCGCGGGTCGGGTTGGGGCGGGTAAAGAAATTGTCACTTTATTTGCGGGGCGGGTCATTAGAAACAAAATTAAATAAAAAATCAATGTATGTTGTGTGCAATTCTCTATAGCCTACATTAAATATTTGGGAATATCTATTTTCATACTTTATTAAGTTCTTTGATAAGGTTACGTCACGTGACAAGTCACAAAAGCGCCGAGCAGCTACCGCTGCCAGTCACAACAAAAACAAAGAAATAAAAGTGAAGATGGAAGACGAGGTGCGGGACAAATTGAGGTCGGGAATTTACATCATCTCATCATTTAATGGTCGCAGGTGTGGGGCGGGGCGGGTTGTAAAAATAGATACAGTGGTGCGGGGCGGGCTGGGGCCGGCCAAATAATTTCATAAAAGCGGGTTGGAAAAATACCCGACCAGCAGATCACTACTCAGTAGGATACTGCTATGCCTTTTTAAAAAAATGACAACAAAAACGCAAATCTCACAGATATTCAAATGACAATCCCTCAATCATTCATGCTCCGCCCCTTTCTATTCTGAGCTAGTGTTGCTTTGATAGTGTTTCATTTGCATATTCGAATCTGATTGGCTGTTACATTTTATGATGTAAAAAGGCACATCTCCGATAATCTTTGTCACACAGTATGTGCGTATAAATGAAATCTGTGAAATTATTTAAATGATAAAAATTAGAGATAATGACAAAGTATTTCTGATTCTTAGGTTTGGCAAAAAAAAGAAGAAATATTTAGAATAAGGAGTTTGTCTATATATTCGACAACAGTGTTTTTGGAAAAAAAAAAAAAAAGAAGTTTCAGATAGAGACTGCTTTGAACGTTGGACCTGTCCAGATAATTTTTTTTCCTTAAAAGTTTAATGCCTTGAACATAATTTCTAGAGACCACAATGCTGAACTTTTCTTACTTTTACATGAACAATTTTCCATTCAATTACTGGGTGAGGCTAATCTCAAAAGAAACCAAAAGGGTGCTAAAAGAGCTAGCAAAATCTAGGAAGTAAGAGCTAAATTAGCAAGTAAAATCTGATCTAGCGCAGCACAGCTAACCTCCAGTAGCAAGTGGCAGCTGCATCAATGAGGGAAAAAAAACTAGTCTACAACATAAAAGCTAATCTGGAAGTGACAGCTACGTTAGCAAGAAAAAGCTAACCACACTAGTTAAAGCTACACCTTGGGTAAAAAACAAAAAACAAACTAGCAAGTAAAAGTTAACTTAGCGAGTAGAAGCTAATAAAAACACCAAAGCTAAAAAAAAAAAATAATAAAAAAAAAACATAAAATAAACCAATTTGGTCAAAGAAGCACATAAAAAAAAAAGAGAGTTAGAAAACAGTGAGTAAAAGCTAATATAGCAAATTAAACCTGCAGTAGCCAGAACGAGCTAATCTAGCTAGTAAAGTGTAGTCAGTGTGGAACTCTATTTGAATGGTTTAATATGATTTCTGATTAGATTGAATCATGACCTGCTGATTAGTGGGTGTTGCTGTCAATCAAAAGTGCTCAGTTGAATATTAGACCACGCCCACTTTATGTTCATATACAGATTAGGTTAGTCAGTGTGTTCTTATGATGGTTGAGTATTTTAACACTGTCAGAGGATGAATATATATCATGTTACATACAATCCAAACATTTTAATAACCATCAGCTTTACAAACGGTTTAATAACTTCAAAACAAACATAAAAAAAACCCAGACTTAAACGTCTAACCAAATTGACACTTTCTTTAGGATTACTGTTTTATATTATAATTAAATAAACCCATTTGTGAATCTTGCTTTCTGGTTCACGCCTCTGCATTTATGCATTTCATATTAATAAACAAACAAAAAAACAACCCAGATTGTATTGTTATTTATTGCAGTTCTGCTGTACAGCGTGCGCTTTTCTCTCAGGCTTGAAGAGCTTCACGAGGCTCTGCAGATCTTCATCTTTCAGTCTGAGCTCCTTCATGAGCGAGGTGATGTACTCAACTGAACCTGTCCTCGTCATCGACTCCCTCAGCGACGGAGACACTTCGGTTAACCTGCGATACACGCAATCAAAAATCAATCAGAGATCAATGTAAAATCCAGGAAGTGGTCTAAACACATTAATGAGGTATAAAAAAAATAAAATAAAAAAAAAACCAGCTCTCTTAAGTACTTTTTTACAATGTAGAGGTGTATAATGCAATTATCAGACAAATCATGGTGTGAAAAAATTATAACGTGTGTGTGTGTGTGTGTGTAATATATATACATGGACAATATACACTCTTGTATGTATATAATCTCATCCAAATAAACAATCTGGCAAATATTAAATTATATCCTACAGAAACCGATGCTTTGCATATTTTCCTTTCTGAAATCAAAACAGATTGTTTAAATGCAAAATACTAGAAAATAAAGTTAATGTTTAAAAAGAGGTTTCATGGAACTCCTAACACTGCTAAACATTATGGTCCATTATGGTCATGTGACCTACTCACAATCGAGCTCAACCCGACATCACAAAAATAAAACTGGACACTTTTGACTTTGTCACGAGGTGTAATGGCGCAAAAAAGTGCGACATGTCAAAGTAAAAAGTTTCCATTATTGTCCTTTGGAACACATCAGGAAGTGTTGTTATACAAGAAGCTAACTTTAGCGCTGAGCAGGCTAATTATTCTTCCCGTCATGCTCTTTCGATCACGCTCCTGGCATGAAACAGATCTTACAGAACATAATTTGTATGGCCACGCCCCTTGTTACAAATAAAAAAATAATCAGTTTGTGTTTAGACGAGTAGAATTCAGGGAATATTTAGACGGTACGCAGAGCCTAATGCCACACTCATGTCTGAGATTAAAAAGTAAATAAATAAAATCTGGAAAACTAATCTCTAAAAATTACGTATAGCGGCCATCCTCTCAATAAAGTGCCGCTACAGCATCCATCCCCCTCTCTCTCTCTCTCTCTCTCTTTCTATCCGTCCGTATCAGAGCGGCTCGGTTCCCACCTGCTCTCACGTTTCAGCATCTTTATGTATTATTCAGTCGCTCTGAACAAAGCCGCACGAGCTGACTGCGAGCGTGACATAAGGTTAAGAGTGATCCGGGTCTGAATTATTTATCAACGGAAAAAATAACAAAAGAACAGAACACGTCCCGATCAAATTCGCACCGTTGTCTAATTTTTTTCTTTCTATGATTAAATGACTATGAGCTAAACTTCTACATGAATCATACACACTTATTTATTTGGTTGCTTGTTTTGTGTTTAATCCAAAGCAGTTTGTGTGTGAGACGGGCTGAAGGTCGAGGAAGGGCATTTGGTTTATTTACTCATTTACTTATTTAATTAATTATTCCTTTTTTTGTTATTAGTAAGTGGGATTTGAACTTTGAGCAGCATTCTCTTAAGCAATATTGTCTAATATCTAGTTACTGTACTGTCCAAGGTTTATAATATTCATAATATAACCATGTTGGATTACAGATTTTGATTGGTCAGAAGGTATCGATTTATCTTCCATAAACTTACATAAATCTTTCCAAGTTTCTATAGTTAGAAAAGATCTTGAAAAAGGGGTCATCATTGATATGAAGTTTCTACAAGGAGATGGAAGGAGTCTCCAGCGTCAGAGCTCGAGGAAAGAAGAGATTACAGTTTCTCAATTCCATTCTGTATGTATTTCAATCCCAACTTCAAGAGAGAGAGAAAGAAATGCTACTGCTAAGAGCTGACCTAGCCTTCTTTAGTTCACATCAACCAGAGGTGGGCGGTTACTGAGTACATGTACTTCGTTTCTGTTCTTAAATACGTATTTCCCATATCTCTACTAGTTTTATTAGTGGATACTTTTTTACTATGAAAAATTAAAGTAAGCCATGTACTTCTGATACTTAAGTAAATTTGAAGGTGAATACTTGTACACTTGTAAATGCAGGACTTTTACTTTAGAAATATCTACCCTAGGGAAACTCGACTTTTACTTAACGACAGGATTTGTGTACTTCTTCCCCACTTCTGAAGTTAGCTATTAGCAGTTATCATGTAGAGGCTAACAGCTAACCTAGCCGTCTTCAGCTCTTAGTTGCATATTAACTTTTATATTACAGAATATTGACAATAGATGGAATATGCTTGATGAGCTCAATATTGACGTTTTCTGGTTAGGAAAATGCACTTTCATATAAAGCTACAGACACTGAAATGGCGTGACTGGAAAAGGAGTGAAACATGAAGAAATTGAAGCAGCCAGAACGCAGGATATGAGGTGTATTTCAGCTGGAACATGGACGTACACATTTTGAAGACCGCTGAAGAAGTACAGTACTTGAGGGTTAATAAATAAAAGCCATGGATGTGCTATAAGATGACGTTATTGTGATGTTTATATTCTTTAAATAACTTAGTGGTGGAAAGAGTAACCTCACTTCCTGTTGATGATTCAGTTCCTGTACCAGTGTTTTAGTCCTTCTTGTTAATCAATGCAATCACTGAGCTTTGTGCTACCTGGTTCTTTACAGACAAAAACGAAGCGAATTCAAAACGATTTCAAACGTGAGCGAGTTCACTAATCGGAAACGGCCGGCGCATCGGTTAACTATTGAACACCGAACGCAGGACTGTTGCAGAATTCAGAGAAAGACATCGTACACAGAGAACGTTTGTCATGTTTAAAGCTGAACACTCTGTTTAAAGCCTCTGTAAATGAGAAATCAGAGTCATGTTCTTAGCGTTTGGGAGGAGGGTGTTAGCGTGGCTCAGGTGGAATGTTTCCCATGCTGCCCTGCTGCTGCTCTATCACGGATTCGCCGTAATCGTGGCGAGATAAAAAAAAAAGCAGGCGTCTCTGTTGACTCAGACGGGAGCAGCACGGAACTCTGGGCCTCGGTCGGGCCTTCATAAAATCCGGGGAAGCCGCACACACCATCTGTCGCTGTGCAAACAGCTTCCTGGAGCCCATACTGACCCTGACGCGCACACACACACACACACACACAAAAAGCAGCATGCCAACACTATGCCTTTATACACAAAACACAATCCTGTGTATATACAGAAATACAACAATACAATGCCTCGCTCATACAGGGAGTAACACACTCCGTATCATGCAGTTATAGAGAGTTAATCAACTATATGGTGATTATCTTAGTCACCATCTTAATGACTTCAACTGGGCACAAAGTAAGATTATTTTCAGTATTTTAATCCTCATTTAATACCACAATGATTATATTTTCTATTAATAATAATAATAATAATAAACACACCATACTTCATATATGTTCATATTTGCATTTAAAGTTGGACTTCCTTAATATTCTGCATGATTTTTCTTCTAAAAGAAAAATTCTTCTTCCTAACTGATCGTCTGCAAGACACTGTTTTGACATTTCAGCTCTTCGTAAACTTTTCTTTTGCCAAATATTAATTAACTACTGTATTGATGCACTTGCACAAATATGAAGACAATCGAGATAATTTTTTTAGATTGTTTGGCCCAAGGAAACATTAATTTAACGTCTTTTTCCTCGGAGGGAGAGATCGGCTCACCGTGAGATCGGATGAGAAATTCCAATAAAGCTCGAATCATAAAACAAGATTGTAAAGTTTCATTCATAATGTGCTCTGTGTGCTTGTGTACATAGCTTTATCTTTGTGAATAAAATCAAGATGGGTATCCTGCACTCTCTCCCACACACACACACACACACATATTCAGGTGTAATGGCTTTACTGAGTGGGTGTTCCTGCAGAGAAAACAATGCTCCCTGATTTCCTCAGTCCTGCACTCCAGCTGTTGTTCAAGCCATCTCTCTCTCTCGCACACACACACACACACACACACACACACCAAGTGGCCATAAATGCAGATTAGCCAATAAAGCACATCATCAGATAAAGAAAAAACCCAAACCCTAAGCCTGAGTCCATAATCAACAAGGACACGGCAGCCGAGAAACAAGTTCCAGTGAGACCCTTAAATGTCCCTGAAGAACCGGAGGAAACTTTAAAGAGATTGAAGAAATTCTGGATCCAAACTTGCAACTAAAAGTAAAAGTGCAATAACATAGAATTCACCAGAATAAATAAAAATAAAATATGTGAAAATGGATCAAAAGTAAGTAACATAAAAAAAAAAAATTAAAAGGTATGTATACAAATATAGAATATGATTATTGCAAAGAGGGAAGTTCAAGTCAAACTGGGACTTCGAGAACAGTACAGTGATGAACAGCTGTAGAACATTTAAACAATGCAAAGATTTTTTTTAAAAAGCCCTGATTTCTGATGCCCTGATCCTGTCTGTAGGAACTGTACACACAATCACTCATCAACACCACCGCTTGCACGTGAGCTTGCACGTTTTTAAAAATGCAATTAAAGAAGGTTATTCCTGGGAGGCCGGCGTTTCAGATGTGAATGAAGCAGCCAGTCCGATCGTGGCTCTGGCGTACTGAGAGAACGTTCTACCATGATGGTGTCCAAGCACTAGTGAAACACTGGGATAATAAGTGCATTAGTGAAGCAGGAGATTATATAGAGAAATAACGAGAGTTTTACCCTCAGGACTGTGTTCTGTTATTCTGCTCAAAAGTTCCGCTTTGACTTGAACATCAATCGCATATATTAAATAGAAGAAATAAAATAAAAAAAAGTAAAATTTAAATGAAAAACTTTGCATTAAATATAAATATTTTATGTTTTTAAAAGTCTTTTAAATTTACTTAAGTAATTTACATAATTTCTTTCTTGTCATATTTCTCTCTATTGAAGCTCTGGATTCCACGAGCATTCAGTGAAACGCTACATGGTCCTCATTTGCATACCGGACCCTGATTGGCTGGTAAACCTAATGATGTAATAACCTTCCTGGCACACTTTCAATAAAAACCCTAAGAACTAAAACCCTAAGCATTCAAGCTCGGATCAACTCCTCGGAAGTTATTTTAAATGAAACTTATGAATCAGATGAAGCATGTTTGTAAAATCCAGAAGAAAAGGACTCACGCAGAAAGCAAAATTATGGCAATCAGTGTCCATTCAGGAGGCTTGTGGATGATGTTACGGTTTGTAAATCTGGAAAAGATGATATTATGGTTTAATCATCATCATCATCATCAGACATCCTGTTGACCAACATCCTGCTAACCGCTAGTTTACTTCTCATGTTTAACAGACAGCGTTAGAGCTAGACACTCTTTAAAAAGCGACCAGTGAACAGGTCCAACCCTCTGACTGATGGACTGACATCAAAGTGAAATGTAACAGTTGTGAAACAAAATTAATTAAATATCAAAAACACTTCTAAAAAGGCCATTTTCAAATTAATGCATACTATTATTATATTTAAATAACGTAAAAATATGAAATATAACAAAAATAAAAATTTATAATTAATCTACCTAATGAAAAATTTTTCACTAAAAAAAAAACTTTAATGATAAAATGTAAAAAAAAAAATTATAAACTATTTGAAGTTTGATATTAAAAACATATTAATCATTTGTGTTTAAATCATGTTATTAATTTACATTTTTTAATTATTAAAAAATAGTCATTTAACACATGAACAAAAATGTATATAAAAATACAAATATAAAAGTTGGAAAACAAATTCAGTTCAATCAAAGACTATATTAAAGTTGATTGCAAAAATTTGTACACCCTAGGGCAAACTAAATTATATATAAAACGAACGCTATATTTAAATTACAGCCACGAGTCATGTGATAAGTGTGTATGTGATTTAATTGGTTATGTTATTACAGGACAAAAGAAAATTTGTGGAAAGTGCTGAACGATGTCGGTAAAAAAAACTGTAATAAATATTCACTTTGCCTTTATAACCTACGTATAAACAGCTTTATGAACAGGTCTGGACCCTGAAAAGAGAACAAACTTATGTAACTATTTTTTAATTGGGGGGGGGGGGGGGGGGTAGGGGTGTTTTACAAACTTTTGTACTTGACTTTATACTTGTCTTTTTTTCCTCCTCTATTTTATAACTTTAGGACGGGGCTCGTTCCAGTGTGAAGTCGCTGAACCGCTCCGTTTCAGCACCTCTGATTGCTGTTAAACCTTTGTGTGCACGGCTCAGATTTAGTGGCCCTTCACAGGGGGAGCAGAATTCCTGGAAACACCTTGGTGAAGTGGCCCGTCTGAGCCGCCGTAAATCAGCTCCTGAGAGCGGGACAGCGCTTCCTGTTGCCAACCTGACCGTGAGCGACCGCGGCTCGGACGTCTCTCAAAAAAAAAAACCACGCTATATAAGGAGTACGTGAAGAATAAGACACTCTGCGTCATGCGGTCATGGGAAAATAATCAAGGGGTGATGTGATGAAGCAGAATCACTGTTACTACTGTGAACTGATTAATGTTCTGTAAGAGCGTTTTCTGTAACTATTTTATGGTACTTGTATTCATGCTAATAAACCAAATGAGAAAATCTGCCATTTTGTGACTTTTTTTCTGGTGGGAAAATAATAAATTGTAATTTTCCATAATTGTAATTTTTACACCACTGGTGAAAAGGCTGATCTGAAACGGATCCTTCAAATCACACAATACAGATCTGGAGAGTCTGAAGATCAACACGCGTCTTCCGAGCCCTGAATCACTGACGCCGAGTTCCATCGTGGTGCCGTGACCCGAATTGTTCTCGGGTGTTATACTATATTTTACAAATCAAGAGCTGGCTCCAGCAGCTAGGCTTGTTATTGTGTAACGTCACCATGACCTATGAAGACCTAGAACCAGGGAGTTCAGGAGAAAGAACCCTGACATTAACTTTAAACCGAGGACATTAGATAACGCTAAACGAGGCACAGAATGAGCTGCCCGGAGCAAGTTTGAATTTCCCGTAGACAGAGCACGGGCTTTTATTTTCCCAGACGCTCATTATATTCATCCACACGCCTGATTTGGTACATGAGCGCGGTGGTGGTTCAAACGTTTAAGGCACGGAGATACTGATTGGAAGGTCAGGGGTTCGAGGGGGCGCTATATCTTGGCTGACCCCAGTTTCCTGTTCATTTCATTGTGCTGTAAAGGAAATGTGATGAATAACTGAATCTTAATATCTCTAGGACTCACCCGAAGGTCCGGACTATGGCGTTAACATCGTTGATGATCTCGCTCATGGTCACACCCAGCGGCCCGGCGACGTCTTGTAAACTGAAACCCGGCACAGAAAAGTCAGGGTCGAATACTACAGGAACAATTTATACATATATAATTAAACAGCACTGAAGAACTGAAACTCCTCGGTGCTGCAGCGCGTGGGCTAAAATGGAATGTGTGCTGAACTTTGACCTTCTGCAGAGCTTCTCCACAACAATGCGCCTCTGGATCGCTCGCTGAGCCTTCGAGTCGACGAGCGGTAGCGGCGGGGCGTCCTCTCTCTCCTGGACAATCACACATGTCAAACACATACACACAGAAACACACACACACACACACACACACCTCTATTAAAAAAAATCTGAAATAGTAATAATGTTCATGTTTATAACAACAACACAAACACTTCTAGGATGTGACGGGTGTCCCTTGAAATATTAAAAACACTAAAGAAATTATGAAAAGAAAATCTTTTAACATTAATTTCAATTCAATTCAGTTTTATTTGTATAGCGCTTTTAACAATTGACATTGTCTCAAAACAGCTTTACACAATCAAAAGAATTATTTAAGTTTGTATGGAATGTGAATGTGTATGAGTGCAGGTGCAAAAGTTTAAACACCCTGTAACAACAATGTGTTATTTCTAACTGGAGGCGTCACCGTCCTGCATTTCAATTCCGACACTGAAAATCTGTTTATGATCCCGTTTCAATAAGCATCTTATATATTGTTTTAAAAAAAACTAATTATCAAAACAAATAATTGCTTTTTGTTAAAGAATTCTCAAAAGTTTTCGCTCAGGTATCCAACCTGGCATTGTTGCTGGTATTGTACGTCATCTCTGTTAAAAACTACAAGACCACACGGGTATTTACTGAAAATTTTTATTAAAAAATTAAAAATAAATAAAAAATAAACCAGTACTGTGCAAAAGTCTTGACCCCCCCTCCAATTATTCATATTAAATTTAATTAAAATGATGCAGATTAAATGAAAGAAACTGGAACAAGTGTTTTACTGCGACAGGCTGTGCGGAAGTGCTTAAATATACAGTTTAAAAACTGGTCATTTATAGAACAAACCTCAGCAGCGACCTCATTTCCCCTCTCGTCTGTTTCAATCACCCGTCATCATCTGTACCTGTTTCTCACCGGGTCAGGACTTACATTAGATGCTTTTTTTTTTTTAATGCTTGAATGATTCATAGGTCACTTAAACAAAAAAAATTAAAATAAATAAAAAAACAGGTCCGGTAGAGGGACTAGACTGAAAACGCGAGACAAAAAAACCTCCGTCAGAAAGATTTGTAATGAAACTATGGAGAAATGAGAGGGTGGGGGGCAAAACTTTTGCACAGTACTGTAAGTCATTCAATTATTACTGAAAAACAATCAACATGGCTCCTGTTGGACGTGACAGGTTTGTGTGTACTGTGACTGTGTGACCTACAGTAACCCCGCACTCAATATTAAGCTGCAGGAACTCCTCATACTCTTGGACATAGCGCCCTCTGTGGTGAGGACTGGCGCATTTCGATTCTCTAAAGCATGCGGATAAATCTCACGGGACAAATCGCATCCCAATCCTGCTGTGTGTGTGTGTGTGTGCTGACCTCGATGTGTGTTTTCTCCTCCACAGCCTGGGTTTGCGTCTCCTCAGGCAGGACATGCGCCCCTCTGTAAAACCCGTCCACTCGGACCTCCAGCAACTCCGCCTCTCTCCTCAGAGCCTCATAATCAGGTGCTGGTGCGGAGGGTCGAGCCTGAGCTCCTCCTCCTCCTCCTCCTCCTGCTGCTGAACGCTGCGGCTTCTCTACATCCTCGAGGTCATCTTCATCCAGTTCCTCATCATCATCAACGCTCTGTAGCTCAGCTTCCGTGTGTGAGGTGTAAGCTGCTCCGTACAGGAACCTTATAGAAGGTATATAGGATTATATAGGGTATATATAATTCTATATACTTTTATATCCATTTCTAGAGTATATAGAGTTTTTAAAATGCTTATTGTGAATAAAAAAATAAAATAAAAAAAAAGAATAAAAATTTGCTAACAAAAGTATGTAAATAATTTGAAATTAGGGCAAGGCGATATGAGACAAATATTATATCATGATATTCAAAGACATTTCTATGATACATAACCTGAAATCTAGGATTGCAAGGAAAACTGATTAAAATTTTTTTTTTTTTAGTTTAAAAATGCATTTAAATTTCTTTTTAAAAATTAGCTGCTTCATATAAGAGGTTTAATTCCTCAAAAATCATAAATAAATCATAAATAAATAAAGAATTAATGAACAATAAATAATGATCAATTGTTTAAATTAAAATATATTATATATATGTATAAGATAAATTTATAAAAAAAAAAAAAAAAAAGCTTTGAAAAGCTAAATTGTCTGCTCGAAACAATAGTATAATTATTTTAAAAAAAATGAAAAGCAATAATTAAATTTTTTAAATAACATATAGCAGTTAATTAATTAGAAAAAATTATTAGTATTTTATGTATATAAAAAAGTAAAACATTATAAAATGATACAAACGATAAAAAAAAAAAAAATTATTTCCAAAATAATAAATAATACACCTGGGATATCACAGAAAATGTATTGTGATGGAATTTATCACAATATTATCATCATTATATTAACATTATGTTATTAAACTGTTCAGCTCTATTAAAGATTTAAGAACAAATATGAAAATAAAAATCAAGATCAGGTAATAAGATGGAATTGTCGCCTCATGTGAAAATGTGTTCAAATAAGACTCTCTTTTTTTTTGTGTGTGTTTCCATGGTAACGGTATACATATTACAGCTGATTAAAAACTCATGAATGTTTTGATTTCAGGATAAACCGCTCTTGCGTGTGGTCGTGGTTTACCTCATGGTCTCGTCGGTCCTCCACTCCATCAGGGTGTGTGTGAGAGACTCCAGCAGGCTGAGCGTGACCGCCGGAGCTTCATCACTCGCCTTCGCGCGGCTCTTTAGCAGGTTTCGGAGTGCGGCGGCGGTTTTCCTACTCATCCCCACTTGGGAGATGTCGGGATTCGTGTTTAGAGAGTGTTCAGGTCTAGCAGGAGCGTCTGACAGACTGACCTGCTGTAGAAGCTCCCTGGTTTCATCCACCGACCTCGAGTCCCCGACTTTAACGTCATCGCCGTGCTCGTCTGGCTCTCGTCTCACACGCGTCACTTCGGCGTCACCGCTGTGTGTTTGGTTTTCCCCGTCATGACGTCTGGGCAGATCCCCCCACCGAACACGCCTCCGCTGCTGCGGCTGCTCTCGGGCCACCACGCTGGACACGAAGCCCTGCTCTTCATCGCTGTCCTCGTTCCCGCTGGAGCCTCCCAGCGACCCGGGACGTTCCGAGATCGGATTCTCGACGTCCGATATGCTCAAGGGTCTGTCTGATAGCTTTATCTCCAGACCTGAAGTCCCTCTGAGGGGAAGGAGAACGCAGGACGGAGCATCATCAATACTGCATACATGTACCGTATACACTCTCCTCATTAGAACTAGTTTATAAAAAGACGAATATAAACGCGTGTGCGCATTCATACCCGTCTCCCATCTTCAAGAGCTTCACCTCAGGAGGTCTGTACGAAAAAAAAAAAAAAAAGAAAGAGGGCGCTTTCATTTAAGGGTGAACTTTATATTGATATGAACACACCTTAATATTTCTGTTACTGTTATAAATGTTTCAGTTATTAACATAAAAAAACAACATTCACATAAAATCACAGATCTTTAAGAGAATTCTGACCAATCCTGTCCACTCTCAGTGGAATTCTGACCGGTCCTTTCCACTCATAAAGGAATTATGACCAACACCATTCACCCTCAAAAGAATTCTGACCAATCCTGTCAATTATTAATGGAATTCTGACCAATCCTGTCATTTTCTTAAAGGAATTCTGACCAATCCTGTCAATTCCAAGAGAAATTCCAACCAACCTTGTCCACTCTCAACGGATTTCGGACAAAAACTGTCCTCTTGAGAAGGAATTCTGACCAATAAAGTCCACTCGCAAAGGAATTTTGACAAACACCATTCACCCACAAAGGAATTCTGTCCAATCTCGTCCACTCTTACTGGAATTCTGACCGATCCCATTCACTCTCAAAAGAATTCTGACCAATCATGTCAATTCTTATTGGAATTCTGACCAATCATGTCCATTCCAAGAGGAATTCCAACCAACCTTGTCCACTCTCAACGGATTTCGGACAAATCCCGTCCTCTTGAGAAGGAATTCTGACCAATAAAGTCCACTCGCAAAGGAATTACAACAATCCTGCCCACTTTTAATAGCATTCCGACCAATCACATTGACTCTCAGGCTAAGTTTGACCAATCCTGTCCTCTCTCAATTAAATTCCAACCAATGATTCATCCCATCCACTCTCAAAGGAACTCTGTCCAGCATCTTTCTGCTCTTGATAGAAATATGGGCACTCCTACCAACTTTCAAAGGAATTTTTCAAACCAACTTTCAAACCAATTCCATCCATTCTCCAAGAAACTCTGAATATTCCCACCCACTTGAGAAGGAACTCTGACCAATTCTATCTTTTCCTGTAGAACGTTTGCTCCATCTCACACCTTCCCCAGCCACAGGTTTCGGAAGCGCGCCTTTACGTTATGATGATCATGAACCATGCGCATGCGAATGAATAAAAGTCACACTACCTCTCCGACTTCCTCAGCCAGAGCGGCGTTTTGGATATCTGGACCTCGAGATATTTGGAAGCTTTGAAGCAGAAGTTACTACAGAAGCACTGAGAGAAACAGAGGCGTATTTAATCAGGTGTAGTTAAAGTTAAAAACAAAATCTAGAGAAATCAGTGTGTTATAGCAGTCTGGTCTCTCGGTGTACTCCACCTTACGCTCGGTGATGTCATACACCTTATTGGTCTTGGTGGAAATTTTATACTGTTGAGTTGGAACCTGGAAAATATACAGAAATGTAAAAACCAGAGCAAATATTCGGCTTTACAGAAAATAAATCCTTCATACATCTTGATTCTTACTTTAGTGAGTTTGTTGGAGCAGACGGGATAGCCACACATTTTGGCGATGAAGCGTTCCTCCACGGCATCACTGTAGTTTGCTGGTGTAATCAGTCGAGCCTGGAGCACACAGAGGCCGCGCGAACGTACGCGCACACACATAAACACCCCATTACAACCATCATCATCATCATCAAGCCAGAATCAGACACCTATAGTACATCACACACACTTGTGCTACTTACACAGTCTATGAGGAAATCCTCTCGCACGTTGTCGTCCAGGAGCCGTTCCACCACCTGGAGAGCTCTCCGCTCCAACTCGATCTTCTCCCTCAGTGTCTCCTTCAAAACCTCCTTCCTGAGAGGAACGGATAGAAAACTCAGTTTGTAACTTAAATCCAAAACCTTTCCATCATTCTTCCTGTACACAGTTACATCTGATATCTATCTACTGTATCTCCAGGAAATTCCAACAGGAATTACTTCTTTTAGGTAGTGTATTACAACTTGACATTTATGTACGAGGGTGAGTCAAAAATTATCCACACTCTGTCTGTAGAATTAAGTTTAGTCAAATACCTAATTTTTTATGACAATCTGTCAACAAGCTCTCACATCTCCTCATTTAAAATGTTTGAGCTGTGGCTCACGAATGCACTGCTGTCTTCACTTCTTCATCAGAAGTGAATGTTCGTCCTCGTAGAGCTGCTATCAGGGGACCGTCGGCCGGAAGTGTGCGGACGAACATCGTCATGTGAGAGCACGGTGATCTTTAGTGCACAGTTTAGATTTCATCTCTTCAAAAAGCGTCTCAGTGTAAAACTTTTTTAACTGATAATGTTCCAATACTGGAAGAGTTACCTCCACTGAGCTCCCCCACTGAGGCATTGGACTACAGTCTGGAAGGTCTCAAGTTCAAATCCCACGACCACCAAGTTGCTACTGTCGGGCCCTGGAGCGAGGCCCTTAACCCTAACCTGCGCAGATGTATAATGAGATTAAAATGTAAGCCGCTCAAATGCCTAAATGTAATATTAATGAAATTTGAGAATCCCAGAAAACTGTAAGCATTGATGAATTTTCCAACTGATGGTTGACTTTTTCTCTGTCTGCGATTGAGGATGTCTCCATTCCTTACTCTACTGAACGTATGAATCCGTGTCTCGTCACCAGTAACGATTCTCTTTAAGAAGCATTCACCTTGCGTACCTCACCGTAATGAGAGGTACGTCGAACTCCCACATTACTCACGGCTCTACAGCCAATCAGGGTCGTCTGTGAGCTCGTGCAAGCAGAAAGCGCTGTCCTCCGAGTGTGTTACTCCGCCCCCCCGAATGGTGCATGAGCGAACAGTACGAAAAGAAAATCGGGGGGGGGGGGAAAAATCCCAAAAAATTATTTCAGAAAAGTAAAAAAAAGAAGCTTTCACCTTCCATAAGAGTATCGATCCCTGTTTTGTTCACAGATCTCCAAATGCTTCTGTTTATAAGTTGTAAAAGCCTTTGACACTTAAATAAAATAAAATGCCTGTAATTATACTTCAGTATAGCTGGGGAACATCTGAGGCAAAGATAAAAAAATTATATTTGTGTCACTCTTAAAACTTTTGGCCCCCCCAGCTGTTTATAAAAGCTATAAAGTAGAGGAGAGTGAGGAATAATAACAGACACCTAATAACTTGCTTACCTCTTGTCCTCCTCTTCTGCTGTCCTCACCTGAGCTGCTTGTCCACCTGCAACCATCATAAACCTCATGTTGTGTCTCAATCCCAATTAACACTTCCTCATTCTTCACTATCCAATTTAATTCTCTGCATTAGGGGTAACCTTGACGTTTCTCGACGTCTAGGAATAATAATACGTACTTTAAAAAGCGTGTTATTATTATAAATAAATAAAAAACACCTCTACCTTTCTTAGCTTTAGAAGCGCGAGCTCGTTTCTTCCCTCCGGCGTCCATGCTTCTTTCCATGACAACGAAACCTACCAATTACTTCCGCTTTCGTCATCAGACTTCTACAGCAAGCGCGAAGGGACAAACTGAGCCCGCTGCGTCACCGTGTAGAGAGGTGTGTAGCTAGCGCTCGGGACACGCTTTAGGTTTTTACACGAACTCTGGGTTAAAGTAAGTTCTTATTGTTTGTAACATTTTTATATTCATTGTATGTTTATTGTTTTTGGTTAAACAGTTTAAAGATATATTTTATCGCTTTTCTGTGTACAGTAATAGTAATCAGGAACGCTTGTTTGCTAACAGGCTAATCATGAGGAGGCTGAAATCTCTCCCTCAGATCTCTTTAAAACCTCTTTATTTAGTTTTATAAACTTTATAAAAGCACAAACTAAATATAAACAGTGTGCAGAAAAGCTTTAGAGTTTTATATCCTTGTGTTTTTGTTAATATCTTTCTCTACTTCTGTAATAACTGGTTTTATCCGGCTCTATGAGAATCATAAAGCACACAGGAAAATAAAATAATTAACAGATTAAATACAATAAAAAAATATAAAATTACCTTATTTCATTAATATTATTATTTCATACATTTTAATAATATTCCAGTAAAAAAACGACAAAATATGATCACTTATTAATAATAATATTTAATATTAATAATATTAAGAACATAATATTATTTACAATAATGGTTTGTTTTTAGCTTTAAAAATGTTTGGAAATTTCATCATGTGTTTTTTGTGAAGGTTTTTTTTATTTTTTAAAAAAGCACACTTTTTAAAAAATCTCTTGACATTTATGTAATATTTTAAATATAATAATAAAAATAAAGATTCAATAATTGACAATAATAATTATTCTTATGAAACAATATATAATATTAATGTTATTATTGTATTATCATTAATTATTTAATAGTTATGTAAAAGCTTTTTATTATGTTATACATTTTTGTTTATTACATTAAATATTTTTAAATATTTAATAATTATTTGATTTAATTATCATTGTACAAGGTTGTTATTAAAAACAGTAAAGGAAAAAGTATCATTTTTGTTGTGCCTTTTTATATTAATACAAATAATAATGTTAGCTAAACTTCAAAAATAACCAACTAAAGAAATAAAAGAAAGGTAAATAATTTTTTTGAAAATGTTAAATATTAAATATTTGTCAGTGAAAACAGCAACTAACGACAAAACAAATTACTTATATTTGTATATTGTCTTAGTTATTGTTTAGAATAAATATATAAAAAAATAATTAATATTTTTCTAGTTCTATTATTTTAATAAGAATATAAAAGTATTTATTACCATAATTTTTTATTATTATTATTATAAAAAGTTGTGCATTCATGTTTATTATTTAGTTATACAATTATAAGATGGCAGAAAAAGCTCGTCAGCGCCCCCTGTAAAAGCGGACAAAAATCAGTTTACTTATTAAGTATAAAAACTATTTGTAATTGTATTGTATAAAAATCAGTATGATGTGAATCCCAGGTGATGTATATTATGTTTGTGATTCAGCTAGAATGTTGTTCTTGATCCTGCAAGTAACAGACACACGGTTGTTTCTGATTACGGTTTCAGATCGGACCGGGCCCGTGATGCTCTGAGCAGAACGCCGCTCCTCAGTGACGCCGCAGTAACTCCGACTCAGAGACCACGGGAATGCAGTAAGATGTCGCTCGAGCAGTTCAGCGATGTCGTCCAGAGATGCGTAAGATCGTGCTGAGATTATTTATCCGCTCTGTCTGGTTTTTGCTTTCCCTCGTTTCCCTGGTTCTGATCCGCTCGTTCTCTCTGTAGCGGCACGTCGAGGATGATAACTACTCCCCGGCCGACTTCGAGGTGTTCCGCTCGGCGGGGGCGAGCTGCATCGAGCGGGGTCACGGTGCTCACGTCTTGAGCGTCATCATCGACGAGAGAAATCAAGTGAGACACAAGACAGAACCGTCTCTCACACACACACACACACACACACACACAGAGGATATTACTGCTCCAACATTACACACGAGGAATGTCACCCTAACTGTTTATTTACTTATGAGTGTCGTTGATGTTGCAGAATATCGTGCGCTGTATGGGCTGGAACCTTCTGGAACCGTTGGTCAGAGTTCTGCTGAAGAAGGAAGAGAAGAACCTGCATCACTGTCAGGCCATCTTCTCTCACCTACTGCAGGTAGGACACCCACTCACCTCCAACCAGCTCATACATCTGACGTGACCTTGACGTGAGGTAACGTTCATGTGACATGAGGTAATGGTCATGTGACGTGAGGTAATGGTCATGTGACGCGAGGTGTCCGTCTGTATGCTTTCAGGTGTGCAGTCCCAAAGAGCTGGTGCTTGGTCTGCTGGAGCAGGTGGAGGAAGCTGATGCTGTGGCTGAAACCATCACGCTACTGCTCACACCCTTACAGACAGGTGAAGAACACACACACACTAACACACACACACACCACCGCACTTCTCCTCAAGTCTCGTCTATCTATATACATCTTCTTCTTTTGTTCCGCCTTTTTAACTTTGGTTGTGTTTTTTAAATAACTTTTTTTTTTTCCTCTTGATTTTTTATTTTGGGGCTGTTCAATTTTTGTTTTTCTTTTGACCTTCTTTTGTTTCTCTCTTTTTTTTTTTTTTTGCTTCTGTCTAGTTTCTTCCTACCCTTTTTCTTTTTGATTTTGCACTTTGTTTCTTCTTTCCTTTCTTTTTGGTCTGTCAAGGCTTTCTTGATGTCTTTCTACCTTTCTTTTTTGTGTATGTTTGGCCTTTTTTATTTTATATATTTATACGTTTGGTTATTTATGTTTTTCTTTCTGTCTTATTTTGGTTTTGTCTATTTTCTGTCTTTTCTTTCCACATCTTTTCCCTTTTTTTTTTGGGTCTGTCTTTTTCTTTTTTCTTTCTTTGGTTTTGTCTATTTTCTGTCTTTTCATGCCTGGTATTTTTCCTGAAGCTTCTTTTTTTATTTAGCTTTTTATTTCTTTCTTTTTGGTCAGTCTTTTCTTTGTTTCTTATTGTTTATTTGGACTGTTTTATTTTATATATTTATTTAGTTTCTTTCTTTCTTTCTTTATTTATTTATTTATTTATTCCCCCATTTTCTCGTTTCTTTCCATATTTTTTATGCTTGTTTTTTTTTAGTTTATATTTTATTACTTTTCTTTCTGAGTTTTAAAAAAAGAAATATTTCCTCTCCCTTTTTACCTTTTATTTGACCGACTTTCTGTTTTGCCTTTTCACCTCTGTCTCTTAATTTTTATTTAAAAAGTCCTTGTTGTCCTCTACCTGTATAAGCCCCACCCACATCGTTCTCCCTCATCACACCACATGAGCAGCCGATTGTATCTCTACATCCTCATGTGGAGGAAAGTGCCGTCCTCCTTCTTTAGCATAATTGATGAATGCCTCCCTCTCTCTCTCTCTCTCTCTCTCTCTCTCCACAGTGTTGCTGAAGCTGGGGAAGAGGAAGGCCTCGTCTCTGGGCATGGCTCTCTCCACCGTACTCACCCAGGTGACCAAACTTCCTGTTCCTCAGAGCCGCGAGCAGGAGGAGGACGACGTGTTCGGGTTGTGTCGCTGCTGCTCAGCTCTCTCGCTCTTCACCCGGCCCTTCGTGGAGGAGATCAAAGAGAACAACAAAGAACGTCGTGCCGTCTCCAGGGACGACGAGCTCCGGGTGGAGATCCTGAAATTGTACGTGTTTACCGCTGAGCTGTGTCCCGAATGCTGGGGGCGGGGCTTATTTCAGGACCAGAAAATATGAGAAAGTTCATAAAGAAATTGCAGCTTACAGACTTTCCAAGGTTTCTTGAACTTGATGTGATATTTTAAAATAATTATAAACCACAGTGTGGGAGGGGCTTATTTCAGGGCCAGAAAAAAATTCTTCCTAATCCTGAAATATGAAACTCATGAGCACCAGCACTACAGAGAAAATGATTTGCATGTACGATGTAATGTTTTGTACAGCACTTTTAAAATAATGTGAAAATAAGAAGCCTAGAAACGTCACATATGGCACCTTTTAATTTTTTATCTCCCCTGTTATCAGAAGTGTAAGTCAGAAACGATCGAGCACTGAGTGAATCTTTTGCTCCTAATCACACTCCGATGTTGAAAAAAAAAGCATGATTTGGGAAGAGCAGCTTTGTGCTAAGCTAACAGGCTAACAGGCGAGCTCTTGCTGTCGTTGCAGCTGTATGAAGAGTTTGAGCGAGCCTCTACTGGACGTCCAGCTGAAGGACGTGGACACCTTACAGATGTCTCCTCTCAGAGACTTCGCCACCAACATCCTGGTGAGAAGAGTTTGTCCTGAAGTCTGATCTCTAATTTAACTGAATCGTTTTTCAGTTAAAAGTTTGTTTGTTATTTTAGTTTATGCAATTCAATATTGCAAAAAAAAACAAAAAGCAACATAATTTTTGTCTCTCTTTCTCTCCCTGTCTGTTTTTTTTGTCTATCTGTCTGTCTCTGTCCCTCCTTCCCATTTTCTCTCTTTCCCTCTATTTCTATTTCTGTCTGTGTGTTTTGTTGTCTGTCCCTCTGACACCCACTGTCTTTCCATCTCTCTTGTTCTTCCTCTGTCTCCCCCTCTCTCTCTCTCTCTCTCTCTGTCTCCCTGTCTCTCTCTCTCTCTGTCTCTCTCTCTCTCTCTCTCTCTCTCTCTCTCTCTGTCTCTCTCTCTCTCTCTGTGTCTCTCTCTCTCTCTCTCTCTCTCAGACCACTCTGTGCAGTATCGGCGAGTCGCTCCCGGACTTGTTGTCCCACAACCTCTTGCGTAAGCGCGATGTCCCCGGGTTCCTGGAGGAGGACGTCCGATATCCCATGGAGTCTCTTGCCAGCTTGGCACATTTACTGTTCGTGCACCACATCGCTGTGGATCTGTTCCCTGCCGTGCTCAGGTACTCTTCCTCCTCCTCCTCTTCATCATCACTACAGGTTGCTACAAGATGTGAATTTGCTTTTAATGCTTTTATTTCTTCAGCCCTGTCTTTGTGCTGCAGTGCAACATGGAGTTTGTAGAGCTTTTACTCAGCAGGTAAACGTCTGTTTAGATATTTGTTTGTTTTTATTTGTTTGTTTTTCTTTTCCTCCTCGTCCTGACGCTTCACTGTGTTTCCTGTAACAGGACTGAAGAATCCCGGTTGCAGAAGGGACTGGTACGAACTCGGCCCAAATCCACATGCTGTCAGAGTCACCTGACGAGAACAGCGCCTCCTCTGTCTAGTGATGCAGTTACCCATAATTCCCCTTCACATCGTCATTATTTCCAAATGCAAAATCTACAATTTCATTACTTGTCTTGGAAAACATGTGGGTGGAGCTTAAAATAATAATAAAAAAATTCAATAAGATAAAAAAAATGCAGATAAAATACAAAAAAAAAAATGTAAAAAATGACAAACATGAACAAATTATAAGAGAGATGAAAAAAGACCAAAAAAACAACAACAGAGGAATAAACTAAGAATAAGAAAATGAGATTTAAAATAAGAAAAGTTAAGATAAGAAAAAATACAAAAACAATACGATGAAGAAATAAAATAAAGATAAAAATAAAATTCAGTTTTAAAAATCTTTTTCCCCCACTTTTTTTTTTTGTTGATTATTACTTTTTTGTGTAAAATTTTGTTGTCTTCTATTATTTTTATACTATATTTAATAAAAAAAATGTAACCTGTTCATTTTCATACTGTGTTTTATCACATTCTCCAGTTATTAAATAATTATAGTAGTGCTAGTTTTTTGTTGTGCCCTGTTTTGTTTTAAAATTGTATAATAATAGTATTATTAACAATAAAAAATTAAAGTTAACAAAACTTAAAATAAGGCAAAGTCAAAGGTACATAAATATTTTTTAAGAGCACCATATTAATGTTGTTGAGTAAAAAAATATAATAATTAAATGAATATCATGTTAATGAATAGAGCAAGTAACAAAAAAGCAAAAATTTTATTTTACTAAAATTATTAAATAAAATTTATTATTTAATGCATTTTTGTTTAAAAAAAAAACTATTAAAAATGAATTAAAATATATATATTATATTTTATTAGGTATTATTTAGAATAGATGCATTAAAAATGAACCAATTATAGATAAATATAAACAAATTAGTCATTTTACAAATACTGTTATATAATTAATAATAATAATAATATTTGTGTTTATATACAGTATGCTCTTTGTTCAAATACACACAGTATGGCAGAGGCATTCACTTTTCTAACATGCTTGTATTTTTTATTAATTTTTTTATTTTATAAAAGTAATTTTTGAGACAGAATAAAGATTTAAAGCCATTTAAAAGGTATTGCCTGGGCGTGTCTCCCGTCTGAGGGTTCACTCCGAGAGAGAGAGAGAGAGACACTGCTGGTGGTCCTGAACCCTGATGTGCTGAGTGAACTCTCTCTCTCTCTCTCTCTCTCTCTCTCTGGTTACAGGAGCTGTACGAGAAGACGCTGGTGCGGGTGGAGGACAGCAGCCTGACGCCCGACCTTCTGGATTTAAAATCCTTTCTAAATGTTCCACAGGTACAGACCAGACCAGTATTCATTTATCTTTATAGTCCGAGCAGGCTGAGATTTAAACTCCCTCCCTCCTGATCAGTATTGCTCCTCTTACATACTCCATATGTTTGTGTGTTTTTTCCCCCCAGGTGATGGTTCGGGTGATGACGCTCTGTCCGGTTCAGACTGTAGTAAGACGAACACTCTTTCTTTTTCACTTATTTATGTATTAAGGTATAAAACCCTCTGTGTGTCGTGCTGGTGCAGGAAAATAACATCTCATCCTGTACAAGTGCTTTATTCCTCTTACACGTCGCCGCACACGCGTGACATAAAGCCGGATAATTAACAACAGGTTGTGTGTTAGGAATAAAATGTGTGCCTGTTTCTGGAGACCTATAAACATTCATAGAGCTGGCGTATACAGTTCGTTTCCATGGAAACGAAATTCAAACGATGAGGCTGATCTTTCTATCAAGAGTAAAAAAACAAACAAACATCTGTAATACAGTTTGTGTGTGTGTGTGTGTGTGTGTGTGTGTTAACAGAGGACTAAAGGACTCTCAGTTTTCCAGCTGAGCATCGACAAGTTTAACACCGAGGCCAAATACAAGTTTTTCAGGTGAATCTTTTGTCCCAAGCTAACTGTATTTATGAATAAAATATTCTACTCTTCTGTTTGATGTTTGTGTGATGATGGAGGGAAAATAATAAAGTTTAAGAATAAGTGTGTGTCGTTGCGTTTCAGGTGCATGCTGAAAACGAGCGATCATGCCGGAGTAGAGGGCTTCATCGTCAAGAACATCAAGAACCAGATCGACCTCGCGCTGAAGGTACAGCGGTAGAGACGCGGCTCCGCCCTGAGCGATCGTTATACAGATTACATGTGTCCTGCCCACAGCCACGCCCTCTCACACTGCCACACCCCATTACACCTCCATGTCCCATCACACTGCCACGCCCTACCCCCTCTCCCTCTGTCACGCCCCCCTCACATTCCGTCACACCTTTACTCCCCCCCCCCCCCCCCCCCAGTGCCACGCCCTTACACAGTCTACACCTACTGTTATGAGATGTCCAGCAAAGTATCAATTAATTAAACTCATTAAAGGAGTGTTTTGTATAACATTCCTTTAAATTTATATAAAATATTTTACTGTCTGTCCAACGTTTTGTTTAATTCGGATTTTAAAAAGCACTCGCTTGCCTCTTGCACTTGAATTAATTATGAATATGCAGATAAAAGGCTGAAATGAATAATGAATTTGAATGAGATTTGATGAGCGATGGACGACCTGATTAACGCTGTATCTCTCCCCCGTAGCCGGGTCATGACAATGACTGGTTTCTGGGGAAACACCTCCTGCCCTTACTGCGGCAAGTCCTGAGTCTCCCTCAGGGACCGGAGACCGACCTGCTCCACAACCTCGACAGGTAACACCTCTCTCACAGGATCGAATCCCACGATTTAGGACACGCCATCTCTTAGTTTATCTCAGAAACATGTTGAAGGACTGATTTTATAAATAAAAAATAAATAAAAAAACACAAATTTTCCATTTACAGTATCTATTACTGTCTGTCTGTTTATCTATTTCTCATCTGGCTATTCATCTATGTACAGGTAGTCCCCGAATTTACTGATGATGGCTTTACAGGACAGACATTTTCTGTCCTGATGGTGAACAATCCTAATTTCGGGAACAAAAACTAAATTCTCAGTTCACAGTCCAATACAGTGGAAAACAGCTTTGCGACAAAATGGCGTCCGGACACTGTTGCATTTGTGTGAGATTAAATTCCTTAGGCACAGTTACAGTTTTTGTGTGGGGAAAGAGGACAGATTTAATCAAAGTGGACTGGTTCTGCTTTACATTGTATATTCGTACCAAAGACGTGCAAGACTCACTTTGCCAGACTTAAGAACAAATCTGACTTACGAAGGGTCTCCCAGAAGGGAACTTGTTCGTAAGTCGGGGAATACCTGTAACTGTCTGTTTAATTATTTCTGTTTATTTATCCGTCTATTTATTTATGTTTTTTTTTTGTCTACTTATCTGTTTTGTCTATCTAGTTATACATCTGTCTATCTTTCTGCCTATTTGTCTGTCAGTTGATACTCAAAAGTTTTGATATCGGAAACGAATCAGAGTTTTTGTGTGTGTGTGTGTGTGTGTGTGTGTGTGTGTGTGTGTGTGTGTGTGTGTGTGTGTGTGTGAATGCAGGATTATGGAGTCTTTGAACCTGCTGCGTTATCTGCTGATCAGAGATAAAGAATGGCAGAATGAGGTGGGAGAAAAACAAAACTGTTCTGCAGACATCTGTTCGTTTCTCAGCATGCTCATGCTGTGTGTGTGTGTGTGTGTGTGTGTGTGTGTGTGTGTGTGTGTGTGTGTGATCTGATCCTCAGACGGGAATATGGAGTGAGCTGTGTATGATCGAGGAGAATTACCTGAAGCCGCTGCGGACGGGTTTGAACATGTCCCGAGCGCATTACGAGGCCGAGCTGAGGAGCACGAAGGAGAAGAGGAAGAACGGGGCGGCAGGTGAGAGAGAAAAACAGAACTGTATTACAACGCGAAAACATTTTACGAAGTCATACGGAGCAGACGTGTGTGTGTGTGTGTGTGTGTGTGTGTGAGAGAGAGACATCACTGACCGAAACAGAAGGAACATTCTGGATGGTGTGATACGATCTAAGATCCGAGCGGCATCTTTCACACACTCGCTGCATCTGAGCCAAAACAACCCCGAGTCACTTTAGTGTCGAACTGTAAAAAAAAAAAAAAAAAAAGGTCGGCGCAGCACTAAAGTTTACTAGTTCAGGCCATCACATTATTATTAGTTTAAATCTCCCAAGTAACATTTCGAAATATTAGCGCACACAATCCAGGATTGATATTTCTAATATTAATTTATAAGCTGAATTAATTAAACGAAAGAGGAAATGTGAGTTTCTCACACGACCTGATTTGTAAATGAACTGATTTGTCAAAAAGCCTTAAATCAGAAATATGCAGCTTAAAAAAGAAAAGGAAAAACAAATGCCTGCTGTGTTTTTTTTTGTTTTTGTTTGTTTGTTTGTTTGTTTGTTTTAGTTTAGTTTTTTCTCAAGCACACCTAATTATAAATATCTTCTTTTCTCCAATTATTATAATGGTTCAATTGTGGAAAAAAAAATTTTATTACTTGTCTTCTTTTGTTTTTCTGTAGAGTCTAAAGCTCCGGCCTGCTCGGTTACCGTCGGCAACGACACGTTACCCAACATGACTCCGGAAATGCAGCTCCAGGTCCTGAATTTCTTCACAATCTCCTTTTTTTTTCTTTTCTTTTTTTAAAATCTCGTGCAGGATACAGTATGTTACCAAGAAAAGTGCATCAGTAGCTTCTGGAATATTTATTCTTTTTGTTATACTAGCTATCAGAACACATAACATGATGTCATTAGTTAATGAGTTTATTTTATTTATACATGTATATATATTTTGTCCACAGCTTGGTTTAACAGAGTGTGTGTGTGTGTGTGTGTGTCCTATCTCCAGGTTCTGCAGTCTGCGCTCTACATGTTCGATCTGATGGAGAGCGTCCTGGTCCGGATCGAGGAGATCGCCGAGGCCAAAGGACAGACGTAGAGCTTTAAACCAAACTGAACCAGTGTAGTGAAAGAACACACACACACACTCGCACAGATCAGGACACAGCCCTATATCTCTGACACACGCTCTTGTCTAGTTCCTGGATCGTGATCAGAGACTCCGAGTTAAAAGGAATACGGAGGTGATATTTTATATTAATTACATCCAGAAGGGAAGCGGAGATGAGACGCGTGACTGAACTGACAAACTTCTGAATGAACAACGCAGGGCGAATTTCTTTTTGTGCTGTGACTGAGCCGAATATATTTTAAAGAGAACTATTTACACAGAACGTTCGTCTGTAAATATCCAAGTGGAATTTTCCAGATAGTTAATAATAATAATAATAGTAATAATAATAAAGCTCCCTTTTTTGTACAACTCCACTGTCGTTTCATTAATACAATAAACAATGAAAAAATAATGGCACATCGAAGCGATTTTTGAATCGTATTATAGTGAATCGTGAGAAATTATTCAGCCCAAATTCTACACCATACTGAATCGAATTGAGACGATTCTGAATCATCGTATGTGTTGAGACGTAAGAAATGATTCATTGATACCATTACTACACCAGTACAGAATCAGATTGAGATGACGGAGTCATTTTCTATTTAATCATAAGAAATGGTTCAGTCAATACCTTACACCATACTGAATCACAATGAGACGATTCTGAATCATTTGAGAAATTATTGAATCAATACATTCTGAATCAGTTTGTATTGAATCACTCACCCTCTCATCATCTCTACCACTTTATGCTGTATATAGTGTTGCACGAGGTTGCCAGTCCATCACAGGGCACACACACATTCACACACTCCACATTACACCAATTAGCCTAATCTGTGGGAGGAAACCGGAGCACCCGAAGGAAACCCATCAAGCACGGTTAGAACAGTCAGAGTGGGAATTGAACCCAGACCCTGGAGGTGCGAGGCAACGGTCTTGAATCATGAAAAATAATTGAGTCATAATTTTCCTGCACCATATTGAAGCTACTCACGTTGAAACTATTCTGGATCATATTGTATTGAATCATAAGAAATGATTCAGTCTAAACTTTACCACAACATACTGAATCACTCTGGAAATGATTTTAAATCCCACTGAATCATTACAGAATTACAAATGTTTAGAAAAACAAAAGGTGAAACATACTTGTACTGAGTCGTCTTTTCTGGAACTGTTACCAAATCATTAATTTTAAATACTTTTAAAGCATTATTCCTGGAGGACCTCCAGCCCTGGTGTTTTCCTGCTATAAACCCACTTCAATTAAGAAAAGGCTGTTAATTAGTTGGTTAGTTAAATCAGGTGTGTTGAGAGCTGAGAAAGCACTAGTTGAACACTACAAATTTTAGTCAATTTGGTAAAATTTTTCTGAAAATGAATCAAATTCATCAGGGGTCACTTAGTTGTTAGGGGGAAAAAAAAAATCACTAATACAGTTCTTGTTAACTTATTAAATCATGAGATTTTCTTTTAGGAAAAAAAATAACCCTCCTGTGCTAATGGAGTCAAATCAAAACAATTCTGAATCATATTCTATGGAATCATAACCAAATCATTAAATCAGTCCTATGTACTGAATGAATCATCTAAAAACGGTTCTGAATCATTTGGAAAAGCTGCAAAGATTCATTTAGAATAAAAACGAGCCAAATGAGAAATTATTCTTTATGCTATTTTACCAAATCATCACAGAATCATTCATTAGGAATCATTTTACTTTAAGTGACTGTAAATCTCAAAACCATATTGAAATGTTACTGAATCAGATGGAAATGATTCAGAATCATATTGCGTTAATGAGTCTCTATATCATTAATCACCTTCTATTTAGTATTTGGAAATATCGAAACACATTAACGAAGAGGTTTTTAAAACATTTATTAAAAAATATCGTAACATAACGCACCTACTGGAACCGAAATGTTCATGAAATGTCTAACAAATAAATACACACCATGTACGTTTATATTTATTGTACACGATAATACAAAACTGATGCACCTTATATTTATAGATTAGTTGTCTCACAAACGGAACATAAACACAACATTGATTAATCCCTGATATCATTAAACACGGGGTGCTGCAGCGCCGCCGCCGCCGTGATTCTCGTCTCTGGGTTCAGATCCAACAGTTTGTCCAGCAGGTCATAAACCTCATCAGGAACTCGGTCCCATCCAATCACGTGCAATTCCGTGGCGTCCCGCGTATCCGCGCCGCTCCGTTTCTCCGCTCGGCCACCGGGCGGCGCTTTTTTACCGTCAGCAGGATGACGCGAGGACCGGAACTCCGGCGGGAGCGAGTCGTCCCCGCAGGGCCGCACCCCTCTCAGCGTCTCGCACAGGATCCTCAGGTCGAGTCGAGGAAGCTCACGGCTACACACCACCGCCTTGCCTGCATCAGGAGAAGATCAAAGGTTTCAGCTAAAATAAATAAATTTAAATCTGTGGATCAAACTAAAGCTGCAACACGTACCAAATTTCTTAGCTGCCTGAATGGTTTCTCTCGAGCCGCGGATGGTCATGATCTGAGTCAAAGCCATCAGGTCGTCGTTGGCTTTGAAAAACGGATACCTGCCGCTCAGGAGGGAGAGAAGGATGACGCCGGCCGACCACATGTCGATAGCTGAGGAAGAAAATGTGTCTGGATGAAGAATAAAAAACGTAAAATTCGGATCTTTAAGTCATGAATGTATTAACAACCGATTTAAGAAGCTGTGAATATAAAGTGGACTTTCGGTCTGATTTTATTGCGATTTTTAAAAATCTGATTCGATTCAATAAAGTCTTAAATAGTTTTCAATTGCTTGTACGACACTTTTATAACAACGTACTGTACGTTGCCGCAAAATGACTTAATCTCCTCCTGAACATCAGCTGAATGTTCAGCCCACTGGTGTCTGAAGGTCTGTAACTTTTAAAAATTAAATCTCCAAAGATGTATGGACAGATCGTTGTGTTTATTCTTCCTGCTTAAAACCAGTTTGTCTGATACAGTATGTTGCGAATTACTGATGGTAATTAAACTCCTGGATGGTGTCGTGTCTCAGGGCTCTTTGGGTCACTGAAATGAATCTCAGACACGTGTGATAATTAGTTTGCCAGATG
The DNA here is from genome assembly GCA_030522415.1 of Channallabes apus. NCBI lineage: Eukaryota > Metazoa > Chordata > Actinopteri > Siluriformes > Clariidae > Channallabes > Channallabes apus. Next base: position 60,056,540 of record CM060105.1, on the reverse strand, counting down.
AGGACAATTAAAGGAAAAGTACTGGAGAAGGTTGTTCCACAGCAGGTCGCAGGTTTCAAGCAATATGGGAAAGAAAAAGGATCTCTGCTGCCGAAAAGCCTCAAATACTGCAATGCCTTGGACACGGTATAAAAACATTAGATACTTCATGAAAACTTAAGCGTGATCATCGTACTGTGAAGACATTTGTGTCTGATTCAGAGCACAGACAGGTTCGTGCAGATAAAGGCAGAATGAAGAAGGTTTCTGCAAGACAAATTCATCGGATTAAGAGAGCAGCTGCTGAAATGCCGTTACAAAGCAGCAAACAGGTATTTGAAGCTGCTGGCTTTATAAAACCTCTCATTGACATTAGCTTAACTATAACAGAACAGAACACAAAGGGCTCCTGTCCTGTTTTAGCTGTTGGAATTCGTTTCACAGCAGTAATCACCAGTGAAATATCACACACACACACACGACGTGAACAATTCCTCACCAGTTCCCTGATCAGGACACTTGGTCAGAACTTCAGGAGCCCTGAATCCCGGCGTTCCTGCTCGCGGTGCCACCTGCTGCTTCCTGCAGAGCAGAACGTTACACAAGATCATCAAAAATAAATAAATAAAACTATTAAAATTATGTTCCAGCCGCTCAAGTGTTCATGAATTTTCACAAATTGTTTAATTCATTCAAAAAATCAATAGTTTGAAAGTGGGCGTGGCTTAAACGTCCATCACTGGTGCGGGCGTTACCGTGACAGACAGACGTTGCAGACGCGGTCGGTCATGTAGCAGTTACAGGTGAGAGACGGGTGAAACGCCGCGGGTTTTGTCTTCTGGCTCGTTGCCGCCGGCGCGGGAAGAGGGCGCCGTTTTGTGGAGACAAACCTGCGTGCGATGATGTCGTCCGTCCTTGTAGGTTTGATCACATGACCCTGAAACAAACGCACAGTGATATGAAATAAAATAAAACCTTCGCACTTAAATAACGAGCGAAATCGGAAGGACGGATCCTCACTTGGGTTTGATCTGTCCGAGGGGTTATTCTGTTGAGGTTTCGCTCTCCGAACACCGAACGGGTCGTTTTACAAAGTCCCATAAACTCCTAAAGAGGGAATAAAATAAATAAATAAACAAACAAACAGAAGTGCATGTGTTACACTGGCTCTGATTGATCATGATAAGACCAGTGTAATAACAGGAGGGTCAGGTGTTGATTAATTGTCCAGAACAGCAGCTTTAATTTCTAATTGCAAGTTTTATATATATATATATAAACACCATCTTTTTTAACAGACTTTGAAGAGCCGGTGTGTGTGTGAGAGAGACACAACAGAAAGACCCCAGTGCCCCCCAGACAGAGACGGACACCTTGGTGTGTTTAGTGCGTGATTGTGGAGACGGTCTCTTCACCGCCGCTTTAGTGGACGAGTGCGGTGTGCAGCTCCTGGTGTTCGGGGGTAAAGGAACCAGCGCCAGTTTCCCGTGCGAGTCTTTCTGAGCTTTCACCACCTTTAGCAGCTCGATGTGTGTGTCAGGTGTCCCCTGAGCCAGGCCGAAATCCACCAGCGCGTACCTGAAAAACACACACACGACGTAAATTTTTTACAAATTATTATTATTATAAGGTTTTGTAGCAGGATGCTGTTAAATTCGAACATCACAACCAGTAGAGTTTAATTCCTGACATGATGGGGGGGGGGGGGGGGCACATACTTTTTCTCCCGGCGGTTATACAGGAAGTTCGTGGGCTTGATGTCGCGGTGGATGATCCCGAATTCGTGGATGTGCTTCAAGGCTTTGAGTAAATGATACATGTACTGACGCGCCTCCTCGAAACTCAGCGTCTCTACGATGTCCTACATCCAAAACACACACACACTTAATCTGATGCTTCTGTACACTCAGACTGCCAGAGCGCCACAAGATTACATTTCCTTTACCACAAAAGCCTGATGCTCCACGTAGGGCATGACGATCACCACATGGTGGTCCTTCCTGAAGCAGTACGTCACTCCCATCACGTTCTCTTTACCACTGTTACACACTCGCACACATTAGCGTTTTCTGATTAAAACCACAGAAACACAGGATTTTCTTTTCCCCCCGTAAAGGTTCCTCACCCGGCGACGGTGAGACACTGGAGCTCAGCAGCGATGCGCACCGGGTGACTCGTGGGGATCAGGTGCTTCAGAGCGAACTTCTCCCTCGTCCCGTCGCTCGTCTGGGCTTCACCGAGATACACCGAGCTAAAGGTACCTGACACACACACACGTTAAGCATTATTAATCATATTTAAATGTTCTTTTATCATTATTAATTATCCCGCGATGTTATAATAATATTAAATGCTATTCATTCACTTAAATATATCTCAACAAACAAACAGTAGTGTGTTGGTTCAATATTGTACACTTGTAAATAAAATGAAAAGAAAGAAATTCTACAGTTAGATTATATATTTACCAGAGAGTTTAAAATAATTGTTAATTGTCATTTAACAACTTTTACTCATACATTATTTTTATACTCCAATATATTTTTAGATCTAATGATTGCCTTTTTTTTAAAGATATTACTTAATAAGAAGTACAGTATTTTATTTTCTCTTTTTATATTGGTTACTGTTTACTGCTGAGCTATTATTATTATTATTGTTTTTATGTTAAGTTATGTTATGTATTTATTTGTATAGTGCATTTACCAATGGTCATTGTCGGGAAGCAGCTTTACCGGAAAAAAACAAAAACAAATGTAATTATTATTATTTTCTTCCATACCTATATATAAAAGACTTTTTTTGTGTGTATTTTAAATTGTCATTTGTACATGTTTATTATTTTTTTTATTACTAATACTGAATTAAATCATTTTAATACGTATTTTAATACGTAAATGTATTTTATTTGTATAGCTTTTTTTGTTTTGTTTTTTTTAGCAATTATCATTGTCAGAGGAAATTTACAGAAGAAAAAAAAAATAATTTATGACCATTGTTAAAAGCACTATACAAATAAATTAATAGCATTTATTTTATTATTACCACCATCGTCCATTTATTTCTTCTTTTTTTTTAAATTCTTTTTAAAGAAAATAATTTTCCTGATTTTCAAATTGCAATGTTTCTTAAATTAATAAAAATGAATTATATATTTGGTATTATTTCATATATTATTTATATATATTGTTGGGAGGGGGGAAAAGAGTAGAATAGATTCTCTATATTATATTTAGACGCTACAGTTTTTCTCATCAAACCAGTATGAACCCTGTGAACTGTAGAAATTGTTTATCATTTACAAATAAACAAATGATGAACAAACAAAAGTCTGGAACCTTCTCCAATTTTATCAGTAATTCGGAAAACTCTGGCGAGCTGTGGGACAACTTCATACAGGTACTCAATGTCCATCTCAACATCTCCTGAAACACACACACACACACACACTAAGTGTACACAAGCAACACCACCTTTACTGGAAAAACAATCTAAACACTGAGCACTTACTGGGAATTTTCCTTTTACTTGTCTCTTTTTCAGAGTGTTTTACATCCTCAGCACTGTGTGTGCTGCTCGCTGCAACACTCTCCAGCGTCTCCATGACGATAAAAAAAAACTCTAAATATAAAGAACATGGAATTAATCAAATATATCCTGTGAAGAAATTTAGTTAATACAAAGAGTGCCAAAACTTTCGCGCGCCAGCCTGGATCAGCGCTCGTTTTCTCAGGCTGTATTCCAAATACTTATTTACTCTACCCACAGTTCCCTAGTTAGTGTACAGTAGATGTTATCTTGCTCCCTACCTGGTGCGCGTTCAAAGGGAGCCTCGCGCCGATTCGGACACGGCCAAGGCACAGCTAACGCTAGCTCAATTCTAAGTTCTGAAAGTCAGTGAAAAACGATTTATTACACAGAAATTACTCCCAACCCACAGCAAGTCGTTTTAAACTTTTATAAACGCGCGTAAAAAGTGTCTTCAATGTAAAACAAGACTCATAAAACTTACAGTTCTGAAGGAAAAAAGCAGCGCGGCTTGCTAACCGGCTAATCCATCTAAAAACTCGCGCGAAAACTGGCGTGATCACGTGACTTTCTAGAACCCATCAACAATTTTTTAATTAAAAGTCTCGTTATACACTATACTATATTAAACCAGCAGCGTTTGTGTACTTGTTTATAAATATTTTTTTGTGTAGTTTATTGATGTTTGTTGACATCCTGCGAATATAATTGCGCGTTTTATTTTAGAATATTAAACGTAACAACTTTTATTTTGAAATTTGCTTCTCGTCAGAATAGTAATGGCGCCTAGCCGAGCAAGTAGCTATCGCTAGCTAGCAAGCTACATCTGTTTTCTCTTTCTGTTATGTAGAATTAGTTTCAATTACACAGTAAATCTCTGAAAACTCTACGTTTTTTAAATAATAATTAAAAATTTTAAATCAATTTACAGAAATTATGAAGAAATTCGGTAAACTGATGTACTTCCGGTTTGTTAGCGGTGAACAATTAAAGAGCCCACAGTAGAGATTTAAGGTTAAAAATTACAAGAAATAATATTTTTTGAAAAATGGATAAATTTGTGGTCCGTATTTCAAAAGATGATCAGGCAAGAAAAGGACAAAAACAAGAAGAGAAAATGTACAAACAGGCAACGCTCGAGTCTTTGAAGGTAAACAGACAATAATCATATTTATTGTTTAATTGGTTTTAACAATAAAATAACAATCATGAGTTACTAGAGATGGAAAAAAATCGATTCAGTTATGAATAGCAATTCTTTTTGTGTTGTCATTCCCGTATCAATTTATTGTTATTTATTTTAATTATTATATATATTTTTTTTTAAATACAATTTTTATGATTATAATAGATGAACCGATCGATCGCACAGTGACCAGAATTGTGTGGTTTTCAGTTTGATTGGTCGTGACCGGTGATGGACCCGATCAGCCTCAGATATAAACGATTCTGTACCGAGCGCCTGCAGGAGCTTCCAAGTGGTGCAATTAATCTCAAACCCACTCGTTACACACACTTACACCAGTCTAAAAACACAGCGAGCACTAACAAGTCAAAAATCACATACACTAGAAGCTGTGCGCTCACTGTCGAGTTTAGTTTTGAGGCTTTGGAGGTGTTTGAGGAGGTAAAACATAACAATTTCTTTATAATCCTACAGGTGACGCACTCTGAACTATTTACACATTTTCATCCCATGTTTGGTCGGAGTGAATTACTCTGAAGTTTGTTTAGAAGTAATAATCATGGCGGATGACCGAGATACGCGCTACTCAGTTAAATGTTAAACTCTTGTATTTGAAGTTAGTTTGTATTGTTTTCATGCTGTATTTGTTTTTTCAGGTGAGATGACTAATGTTATAAGCAGCAGGCTGCATTAAATTAATCATTTTAAAGTTTTAAATTGTAACAAATTCAGGAAAAAATGTGATATTGAATCAGAATGTTTATAAATTCATGATACTTATAGAATCGCAATTTCAATCGAATCGGCATCGAGGTATCGTGATAGTATCGTATCAGGAGGTGACTGCTGATTCCTATCCTTATGAGTTACTGTATACGTTCACTTTTTATATGAAAAAAATCTTTAATTCACCATTTTAACATAACCGAACATGTATTCTTAGAGTTAGATCATCTGAAACTTGCTTATTTAGAATTATAATAAAACATTTATAAATGTGGAGTTTCATCTCTAATACAAATGTTTATCATCTTAATCCCAATCATGTTTAAATAATGAGTGTTTTTTTGTGTGAATAATGTGTGTTTTGTGCACGAACAGAGAGTGGTGGTGATCGAGGACATCGAAAGGTTCAAGTCCATCCTCGAGTTGCCCGGTCAGACCAAAGAGAACATGTTAAACGCTCTGACGGAGCTGGACAAGAAAGTGCCTTCTAAAGAAGTGCTCAAGTCCACTAGGATCGGTGAGAGATCCTCGTCATCTTCATCTTATCCGAATCTGTAACACTGGCACTGAGTTATTAGAGCTGTATTGATCACACTTCATGGAAATGTACACAATATTTATTTGATAAATCACATCAGGAAGAGAGCTGATCATTTTTGCCTTGGGTTGTCTCTCAGAAAATATAATGTTTAAAAAATACTAACATCGTTGTCCTATATGTTATATGAATAATAAGAATATCATGTAAATCATATATACATGATGGCGCCGGTGAGGTCGGCTGCCGTCACGACTGCTCCGACCACCTTTTCTTTGTTTTTGTTCTTTAAGTTAGTTTTCAGTGTTTTAAAATCGGCAAAATCACCACCACTGAGTACATTAGGTATGATAGAGACACTCTTGTTTCTATTGGTATACAATGTACTCACAATTCGACGTTTTTAACTCCGGATCCGAGCTGGCCGAGTGAGATCCTGAGGGAGAACAATGGACGCGACGCGAAGCGGAGGCCTCGAGGGAGAGGAACCGGCTGAGAACCCGTGCACACCGCACACCTCTGCCTAGCATCCTGCTCGCCAATGTCCAGTCACTGGAGAACAAACTTGATGACCTCAGGGCCAGGATAAAGTTCCAGAGAGACATTCGGGACTGCAATCTCCTCTGCTTCACCGAGACATGGCTGAACCCAGCGGTGCCAGACCACGCCATACAACCAGCCGAGTTCTTCTCGGTCCACCGCATGGACAGGACGCGGGACTCGGGGAAGTCAAGGGGAGGCGGCGTGTGTTTAATGGTGAACAACAGCTGGTGCAACAGCGCGAGCGTTGTTCCTCTTACACGCTCCTGCACACCAAACCTGGAACTACTGTCCATCATGTGTCGTCCATTTTATCTTCCACGGGAGTTCACATCAGTCATAATCAGTGCCGTTTACATTCCTCCACAAGCAGACACTGACACTGACTTATGCGAGCTGCATGAGGCGTTCACACAGCACCAGACACAGCACCGGGACGCTGCGCTCATTGTGGCGGGGGATTTTAATAGTGCCAACCTCAAACGCGCAGCGCCGAACTTTTATCAGCACATCACCTGCCCCACCAGGGGCGAAAGGACACTGGACCACTGTTATACCACGGTCAAAGACGGTTACAAGGCACAATCTCGTCCAGCGTTTGGTAAATCCGACCACACCGCCATCTTCCTCATGCCAAAATATAAACAAAGGCTGAAACAGGAAGTTCCGGTTCAGAGGGAGGTCGCGCGCTGGACGGACCAATCGGTGACCGCGTTACAGGACGCACTCGATGACGCAGACTGGGACATGTTCAGAAACAGCTCCGATGATGACGTCAGCGTGTTTACCGAAGCGGTTGTGGGATTTATTGGGAAGCTAGTGGACGATACGGTGGAGAAAAAGACTATCAGAACGTTTCCCAACCAGACGCCGTGGGTGGATAAAACCATCCGCGACGCTCTGAGATCTCGCACCGCTGCCTACAACACGGGACTTGCGTCGGGGGACATGGAACCGTACAAGGCTGCGTCATATAACGTCCGGAAGGCGGTGAAAGAGGCGAAGCAGCGCTACGGGAGAAAACTAGAGTCACAGCTTCAACAGAGTGACTCTAGGAGCCTGTGGCAGGGACTGAGAACAATAACGGACTACAAAGCACCAGCATCCGGTATGACGAATGCGGACGCGACTCTGGCAGACGAGCTGAACACATTTTACGCTCGCTTCGAGGCTGCAGCTAAAGACGCTAGCAATGCTAATGCTAACGGCGCTAATGCTAACGGCGCTAATGCTAGCGGCGCTAACGGCTGCAGACAGGAAGACACAGTCAGCACCGGGAACGCGCTCATCATCTCCGAGCACGACGTGAGGAGAGCCTTCAAGAGAGTGAACACCAGGAAAGCAGCAGGACCAGACGGCATCTCAGGTCGTATTCTCAGAGCCTGCGCAGACCAGCTAGCACCTGTGTTCACTGAGATATTCAACATCTCTTTATCTCAGTCGGTGATCCCCACATGCTTCAAAGAGTCCATTATTGTTCCTGTTCCAAAGAAACCACATCCTGCTTCTCTCAATGACTATCGCCCTGTGGCCCTCACCTCAGTAGTGATGAAGTGCTTTGAACGCCTTATCAGAGACTTCATCATTTCTTCACTACCCGACACACTGGACCCACTACAGTTTGCATACCGTCAGAACCGCTCCACAGACGATGCAATCTCTCATCTCCTCCACACATCACTCACTCACCTGGACACTAGGAAAGGGAATTATGTTAAAATGCTCTTCATTGACTACAGCTCTGCTTTTAACACAATAATTCCTTCCACACTCACCACCAAGCTGGAGCACCTGGGACTGAGCTCATCTATATGTCAGTGGATCTCCAATTTTCTGACTGGCAGACCACAGGCAGTAAGGATGGGCGGACATGTCTCAGCCACACTCACTCTCAGCACTGGAGCCCCCCAGGGTTGTGTTCTGAGCCCCCTGCTGTACTCTTTGTACACCCACGACTGCGTGGCCACTACCAACTCCACCTCCATCATCAAGTTTGCTGACGACACCGTCGTGGTCGGACTGATCACCAACAATGATGAGTCGGACTACCTAGAGGAGATTGGAAATCTGGAGAACTGGTGCCAGAGGAACAATCTCCTCCTGAACGTCAGTAAGACAAAGGAGCTGATAGTGGACTTTAGTACAAAGCAGGAGAGGAACTACCAGACCCCCGTCATCAACAGGAGCCCAGTGGAGAGAGTGGACAGCTTCAGATACCTCGGTGTTCACATCACGCAGGACCTGTCATGGTCCTGTCACATCAACACCGTGGTGAAAAAAGCCCGGCAGCGTCTCTACCACCTCAGACGCTTGAGAGACTTTAGACTGCCCTCCAAGGTGCTCAGGAACTTCTACTCCTGCACCATAGAGAGCATCCTGACGGGAAACATCACGACCTGGTTCGGGAACAGCACCATGCAGGACAGACGAGCTCTACAGAGGGTGGTGCGATCAGCCGAGCGCATCATCCGCACTGAGCTCCCTGACCTGCACTCCATCTACAGCAAGCGGTGCTGGACTAAGGCCAGGAAGATCGTGAAGGACCTCAGTCACCCCAGTAATGGACTGTTCTCTTTGTTGCGGTCTGGGAAGAGATTCCGCTCCCTAAAGGCCAACACAGAGAGGCCGAGGAGGAGCTTCTTCCCGCAGGCGATAAGGTCTCTCAATCACACCTCCACACAGGACTAATAACATCTTTTAAGCTCACAACACTGACTGGACAATCATGGACACATTCATACACACTTGCACTAAATACTCATACATCTGGACAATTGCACATGTCACCTTTCATGCATATTTGCACAACCACTGACACTTTAATACCATATTTCTATATTTTTGCAATATTTTATTATGCCCTTATGCACAGTTAATTTTACAAATTTTACTAGTTAAAATTATTTCTTTAGTATTTCCTTTTTATTGATTATTTATTTTACGTACAAGATTTTATTTTCTTTTTTTTTAAGGTCACTGGTGGTCGTATAAAAGCATTTCACTGCATATTATACTGTGTATGATTGTGTATGTGACTAATAAAATTTGAATTTGAATATACTGTATATAATACATATTAAGTAATTACAGTATGTGTGTGTTTGTCTCCCCCTGCAGGTCACACAGTGAACACGCTGCGTAAGAGTCACCCGGACGCTGAGGTGAAATCCATGGCTCGTCAGGTCTACACACACTGGAGGACCTTCATCGAGGAGAACGCCAACAAGCCGTCTATCGAGGTACGCTGTGACAAACAGACGGAGGAGCTCAGGAGCAACGCCAGGAAACTCCTCGCTGACAGCATGGGCTTAGAGGTGACTCCTCCGCCTTCCTTACACACCCAAAATCAGCTCCTTTATTAAATAAGATATACACATATAATAATAAATTGTGAAATGCGTTGCGTGAAATGCTCCCAGGTTGACTCTGCGCTGGTGGATAACGTGGAGAGGGAGGTGTTTCATCAGTGCTCGCGGCTGATCAGCGGAGCGTACAGGAGGAGCGTGAGGGCGCTGGTGTTCGCTCTCAGACACAAACCGGACGTCCGGGAGCAGGTGAAGGATGGGAGGGTCGCCGTGAACGTCTTCGTCAGAGACCACAAGAAGAAACCGTGACGCTGATGATGAAACATAACACTCGCAGATAGACATCAGAACACACCGTGCTGCTTCAAAAGACTCTACTTTAGTAGTTTTTTAAAAAATAGTAAATGTCTTTAATGTTGAAATGTATTATTTGAAATTGAAATGAACTCTCTGTACTGTATGTGCCTGTTGTATGATTTTATATTTATAGTTTTATCAGCTTCTCAGCTTTTAATGTGTTTTTTTTTTTTAAAGGGGCGTTCAAGTCAAACCGAGACTGGATGTGATGGTAAAATTTCTGGCGGGAACAAGGCGATGTTTACAAATGTTTGTAAACAACATTAAAGGGGTTCTTTAACCCTCTGACCTTTGATCTATGATCCCCTTCTGGTATCGAATTGCTGGGATAAGTGCATTAGCATAGCAGGGGATTATATAGAGAAATAAAGCAAGTTTATTCTTTCAGTATGTTCTCAAAAGTCCCGGTTTGACTGCCTGTATACTTCACGTGACACAAACTGACCACGAGGACTAAAAAGAATGGATTTTATTTTATTATGAACTTTTTAAAAAATAAACATCAAAGTGCAATTTTGTCGTGTGATGATTTTCTCTCTCCTGTAGCTCCTGACGTCTCTGACACTGGAGACTCCTTCTGTTAATGTTTCATTAATATTTTATTTCTCCTTAATGAAAACTCCCCAGTTCGGTGTTTATGTACGTTTCTAATCTGTAACACCCACTATACCATCCCCTGTCAACTAGCTGTTGCTATGGAAACAATAAAACGAGAGCGTTATTATACTCCTGTACTACCGTCGGCGCTGATGATGCCCGAAAACACACCGACAACCCCCTCTCTCCTGTGGTTCTCTATGTGTAAGATTTACGAACGTTGAAACCAGAAGGCATCTGTTCGAGTCTCTAAAGGAGGACGAGCCACACGATGGCGATGAGCATGAGGATGACGGCCAGCACGCAGACGCTGATGAAGACGATGTCGCTGGTCTCGTGAGCTTCAGGCTCGGCTCTCTGCGCGCTCTCCTGGCTCTTGGACTCCTCGGCGAGTCGGGCCAGTTCGTTCATCCGGATCCGATCCTCGGCCGAGATGATGCTGATCTGCGCCACCTTCCTCTGCGCGTCACACCGCACCTCGTACTCCTGAACGCTCTGATGCTTTCCGTCCGAGAAGTCGATATAGAGCGTGTTCACCAGCACCGTGATGTTGTGACGTTTCTGTAAAAAAAAAAAAAAAAAAACTGTCATACTGTTACAGGAAATTAATCAAGGACTAGCAGCCTTACTCCTTGTTAAACAAACCTGATGATGACCAGAATCGAGAAGAAGTGGAATAAAACCTGAAGTGAATTAGAACCTTTGAGTTTTACCTGACTCGCAGTTCCACAGTTGACGAAGCGAGCCAGGATCTTGTAGCTCGACGCCGTCATCTGGGCCGAACATGACGGGTTCCCCAGATACACGCTGTCTCGGTCCAGCTGGGGCAAAGCTTGCTTGGAGATCTGCATCTGAAACTCGGTTCTGGTGCAGCTCACGTTTACTGGAACCACTGACGCGCAAAGAGAAGAAACACGGAAGCAAATTTGCTGATGAGGTCATAATACATACAACGGTTTGATTTACAATTTGAAATGGATCATAGGCGGCGCGGTGGTGTAGTGGTTAGCACTGTCGCCTTGCACCTCCAGGGTCTGGGTTCGATTCCCAGCAAGGTTTAATTCCCGTCTCGGTGTGCATGGAGTTTGCATGTTCTCCCCGTGCTTGGTGGGTTTCCTCCGGGTACTCCGGTTTCCTCCCACAGTCCAAAGACATGCAGATTAGGCTAATTGGCGTTCCCAAATTGCCCGTAGTGTATGAATGGGGGTGTGAGTGTACCGTATGTGTGTGTGCCCTGCGATGGATTGGCACCCTGTCCAGGTTGTACCCCGCCTCATGCCCTAAGCCTCCTGGGATAGTCTCCCCCCCGCGACCCTGAATACAGGATAAAGCGGTGTAGAAGATGAGTGAGTGAAAATGGATCATTCCACACTCCCATGAAGTTAGGAGGCGGTAGAGAGACACAGCTCCCAGTCAGTCACATGATCGTGTGTGTGAACAACTGATACACTACAGCGTGTCATTCCCAAACTTAACAAGGTCGCGACCCAGTTTGAAAGTCTTCTACGTCTCACTCAAACCTTTAATCACAAACCTCTGATCAACACACAATACAAGATAATGATATATACAGTTATTTATATCATTTATATTTATTATTTAAATGTTGTTATAATGTTGTTTAAATCCAATGGCTTTGTTATGTGGTTCAAATGTACATACAAAATCAGAAATATTTTAAATGTCATAAAAAAAAAGCATTAAAATTATTAAAGACTATTAAAACCTAAATGACCTCACATGCCCACCTGCAGTACCCTTACTGTCCACTAGGGTACTGCATTAATGTTCTTTTCTAAAGTAGACTGTATGTTAATGTAACTGTTCCAAGCATGTTTAAGCTAGGCTAGGCTAAGTGGTGATACTCTGTAAGTACACTGCCCGTCAAAAGTTTGTACACCCCTTCTAACTCCATGGTCGCTCCTGATGTTTATTTCTTTCTACACTGTAAAACAACACTGGAGGTGTTTATCCAAAATACACAATAATCTCCAGTTGATATTGACGTGTATATCTGCTACGTCTGCTCTGTAAAGCTTCATAACGGCTCTAATCTGAGGTGCTGTGTGTTAAATAAATCACTAAACATTGAACATTAGAAGGTCGTTCCAGACCTCTGACTGTTACGGTAAGAACACGGTATTAAATGCTTGTTCAACTTCACCTCCCATATAGGAAGCGGAGAAACCGTTGAACGCAATGTTCCGGTCCGTGTTGAGGACGACCAGCAGTTTGTTCGCCCTGGAGGTCACAGGTGGAGGCCGTTCAGCACCACACCAGCGTCCCAGCAGGACATCGCTCTCGCTCTCGCCGTCGTACACGGCGACCGAGTCAAAATCGCAGGCGTCGGTCAGGCTGTTCTGATCCTCCAGATCCATGAGCGGGAAGAAGAGTTTGACCCTGTAGCCCGGGGGCAGAACCACGCTCCAGTGGCACTTCATGTTGTTGGGGTAGATGCTGGGGTAACTGGGGCTGCTGAAGTTCCCGCTGATGGCTTTCAGCACCTGCTGGCATTCACCTGATAAGATACGAAACAGGGTTTAGTTCATTCTAGTTCTTTCTTTTAAGGGGTAAACTTTTTATTACAAATAAATGACGTTTGGATGCAAATATATATAAATAATATTCGCATAATTACTATTACACTACTATTATCCTACTTATACACTATATTTCCAGAGATATTCGCTCGCTGCCTTCACATGCATATGAACTTGAGTAACATCCTCCAATCCATAGGGTTTAATATGATGTTGGCCCCGCCTTCTTTGCAGCTATAACAGCTTTAGCTCTTCTGTGAAGGCTTTCCACAAGGTTTAGGGGTGTGTTTATGGAAATTTTTGACCATTCGTCCAGAAGCACATTTGTGAGGTCAGAACGATGTTGGATGAGAAGGCGTGGCTCACAGTCTACGCTCTAATGCATCCCAAACGTGTTCGATGGGGTTGAGGTCAGGACTCATCCATGTCTTTTTGGACCTTGCTTTACGCACTGGTGCACAGTCATGTTGGAACAGTAGGAGGACGTCCCCAAGCTGTTCCCACAGTGTTGGGAGCATGAATTTACCCAAAATGTCTTGGTATGATGTGAGAGTTCCTTTCACTGGAACTAAGGGCCCGATCCCAACTCCTGAAAAACAACCCCACATCATAATCCCGCCCCCTCCACCAAACTTCACACTTGGCACAATGCAGTCGGAAAAGTACCGTTCACCTGGCAACCTCCAAACCCAGACTCGTCCATCGGGTTGTCAGACAGAGAAATGTGATTCCTCACTCCAGAGAACACGTCTCCACTGCCCTAGAGTCTGGTTACCCCACTGCACCGGATACTTTGCATTGCATTTGGTGATGTAAGGCTTCGATGCAGCTGCTCGGCCATGGAAACCTGTTCCATGAAGCTCTCTACGCTCTGTTCTTGAGTTAATCTGAAGGCCACATGAAGTTTGGAGGTCTGTAGCTAGAAAGTTACCGACCTCTGTGCACTATGTGTTTCAGCATCCGCTGACCCGCACTGTGATTTTACGTTGCCCGCTACTTCGTATCTTTGTATATCTATAAACCAAGTGCGTTCTTACCCGAGTAATAATGAGCCTTAAAGCCTCGTCCTCCAATATTAAAGTCTGACTTAAACACGATCAGCAGCTGATTGGACGTGGAGACGGTGTTGGGCGGCCGCTCGTTCCCGCAGTAGTTCCCGATGTGACGGTGTTGGACCGTCGGACCGTCGAACAGTGCGATGTAGTCAAAGTTACAGCCTTCGTTATTCTCCAGCTGGAAGTCGAGGAAGACCAGAGTGACGGCGCTGCGGTTGGACACGTGGATCGTCCACGAGCACTCGGCATTGTTACTGTACTCGTGAGGATACCCCGGGCTGGAAATCTCACCCGAGAGACCCGTCAACACGCCGCCACACGTATCTGCACGACACGGAGACTTGAGAATCATTACATGTGTGATGTTAGTGGGAAACTTTCCTGATTCTTACGGTTCCTTTACCTGTCTTATACCCCACCAGGAAGCCCGAGTGAGCGACGTGCCGGTCGGAGTGGAAGATGATGGACATGATGTTCCATGAGGAGCTGAACTGAGGAGGCGAGGCATCTCCGCAGAACTTCCCCAGGAGGTTCCCCTCGTCCTCCGAGACGCCGTTGTAGATTTTGATGTAGTCGTAGGCGCAGTCGGCGTGGTACTCCAGCTCGAAGTGGTGGAACGTCAGGAGCACGGAAGAACCCTCGGACACCACGATCAGCCAGGAGCAGTCGACGCTGTACGGGTAAAGACCTGGGAAATTCGGGCTGGAGATGTTGCCGCTGGAGGTAGGGGCGAGGATTCCTCCGCATTTTACACCTGCGTTAGAAACAGATAATCAACCCATGTTACTTCTTCTTCCTTTTTTTTTTTTTGACATTTTTTAAAATAAAGTGTGGGATCATCAACTAGTGTCATTACGGTAGGTCTGCTCGTCCAAAACTTACGGTAATGTCCTGTGTTTGCAAAGATTCATAGTTTTATAAGAGTGTCTCTAAAATTCTAAGACACGTTATAAATACTGTTTATGATCAATTATTTACTATGAATTATAGATAAATAATAAAAATTAGAGCAGACATAATTTTGTTACTTAAAAAAAAAACATCCAAAGTTTGCCAATTCATTATTTAAACTATACACTGGACTGCTTTATATGATTAAATAATTGTTATGCTTTTGTCTGGACAAAATATTAAAACTAATTAAGCTTAAAACCGAATATTTTTTATTAATATTACTGTAAATATATGATATCATTCATTCATCTTCTACGTATACCGCTTTATCCGGTATTTAGGGTCGGGGGGGCGGAGCCTATCCCAGGAGACTCAGGGCACGAGGCGGGGTACACCCTGGACAGGGTGCCAATCCATTGCAGAGCACACACACACACACACACACACTCATTCACACACTATGGTCTATTTGGGAACGCCAATTAGCCTAACCTGCATATCTTTGGACTGTGGGAGGAAACCGGAGTACCCGGAGGAAACCCACCAAGCACGGGGAGAACATGCAAACTCCATGCACACAGAGACGGGAATCGAGCCTGGCCGGGGAATCGAACCCAGACCCTGGAGGTGCAAGGCGACAGTGCTAACCACTACACCACCGCGCCGCCTAAACATACGATATATCCTTGGTTTTTATTATCCTGGACACCTTGAGATGTAACACATCTGACTCCTTCCTAAAGCAGAATCACTTTTTCTAACAATGTGTCAAATCAGCTCTTTTATTATACATTATTATTATAATCATTAGTTTCTTAGATTTTTTTGTGCCATTCCTCTGTCTATTTCAGTCTGTTCACCCTGACACCTCTCACCTCCCCAACCATTATTATAAATCACTTAAATACGACTCATATGATTCATTATCGAGATGATTCTTTTTTGATAACGGTTACATTGTGCGCTGTTACAAGTTGATTAACGTTGATTTATTTGTATTTGACACAACAGGCTCTTCAGTAATGCGAAACGCTTCACCTGAGACAAATGAACGAAAGAGTCGACTCATTATAAGCGACACATGACTAACTCGTGCTCAGGTCCAGTGTGTTCCAGATCTGCTTATAATACAGTAAATATGGTAAATCCTACCTTTTCTGGAAGCAGCTATGCTGATTATGAACAGCAGATGAAGATAAAGAGCGATCCTCAAAGCCATGCTGTATCGCTGCCGATGGTTTTGCGATACTTTACGCACTTAAGACGAAAACGAAACACAGACGGCGGAGTGTGTGAAGTCTCGATGTGGAACGTGATCGGTTCAGGGGTTCACACAGTCCGATAAATTTTAATGAGCGATATCAGATACGCACAGGCGGCGGCTCATGGCACTGTTTGGAGAGTTGGCATTAAATGTTAATGTGTCGGGCACAAAACACTCGTTAGGACTCCGGGCTCCAGGGATGATGTTTAGTCACAGGTTTAGTCTCAGACTGAGCTGTTAAGGTTAAGGACTTTAAGATGGCTTTTTAAATCAACTCTTCGATTGAATTCTTGTAGTTGACTCTTCTTTAGTCGAGTCATTCGACATTTACATTCATTTACATTTCAACACTGTTGAAAGAGTTTTCTCCGCTGCCCATCTGTCCATTCATCTTTGAAGGTTCAGTTTTCATAGTGCACTTGCCTTCGTTTGGAGAAAGCCATGCTGTGTCGAGTTTTCGTTTCTATTGTATTTTGTGAGGATTTGGGCGGTTTGTGGGTGTCGTTTCTGTGGCTAACGAATACTCGGTGTATTTTTACGGTAAACTATCGCGTTGATTGGGTGTGTTGAGTGATGTGCATAGCCACTGCGAGAAAAAAAAGGAATATATGCGTCCAAAAAAGTGCAAGATGCTTTAATCCAGCACATACAGTAACTGCTCATACCATCACTTCTGTACAACATTTTGATTTCACTTATGGCGCAGATATAACGTTTCATTAAATTCTGTCTAGTCAGTTTTGTGTGATGCTGTGACAAAATTCGACTTGACAGACAGACAGACATCCGATAGATGTTACATAGATTGTTAGATTATAATCAGGTTTAAAATACTTGACTACAAACCAAAGTTGCTTCAGTAAAATTAATGAATTTACTTTTGTCCTATTCAATAAAAAACCCACACTTACATTACTTTTCATGTTTGTATTGTACTGAAATGCACAAAAGTGTTATATATATCATCTAACTATAATTTAATTTAAAATAATTCATTTGCTTATTTGTAAAAAAAAAAAAAAAAAGAGAGAGAGAGAGAAAGAAAAAAATTCCAAAGAATGGAATTGGTGGTTATATCGTATGTGTCCAGCAGGTGGCGGTCATAACGCAGCGCACGCGCAGAACTCAACATAAAAGCGTCAAAGAAGAAAAATCGAGACACGTGACTTGGCAACATGGCCGCCTCCTGAAGGAAAGCGAGACAAAATGTCAAACCCGGCTGTGGACTGTTTATAAACTGTGTTTCTGTGGATCATCATTATTATTATTAATTATATTATTATCAGTGTGTGTGTGTGTATAAAACATGAGTGTAAGAGCGATGTTGGGCCGCTCGTGCCGGAGGATGAAGCCTGAAGGTGAGCTGTTGCACCGCTGTCTGTCTGTCAGCTCGGGCGCGCGCGGTAAAGCTCTGCCCCGCAGGAGGCCTCGCGAGGTTCCGGAGATTCTCGGGCTCGAGCGCGTCACGTTCGCCGGGAGGCAGCACTTCGTCCCCGGTCTGAGCAAACCGGCGATACCGGACTGGACCCGGGACTGGCACAACCCGCACCGATACACAGCGCCTGCAGCACACAGCATGGAGCTGTACACACACACACCGTGTTACATCTACACTCAGAGGACCAACCCGCTGGAGGGTGTGTGTGTGTGTGTGTGTGTGTGAGGGGGAGAGAGAGTGTGTGTGTGTGAGGGGGAGAGAGAGTGTGTGTGTGTGAGGGGGAGAGAGAGTGTGTGTGTGTGAGGGGGAGAGAGAGTGTGTGTGTGTGAGGGGGAGAGAGAGTGTGTGTGTGTGAGGGGGAGAGTGTGTGTGTGTGTGTGAGGGGGAGAGAGAGTGTGTGTGTGTGAGGGGGAGAGAGAGTGAGTGTGTGAGGGGGAGAGAGAGTGAGTGTGTGAGGGAGAGAGTGTGTGTGAGGGGGAGAGAGTGTGTGTGAGGGGGAGAGAGTGTGTGTGAGGGAGAGTGTGTGTGAGGGCGAGGGAGAGAGAGTGTGTGTGTGTGTCTGTGTGTGTGTGAGTATAATTAATTCCAATGCATTTACTTGTATGTAGTTGTACTTTACTAATAACTACTACTGGTCTCTCTCTCTCTCTCTCTCTCTCTCTGTGTCATTTTCTCTCACCCTTTCATCTGTTTCTTTATATTTCTGTCTATGTTCCGCTCTCTGTCTTTGTCCCTTCCACTCTTTCTTTGCCCGTTTCTGATTGTTTCTCATTTTGTCATGCTCTCCTTTTTTTCTCTTTCTACCGATGTCTCTTTTCAATGTTTTTGTCTTTCACTTTTTTTTTATATCCTCTCCCTCTCTTTTTGTTTTTTGTCTGTCTGTCTCTCTCCCTCTGTTTCTCTCTTGCTCTGTCTCCGCACTCTCTCTCTCTTTTGTCTCTATGCAGGTGTGAGACAGGCGTTGTGGCTGACTAAGACTAAGCTCATCCCGGGTTTTCCCGCTCAGCTCCTGGCGTTAGCTGAGAATCCGTCCAATCAGCTGCAGGATCAGGACGATCGCGTGCAGGACGCCATCAGACACGCCCGCTTCTGGGACACCAACCAATCCCGCCCTCCTAAAGAGCGATACTGGTGAGAGACCGAGCTCGATCTGGTCACGGTTTCACAGAGTTCAGCTCGGGCTGATTAGTTTCTTTTAGCTTTACATCTCGAAGTGTGTTCGTCTGCAGCGTGGCGGGAAAGGGGACGGACCAGACAAAGTGTTGACACTGGAGACTCCTTCCGTAAATGTTTCATTTTTATCAGATCACTTCAGGGAAACGTCTCTGTGTGTGTGAGTGCTTTAATATGAACCAGAACACCGTCTGATCCAACAGAATCCACTATTTAAAAGTTAACTTTAGTTTAACTGTTGTGTAAAAAAAAAAAAAAAAAAGTTTTTTTAAATTTAAAATACAAATAAAACAATTAAGTGTGAAAGCAGTCCCATCTGTTCTAAGTAAGAGTGATGTAACTCCAGGCGTATTTTAAACCCCGTGAATGACGTGGACGATCTTGGCGTGGTCCCTCTCTGACCTCCGTCCCTCTGCCCCGCTTTCGATAATTGGCTCGTGGCATTTGGCTCGGCGCTGCCCCTGACGGTGTGGTGAATTTAATGACGGGGCATTAAAGGCGGCGCGGCGTGCCAGACAGGCGGGGGGGCGACGCGTTAAGCCTTTATTAATGAAACGTGGCTGCAGGGAGCCGGCTGTTCAGCGCCGCGTGTTCAGCAGAGCTTTGATAGACCTCGTCCCCCTCCCTGACACTGCCCTTTGGAGACCGTTTCATCTGCCCTATGGTCCGGCGACGCTCAAGTACAGAAAGGCCACGACTTAATCTGACATTTCTCACACACACACACACACACACACACACACACACACACACGATAATGCAGGGACTCTGGAAGAAAGTTTACTTGTGGATCCTTTACAGACCGTAATACATTGGAATGTTAGGATATTATCTGTGCATCCCATAATTTCGTTCTCTAGGCAACATCTTTGGAGCGATATCTATCTGATATCTGATCTTTATTAAAATTATAAAATGTCGAACGGTTACTTTGACATCAGGACATCCGTAGTGTACAATTGGCAGCATTTACACCTCACGCATAGCACTTGCATTTTTTGGCTGTTACCGTGGCGATTAAAATACATCAAAACCCAACACTCCGGCTTTTCCCAGCTGAAGGCAATGCAGACAAAACAAAATACTGTTTAAATAAGTGGAAAGGATGCAGAACGCAAGCGACGTATTCGTTGATCGACGCATTTGCGATTACTTTTCATGTGAACTTTGACCTCTAGGTTCACGAATTTTAGAAGTTTTGTGATTACAGGATTTTTCCAAAAGTTTTGGTGGTTTTAAACAAACATTTAAATAATGAAAGTAAAGGTACAATTTGCCGTAGGGGATCGTTTAATATTTTCTTATTATATTGTTCTTCATATTAAAGACTAGAAACCTTTTAATTTTGTTAATGTTTTAGTTGCTTATTTTGGACTTTATACAAAATCAATAAAAATTTTTTAAAATTGTTTTATTTGAACTTTATTTCATTAAATTTTCTTATTATTGTCTGTTTTTATTGTCTGTTTCTGTCTGCAGCTATTTTAGGATTGTACAGCACTTTGGTCAGTGTGTTAAATGTGCTTGACTTCTGTAAAGTTTGATGATGGCGTGTTTAGTATTTTGTATCTTTTTTCGGTTCGTTTGATGTTTTCCTTTCATGTCAGTAATGCAAGATTAAATATAAGACTTTCTATAATATAACAGTTCCTTGACATGCGTTTATAATCATCGTGTAATAATTGTGTAGTAGATGAATGGGTGGATGAATGGATATAGAGTTTATAGATGTTTCCTTTACTCCGTCTGCTGCTGTTTCTTTTCTCTTCTCAGTAATAATGACAACATGCACTTGTATTCCTTTCTGTCTTTGTCCGTTCGCTAAACCCCTTATTTTCTGGCTCGTCCGCAGTCCGTCCCTGTTACACAACCTGCTCCACCTGTGCCGAGGACTGCAGGTCTCTCATCCGGCGCTCGCTCACAGGATGCTGGCTGAGAACTACGTCCTGTCGGCCAGCTGGACCAGAGGTGAGGACGCGAACCTCAAACGATTCTTCTGCATCGCTGCTGCGCTTCTGTTCCGTACATTAATTACAGAGCGGTCCACGATTCATTCTCATCGTCACCAAGCAAATTTCATAACAGATCACGATGAATCGTGCCACATTTAATCACGATGCTGTGGTTCTCTCACACACTTAGACCTAAAATCCAGAATTGTAGTAACCCCCCCTCCCCCCCTCTGTATGTGCCGTGTCTCAGGTGAGGATCAGTTTCAGGTTCGAGGGCAGAACGGCTCCCTGTTGACCAGCACGACTCCACTTCCTGCTTTGGCCGGAGACGAGGAGATCCGCGCCACGTCCGGTAACGTCCTGGAGACCTTCTACCCCATCTCCCCCACCATCGACCTGCAGTGCACCCACGTCTACCAGCTTCGAAACCACACGGGTGAGTGTTACCCTGAAACCCTCTACTGCCCCAGTTTGTTCTTCTTTCTGCCACATCGTCTGCCTAACGCTCTACATTTTTTTTTATCTATCCGTCTGTCCATCTTCCAGTCTTTGTCAGTCATTATGTCTCTCTGTTGTTCTGTCTGTCTACTTTCTCTTTTCTACCAGACAGAAAACCAGCCTGTCTGTCTTTCCAATCTGTTATTCTGTCAGTGTCTGTGTGCCTGCCATCCTTTCTGTCTATCAGTCTTTCTACCAGCCTGTCTGTTGTTCTAAACTCTGTCTACTTTTCTGCCTTCGCTTTTTTTGTCTGCCATTCTGTCTGTGTCTGCATCTGTCTGTCTGCAACTCTGTGTTCCTACCACTTTTATTTTGTCAGTTGACTTTGTCTGTCTGTCTTTTTTCTTTTTCTATTCTCTGTCTGTCTGACGGTCTGACATTCTGTATCTCACATGTTAAAATATCTGAGGTGCTTGTGTCTTAAACTTTTCTCTCTCTGTGTGTGTGTGTTCAGGTTTCAGAGAGGATTACCCGTACCCTCATGCTCACACACTCTTCATAACGGAAGCTGGAGACACGCCCAAACTCCAGCCCGAGCAGCTGAGAGCTAAACTGCTCATGTTTGCGTTCGGGAACGCCCTCGCTCGCGCCCGCGCCCTGTACGGGGTGAGAGCTTCCTCCGTCACACCGGCTGTGCAGAAATATGTGCACCCTCAAACAAAGACTGGAGCAGGAATAACACATCGCGTGCTTATATATTTACAAGCTGATAGCTACAGATATGATCTGATGTTTAATACGTAATTAACGAGCACTTTAAACTAGTACTTAGCTTTCATGCTGTTTTAGCTTATTAGCATATAACGGAGCTCGCTCGCGTCTCCCTGCAGGACGAATCCCGGGTTCTGGAGAAGCCCATCGTGGTGCAGAGCGTCGGCACCAACGGCCGTCTCTTCCATTTCGTGGTTTTCCAGCTGAACACCACGGAGCTGACGTCAGACAGCGGCGTGAAGAACCTGGCCTGGATCGACGGCGATCAGCCGCTCTACGACTTCGCCAAGGTCCGGCCTTTCATCAAGAAGAAGGTGGTGAGGGTACGTGAGCGCTTCCGGAGAGTTCTCTCAGTTCCGTTCGCGCTTATTTTCACAGGATGTCACTATAAAGAACAAATCACTCAGACACGTGAGGAATGAAAAGAGGGTCTGGATTCATGAGATGTAAAGAAAAAAAACATGGACGTCCAGAGCGGCGAGGTCGTGTTTGAAGTTGGTTTTAAAAAAATAATACTCAATTTAATTAAATGAAGGAAACAAGTAAAGATTTTACTGCGACAGGCTGCAAAGTGCCTAAAGATCCAATTTAAAAACTGCTTATTTATATAATGACCTCAGCATAGGTCTGGGCGATAAAACGATAACGATATGTTTCGCGATAGACACGTGATCGATATCAATAAAAAACTCTGTTCGATATTTTTTATTCTTTGTCGGAAGAAAACAGAGGTCGTGAAGCTAGTTTGGTTGCCGTCATGTGCACTCGCTCCGCGACCAGCACTAGGACCCAGAAGTAGTACGGTCGCGATTCAGGAAGCATAAACGGAGACAAGATGGCGTTGACATTGGCACCCGCCCACCCGCCAAGTGCGGGTAAAATTCGGCTGTGGCGGGTAATAACTTTAGTGTCACTAGCCACATTGGCGGGTAGTTTATTCTTTGGTATGACAATTATGCCAACATGCACAAATAACATCTATAATAATACTTGCTTTTTGTGTGAGACAACCAGAGGAAAAAGAAATGGAGGAAACGGTATTCTTCTTTTACTGCATTCAGTGCACACGACACACATAGTATACAGCGCGGTATTGCCCCCTGGTGTCCCGCTAGTGAATTAACATCAAACTCAAATATATTACAACAAATTTTTGTTGTAGTTTTCTCTAAAGTCATCTGATATAATAAACACATTGCACTATTTTATTACACTTTATTAAGCATTTCTTACAACTTCTTTAAAATTTTCATTTCATTCCTTTAAATTTTCATTAAGAACATTTTCTTTTCTTGCACCTTAAATGTTAATAGATAATTGTTAATTGTGACTTTAGACTTTTGTTGACATTTCTGTCTTAGTAACTGATGGGACTATGATCAGAGGAAGGTTAAGTTTAAAATAAAAATGTTTAAATATAATATGTTCTTCTCCTGGGCCTTATTTTAAATGGGTCATAAAAAATATCAATAATTATCGATATCGACCGATATGAAACATTGATATCGTGATAGTTTTCAGCCATATCGCCCAGCCCTACCTCAGCAGCAGCGACCTCATTTCCCCTCTCGTCTGTTCCAAACACTCAGCATCAGCAGTATAACTGATCACCGCCCTGATCGTGTTTTTTATTCTTGAATGATTCACTTTGTGGCTTAACAAACACAAAACATTCATCTGAAACTGTTCTCATTCAGAAACTGGAAAAAATAAAATAAATAGTCCAGCAAAAAAACATTTCCCATTGCAAACGCTTAACTACGGTTGTTTCCGTCAATGGTGGCACAAGCAGCTAATAGGTTTTGGGAGCAAATACTTTTTCACATAGGGCCAGTTTTAATTTCCTTTAATCAATTAAATCATCATTTAAAAACAGTTTTTTGTATTTAATCGGGTTATCTTTGTGTAAAATAAAAAGTAGTTTGATGATATAAAGCATAAGTACAAATATTTTTTTCATGTAAATCTATCCGTCTACTTACAGTAGGATATTGTTTCTATGGTTATGGAAAATACTTGCGCCTGATTGGCTGGTAGATAAAAATAAAGAAAATGTAGAAATGATTATTAGCTTTTAAGAATTCTTAAGGCTAATTTTAGGTAGATTTTTATAGGAGACATTATTTGATACACAATGAACTCCGTTGGTGTAGAATCATATTACTCCTCTATCTTCACACCTGTACACTCTCTCTCTCTCTCTCTCTCTCAGGTTCCTGCTGGTTTGTCCGGATATCAGCGTGAAACCTTCAAGAAATTCCTGGCTCTCTACCTGCACGGAGCCGCAACCTGAAACCGAGCGCCTGCTGTTTTTGTTTTCTCCTGTAGGTTTAATATTTCACTGTAATGTTCAATAACAAGAACAGAATAAAAGAATAAACCAAAGTCGTAAAGTCCTGTGTGATGATCAGATAAAGGACAGTGTTGACGGGTGACACTTCATTTCATGTCTCTACTATAATCAGATTAAAAAACATTTTTTAATCAACAGTGTGTTTTATATCCTTCACCTGTGAGCTGACCAGAGAGAGAACATGCCGCCTCCATCTGTTTATACACGTTTATTTTGAGAAGAGACAGAAAGAGGAAGGTTTGCATTCGTTATCAGTTCCATGGACAGTAAAATAATTTAATCACTCATCATTTCTGTATAGATTTACTCTCGGAGGAACCATGTAAACAATAAACATTAGAGCAGAAAAATATTATACAGCGAAACGCACGTGTGTGTGTGTGTGTGTGTGAGAGTCCAGAGTCTTAATGTTTTTCAGGAAAAATAAAAACAACAAAAGTTATGAAAATAGATTTAAAAGGGTCGTGTCCTGGGGTGGAGAAAGTGGTGAGATCAGTTCAGGACAAAAGTTCAGTCTCCTGAGACGAGAGTAAAAAAAAAAGATCTTAAACCCCTTTCCTGCACGAGTGGAACGTCACGATTTATGATTTAACATTTTATCAGGATCTACTACTGTATTACCGTTACCATAGCAACAACTTCCTGACTGCTGGAGGAGTCTCCAGTGTGAGAGAGAAAACTAACTTTTTTTTTTTTCTTTTAGGTTTTCAGACGTGATTTCATCACCGTTACAGTTAAACATTGACATTCTTTAGCTTCCAGAGTGACGGAGCGACTGTTAGCGAAGCTCACAATCGAAAGACCTGGACGTTCCACAACATCAGATCCAACTCAAAACGCATTAAAAAAAAAGTATTGTCTCTCAATTTAATTAAGAAATAAATGTTTACGCCTGCGGTAGAAGAATAATAGAACACTTCAGGAGCTCAGGGTTGTTCAGGCCCCTCTGTCTCGTTGATTAATTTCCTAAATCTGCACAACCCCAGAGTTCTATTCCTGATTAAAAAAACAAAAAACAAAAAACATGTATTATTACTTGTGTGAATATAACAAGCTTCTAGTTACGGATATTAAACGAAGCTCGACGCATGCACACGGACATTTATTACATTTTTTTTGGATGCGAACGAGGAATTGAGGATTTTTAAAAAAAGATATATATACAGATTTATTAACAAGTCGTTTGGAATGTGCTGAGGAGAAATTTATGATTCGGATTAAATTAATGAAAAAAAAACTAAACACGACACTAAATAAATACGCACCGAATTATCTAATATTGCTCATTGTGCAATTATTATTAAACAAATACATTCATATTATTTAGTTGTTTATTAGACATAATTATTGTTTTTTCAAGTTTTACTAGCAAATTATTTTGTACTTTTTAAAGAATATTTGATGCTTAACATAAGACAAGACTGAAGTGGGAACAAATGTCTAGGAACAGGTTTAATAATAATAATAATAATAATTAGAATTTCTTCTAAAAATCTAAATAAAAATATCTAATTAAAAATTAGACTGTATAACAGAAATAATGAGTTATGGCAAGTCGTTTAATTTAGCATTTAATGAGGCTGAAATAAAAATTTACCAGAAAAAAACCCAAATCTATAAGGAAGAATATTTGGAAAGGAATTTAGTTTTCTTTTTTAAATAAAAGAAAATCTTATTATTGATATCAACAACTGTATTCTGTAAATTACACACACATTAAAATTAGCCGTTATTATCTATAATTATTTGCACTACATTACCGGATAAAAGTTCATTATGATATAAAATTTGGAATGACAAGTTGAAAATTTAAATTCTACTAATTAATAAGTCATTATGACGGCGTGTTCGGATCTTCTGCACCTCGTTGTGTCGACGCGCTGCAGTTTGTAGTTTGTGTTGGGTTTCGTAATGGACTGGCAGGAAAAGGGTTAAAGTGGAAAAGAGTTAACAGTCTGACTGTAAGAACACGACTCACATGTACAGAGTAAACACAGACAGGAAAAAGTGTGTGCGCGCGCGCGCAACTCGGTGTCCTAATGATGGCCACACCCAGCTTTTGTGCTCGAGTTACCCAATCACAGCAGGGGGGGGGTCAGATTACATCGTGAAGAGAAAGAGAGAGAGAGGGAAAAAAAAAAACTGAGACGAGACCTGATTAAGGATGAGATGGTGATGGTTCTAGTCAGTCCGACATGATCGTTAGAGAACTCGTTAGCGAGCATCAGAAAAAAAGGTGAAGTACAAATAAATAAAAGTCCTTAAAAAAAAAATTTGGTCTATAATCTGTACGTGGTGACGCTCTGAGTGATTGTCTGTAAAATAAATAGTCGAGGTGATCGGATCGTACAACCAATAGGAAGAGGCCTAGAAAAATGTTGAAAAAGAATCGCTATAAAAATCTACAACGCAAAAAAACGATTAAAGGGAGTGTGATGTAAGTGTGTGTGTGTGTGTGTGATGAGCTGTGTCTAAATAATCTGGTTTATTTTAATGAGAAGTAGAAAAGAGACGACGTGTGTGTGTGTGTGTGTGTGTGTGTGTGTGAAGCTGAAACTGGTCTGCAGGAATGTTGTATGATAAAAATCTCTACTCAGTTCTTCCGTTTCAGTTTTTTTCCGGGTCCGGTACGCTGGTCCTAAAGCGGTGTCCAGGGAGATCCGGCGCCGCCACGTACCCATCTTCTGACTTTTCAATTAAAGACGGTGGAAATAATAATAATAACAAAATAAAAATAATGATAAAAAAAACCCCTAAAGGCAAGAACATGACTGTAGAAAAGAGAAGCGCTCCAGCCGAGATGCGCGACAGGGGGGGGAGGGGGTTAAAGATGGTGTCGGACACGTCGCGCTGGACATCCGGGACAGGGTTTCTGATGGACATCTCACGTCTGAGTGCGAGACTGAAGTCACTCTCTGGTTGTGTGCGGATTATTATTATTATTATTATTATTTTAATCAGGGGTGTCTTCGAGCCGCCGTGAGTGCTGAGGCTCTGACGCAGATCACACGCTCATCGTCATCGTCGGGGAGTACTGAGGATCAAAAAGAGAAGGAGATCAAAATAATCGTAACTTTTTGAGACACCAGAAATGAGGAAATATATCGGTAGTGTCATATAAAGTAGATCACATGACATTATATATGATCACTGCAGGACAGAACATCATACAAACAAAACAATACGAATCTGACGCCGAGCAAAAATCACTAAAACTCTAAAACAGAGGATGATTAACTCTTTGACGTATTTATGAGTGAATAAATGTGTAGGTACATTAAAAAAAAGTTAAATGCAACTTAACTAATTATATTATAAATAACTAAAAAATCTTAAAAAAGATAAATGACTAAAACGAGTAAATAAATAGCTTTTAAATGTTACATAATGTTACATAAATAAAGTAATATACTTCTGATTTCATACCTTCTATTTCTTTATTTCATTAATGAATTAAAAAAAAAAATTAATAATAGATTCATGTGAAGCAAAGCTCATTAGTCACAGAAAAAAGGAAAAACTGGGGGGCCAATAATTCTAGAAGCTGACTCTATACAGCGCGTCACTTTTTCCACATTTTGTTGTCACCGTCTTATTCTAAAATGGATTAAATAGATTTTTTCCCCTCGGAATTCTACACACAACCCCCCATAATGACAACATGAAAAAAGTTTACTTGAGACTTTTGCAAATTTAAAAAAAAAAAGAAAAAAAAAAAAGAGAAAGCACATGTACATAAGTATTCACAGCGTTTGACATGAAGCTCCAAATTGAGCTCAGACGCATCCTGTTTCTCCTGATCATCCTTGAGATGTTTCTGCAGCTTAATTGTAGGTCCTCTGTGGAGAGAGGAGAACCTTCCAGAAGGACATCATTTCTGACGGAAGCCACTCCTTAGTAAAAGGCACACGGCAGCCCACCTGGAGTTTGCCAAAAGGCACCAGAAGCACTCTCAGACCATCAGAAACAAAATTCTCAGGTCTGATGAGACTCTCTGGTCACTCTACCTGGCCTGATTGGTGGATTGCTGCAGAGATGGTTGTCCTTCTGGAAGGTTCTCCTCTCTCCACAGAGGACCTCTGGAGCTCTGACACAGTGACCATCGGGTTCTTGGTCACCTCCCTGACTAAAGCCCTTCTCCCCCGATCGCTCAGTTTAGATGGCCGGCCAGCTCTAGGAAGAGTCCTGGTGGTTTCGAACTTCTTCCACTTACGGATGATGGAGGCCACTGTGTTCATTGGGACCTTCAAAGACGATTACTTTGACTTCATGCTTGGTTTGTGCTCTGACATGAACTGTCAACTGTGGGACCTTATATAGACAGCTGTGTGTCTTTCCAAATCATGTCCAGTCAGCTGAATTTACCACAAGTGGACTCCAATTAAGCTGCAGAAACATCTCAAGGATGATCAGGAGAAACAGGATGCGCCTGAGCTCAGTTTTGATATAAATAAAAAAAAAGAAAAAGAAATTAGCAAAAATCTCAAGTAAACTTTTTTCCATGCTGGCATTATGGGGTGTTGTGTGTAGAATTCTCAGGGAAAAAAAATGATTTAATCCATTTTAGAATAAGACGGTGACATAACAAAATGTGGAAAAGACTTATGTGGATGAGACTTTCTATTTTATCTTTACTTATTACAATTTCCCTTTGCGATAAATAAGGCACTCTGTCTTTCCGTCTATTTTCTCTGCGGTACTCACGTTCTCATTTTGGAAGGTGTGCAAGAAGTTCCCTCCTAAATCTCCGTCGTCCCTTGGCGTCCCCGGTGGGTTACTCAGGCTGCTCAGGTTATTCGGAGAATTCTACAGGTGAGGAATAAATTAAATCTTGCCGTGTTATAAGAAGTAGAATAAACCACCTCCTGGCATGCCTTCATAGGAAAATAATCAACAGTTTTTTCCCCTCCTATAAGAGCATGACACTTTATATTTACCTTAGGAAGGCCGTCCATGTCACCTGAGCCTGTAGAAAAACACGAAAAATCATCATACACTTTGTTTTTGTCGCCGATATTTAAAGTATTAATAGGTTATAATGAATGATTTTACCTAACGAGCCGTTCATGTGGTGAGGCTCCATCCCTCCCATCGGGCCGTCTGGACCTAACGGGAACTAAAGACAGAACAGAAATATAGTGAATAAAGCAGACAAAAAGTGAAGTGGAACCTTTGGATCAGGGGTATAGAACATGACTCACGCTGGATCTGTTCCCTCCTTGTGGCACGGAGTTTATCATGGTGTACAGATTCTCTCCAGAATTAGTCGAATCTGAATGATGAAGAGATGAAGAGATTATAATGAAGCTTGTTGAGGAGTGTATGAGTTTGAATGTTAAATTTATTTTAGCTATTGGACCACATTGAACATTTGGCTCAATGCTGAAAAAGGTGTGATTGCATAAGTATTCACCCCCGTTGCTATGAAACGTACCGTATGTAAGGAAGAAAAAGTAATCTATAGATATAATAATAACTGTAAAGTGGGCGTGTCTGTACATTGAAGATATTTGCGAAAGGATAATTCGGGGAAGCATAAGATGAGCAAGAGAACACGTCTAGATGTTTTTTTGGAATTGTTGTCTGTCTGTTTGTGCACGCATCACATAAAAACTACTGAATTAATTTTAAATGGGGTTTTCACAGCTCAAGCTTGAGGTAACATAGGAAATTTTGAAACTTTGAAATTTAAATGGAAAATGCCTTATATCATAAAAACAGACCATGAAAAAAAAAAAAAAAGTTCATCTCAAAATTCAACAGAAAGATTTTTCGTTTTCCAAAGTTCAATGGATGACGGACATTTTTTAATACGCGCTCATGAGTGTGTGATTCAATACCTCACGAACGAAGTCACAGGCACGTCTAATACTACTATATAAATAAGCAAGTACAGAAAATATGTACTTGTGCTAGTTTGCTCTATACTGCCCCCAAGTGGTAGTCTAAATATTTCAATCCACTTTCAGTACAGAAACTGTCTGTTTATATACCACAGACTTTAAATTGATGCTGTGAACCAGATTAGAGACTTCATCGGGCTGGATCCAGACTCCAGACACACCTGCACTACAGCATGACAACATACCTAATAATGGATTCAACTAAAGTACAAATCTCAAGATTAATTATCGCTAAAAACAAACAAACAAACAAACAAAAAAGGCCAGTTAACTTAGGCTTTCTACTCCAGATCTTAGGACCGTCTCCTAAACCTCAAGTGACGTTAAATATAATGGCTCCGCATGGCATCATCAGTAAACGACTTGGCATTTTTAAATGAGTTATGAGTTCCTGCATTGTCTCTTTTTAGCTTGTTAAATCGATAACACAGATGCTGTGTTCATTATATTTACAGTAAACGCAGATTTAAACAGGTTTACCTGCTGGACTTGGCATGATGGGCGTTCCTGGTGGACAGCCTCCTCCTGCGCCTCCTGGTGGACCCTGAGCCAAAACACATAAGTACCATACCGTGAACTGCCAAGTGTACACACTGTTCCCAAAGTCACCCTCATATGGAGTCAATCACCCAAGACACGTTTGCTGTTATGGCATGTTTTGGTTTTCTCCCAGAGCTCCAACCTTCATGTCGTTAACCTCTATACGACTATTCACATCCCTGTTTCTTCTCAAATCAACACCAGCGATTTGCACATTACACCAGGCTCACATAATACACCATCTTTCACTAATCACTGATCACTAAACCCTGCTTTCCCACAAGACCTAAAACAAGGGTGTGGTTTACTGTATATCTTGTGACTTTTATTTGTGTTGGCTGTTTCAGTTTTATTTGATATAAAAACAAGAAATAAAGCAGGAAAAATAAAAATAGTGGAGAAAGAATTGGTTGTTGAGAGACTAAGAAATAATTTCTTATAGAAGCATTATTATTATTATTATGTTTACATATGTAGCTTTGAATCAGAGGTAGTTATTCTCTGGCTTATTTCAAGCAGCTACTATATTTCATACAGGTTTTGAAACACGAAAAACTTTTAAAATGATCTAATAAACAATAAAAAATCCTGTTCAACTTTTTTTTTTTTTTTTTTTTTTGCTGCCAGTCTTCTGCTCCACACTCCAGTCCAGTAGGTGGCAGTATTGCACCAACTGCCCACCAACGCAAAAGAATTTAAATATGGAAAATGGAAGTGGATTCTATTTTCTGCTAAAGCTCTGGTATATTTTTAAGGACTTAATGTCAATTTTAAACCATTTAACCTTTTTATGTTCACCTTAGTAACTTCAAAAGTGTGAATCGATTCTGAATCAAAAACTGACTGTTTCCATCAACTGAATCAACCAAAAAAAGATTAAACTGCATAATCGTTTAAATCTCACAGCTCTATCCGACAAAGAACAATATAACTGATGGAGGACAAGCAGGCCTTGGAATCTGATTTCCTCTTGGACTCTCATTGGCTGTTGCTCATGTCTAGACGATGGTTTCCTGCTGCTTCTGAGCCGAGCGCTTTCATTACATAATTCATCACCAAATGTGCTTAAAAATATCTTCTCAGATACAGACCGAGCTTCATCGCCACGCACGAGGGTACAACCTGATCTGTTGCCGAGCTGATCCCTAAAATTAGTGTGTGACGGGAAATCCAGGCTAAAACCATGTAGCGTGCTCAATAAAATGATCCTATAGCTAGCAAATTAGCATATAAGACTAGCTCAAGCGTCTCTTTAAAAAGACATCGCACAGCATGGGTCTGCAAACTGACCTAAAGCTGAAGGAACTGTTGAACTTTATAACTTTAAACTTCAGAGGTTCGGGTGCGAAACCCAATTCGCATTTACGACCCACTCCTCTCGCGCATTCCTTTGATCTTCCTTTGTTGTTCCCTTTCATCTTTTATCTGATTCTGTCCATTCTTTCTCAGAATTCTTCCCTCCCCTGAAGTGAGCTAAATGCTTCTCTTCCTGTCCGTTTCCTTTGCTGCTTTGCCAAGACGTCTTTTATTATGTTTCAGAAGAGAGACAGAACATCTTACCACGTATGTGCCCGGAGATGACGACGAATACGGGATCTGCAAAGACATCATCAAACCCCTTTTATGACCCAGGCATCAAAGTGTGTGTCTGAGATATTTATCTGGGAAACTTTAGCCGTGAATAAATAATGTCTAGTTTATACCGTGTTGGTGTTATTAGGATTTGGCCACGGTCTACCGGTTCCTGGTCCCCTGAAAGACAAAATATCAACAAATGAAACTTGAAGCCTGGACTCTGATTGGTCAGAAGATTTAATTAATTTCCTACAAAAGCAGCTGCACCAAGTTTTATATTAACGCTCTTGCATGTCAACAACTCATTAAATGTAGTTTATAAGGCGGATATAATGTTAGTAATAAACGTTTTATGTAAGGTGTCTCCAGTGTCGGTCAGCAATTTGGAACAATCCATTTATTTTTTAATCTTTAAAAGTTTGTTCTTGGTAACTTATTTTTGAGATACAAAGCACAATATAAAATCATAGATATTTGCTCATCTGGCAAATGGCGACTATTACTTCTATAATGAATTATTAAGGAGTGAATTAAAATATTAAATCTTTTAAAGAAACAAATGCTTTCTGAAGGCCCTGGTGTATAAAAGCTTACATGTTAACTCCGGGCATGTTGGGGCCCATTGAGTTGGGAGGTCTCATCCCACCACCGTAGTTCTGCAACGATAACCATGGATCAGACTAGAGAGAGAGAGAGAGAGAGAGAGAGAGAGAGAGAGAGATGTATGTTAGTTCACAATCTACTGCTCGATCGAGATTTACATCTGCACAGTGTGAATGTTAATGATGAGATCTGGTTTAAAGAGGATTAGGTGGATCGTTGTTCCTCAGGGACAGACCTGTGGTCCAGGTCCCATGGGTGCCATCCCTCGGGGTATGTTCATTCTCTGCATGGGTCCCAGGTTTGGCTGTCCTGAAGAACCAAAAACACCATAAGGTTATTTTGGATAATGTGGATATTTTTTTTTTACGTTTCACATGATATGATGCACATGTTTTATAGAATCAGAAGGCAACTCAGAGTACAGCAACCTAGAGCACAGAGCAGGCTGTGATGATTCTGTAAAACCCAGTGTTTCTTTAACACACTGCGAGGGGACGAAACAACTACGGTGATGTGAAACTTACTGCACAAATATTTATTACATTTTTATAATCCATTTTTTATTTAAACACTAAATGAAGACCATTTGTTTATTTTCTAGCTTCTATACCTGGAGATATGGTTTGATTGTTTATAAAAAAAAAAAAATGACAATGGAAAGTTTACATTTAAAAAAACTTAAAAAAAAAAAAAAAAAAAAACCACTGGCTAGTGTGACGCGTGTGTAAGTGTAAAATAAAAATGCTTAAAAAAATAAATTATAATAATTATATACATATCACGTTTTTTTTCTTCCAAAAACTACATTTGCCAAGATTTTTTTTTTAACCACAATGTAGCATTTAAAAATAATGATAATAAAAAAAAGGACATTTAACAATTAATTTACAATGTACAAGTTTTTAACAAAATAATATATACTTTTTTTAAAACCAGAAAATATGTTTTTAATCAGAAATGTATCATTTAAGGCAAAAATGACATTTACCTTTTTTATTTATTAATTTTGTTTTTTTACCAAAGAGAACTACTAAAATTACATTTTCCATATTTATTTATTAAGAATGACCATTTGACCATTCATAATTTAACATTTACCATATTTTAACCAAAAATGTGCATTAATTACCAAGTTTTTTTTTTTCTTAAAACAGAACTTGTACCATGCTTTTATCCAAAATTACATGCGCCATTTTTTCCCTTTTTAATTTTATTCATAAATTTTTTTTTAACAAAAAAAAATATACAGTATATTTTCAAACAAATCATAAGTTTCAGATTTTTTATATATATTTTTAAAATCAAGTGCTCTGTAGTTTACCATCTTACTAATAGTTCTAATTTTAAATTGCGGATCTTTCGGTACCTGGAGGCCGTGTGGGGTCGATAACATTCGGAGGTAAAGGCTGTCCTCCTGGAGGCTGGCAGGGAGATGGAGAGAGAGACATGAGCTGGAACATCAGTACTTTTTCATTCCCCATAATACATTCTGAATCAGATGAAGAAATGAAAATATAAATGAAGAAATGAATAAATAAAAAGTCCCGGCCTGACCTGGTTACTCATCCTGATGGGCGGCCGAGGTCCTCCTGCGTAACGCGGGGACATAAACGGCTGCGGGGCAAAAAGACGAGGACAATAATTATAAATATTCATAAACTCAATCATGGGCTCAAAAGGCAGCTGAGTGATGTGTAGTAGATTAAGGTACAGCAG
This sequence comes from Channallabes apus, assembly GCA_030522415.1. Taxonomy (NCBI): domain Eukaryota; kingdom Metazoa; phylum Chordata; class Actinopteri; order Siluriformes; family Clariidae; genus Channallabes; species Channallabes apus. Next base: position 60,021,569 of record CM060105.1, on the reverse strand, counting down.
GAACAATATCAATAAACTAAGAAATATAAATAACAATAACTGAAAAATTAATAAAGCAACGTATTAAGCTGAAAAAAAAAATAATATGCAAAAGCCTGAATAAGCAAAAGAGGATGCATGAGGTCCTGGCAGGGTGCGTGCTGAAATAATCTGAAATGGCACGATGTAACGTGTGTGTGTGTGTGTGTGTGTGTGTGTGTTTACCTGTCCGTGAGCTCCCATCATGTTAGCGTTAGGTGGCGGCTGTGAGTGAGGAGAAGCCTGTGAGCCAGTCGGACCCTGCAGCGCCAGAAGAGCAAGAAGAAGAAGAAGAAGAAGAAGAAGAAGCAGGAAGTTACAGCACAAAACATGCTAGCGGCGATGCGAAGCGAAAACATATTAGCGACGCTGAGTGATGAGCAGCATGTTACGAGGTTTTCACTGCGATAAGCTGCACAGTATTTCATATCACTAATCTGAGTCGTCCGTATCTGTGGATTAACTGTGGAGTTCTAGAGCGACTTACGAGTAAACAATCACAATCACACACTCCTCATGTACACTGAAGCAGAACACGATATTATATAGATACTGGGGCGCATAAACATTTCACGTTTTGCAAGCTGGAACGGAAAACCAGTTGCTGCAAAACCAGTTTGCTTAAGTGCTCAATTTAACAAACCGGTCATTCATTGTATTTCACGAATCATCATTTTTTTGGTTTAAACTATTTGGACTTCCCTCCACATGTTCCACGTTCAAGGGGGCGAATACTTATGCAAAGCCTAAGTATTTGTCTGCACTCAATGTGGACGTGATTAGTTCGCTTTATAAAGAGATCTGAAAATCGACAACCCGAGAGCCTTAGCCGTCTGAGCCGCCACTCACACGTCTTACGGTTAAATATATTCCTGTAAAAATAGTTTCCTCTTGAAGGCAGCTCGAGCACATGACTTTGTTTTTATCCAAACACGGCGAATATTTATGCCGCGTAAATCTGTTTAGCTGACTAAAGCAGGATTTATGCAAATCTATGCAAACCTGTCCTGATTAATACTTTATCCTAAAAAGAAAGGTAGAAAGAAAGACAGAAAAAATAAATAAATATCGACGTATCAGTACAGGACGTGAGCACTAGAGGGCAGTAGCGGTGTTTAACTGCAAGTGGGCCTTTAACTGGCCTTGTTTCACAGCGAGTCCACTGATGCACGGCTCCACACTGGGATAATGTTCCTTGCTTGGGTGGAACATACGGTATAGGCTACTTCTGTGTGTGTGTGTGTGTGTGTGTATAAGAGACAGAGAGATACATTCTATAAATCAGGCTATGATGCCATCTCCTTCTTTATAGCGAAGATCTTTATAACCGGCCGTCTGTTATACATGAAATCCATCCAGGACTATTTCGATGATGCGCTGCTCTGCCTCGTTCGACACCCAAATCACGTCTGCGGAGCAGGAAACAGGAAGTGATATGATGCTGCAGCGGCTTGGCAGTTGACACAAACACATTTGCGCGATCGCTGGACGACTCCGCTCGCCTCTTACGGGCAGCGCGGTAATAGTAACCCTACTTTGCGAGGCGAGAGTGCTCCGACGGTGGCTGCCATTAGCGCCTAATGGTCGTAATCAAACTGACTCCCGGAGGACGCCGGGGGCTTGGCGGATAACCAGAGGCGGAGGCATAATGGCCCCTCTGTGTGTGTGTGTGTGTGTGTGTGTGTGTGTGTGTGTGTGTGTGTGTGTGTGTCGGCTCAAAACGGATGGCACGTGTGCTTGCATGTGTGTTTAGGAGTAAAGAGAAGGGAGGGGAGGTATAAGCGATAGCCTGCTGTCTGACTCTCTGAGGCTGATGGACACCGGTTATTAAAGGTACAGGATATGAAGGCTTACCTGGAAGAATCCGGGGGGCAAAGGCCCACCTGGCATGCCATCTCCGGGTGGCAGGTTGCCCAGAACAGGGCTCGGAGCTGCTGCTGCACTCTGGGGGAAACACAGCAGACATGGAATTATGTAGGAATGCATTAAAAAAACAAAACAAAAAAACAAGGAGGTTGTGAAAATATTAATGTTAAAAAAAATGATAAAAAAAATTTCCTATTATTAATTTTACCATCAATATTATTTTTATATACATTTATATCCTCCAGCTTTCAGACAGATTTCAGACTGCTTGACTTAGCATAGCGCTAAATTATACGTGGAATCAATTTAATCTAGTTCAATTAAACCGGATCATTTGAACAAAAGTCTTATTCTGAATCACTGATTCATTCAATTCAAAATTTGACTTCGTTTTGTCTCATGTTTAGTTTTATACTTGGCAGAAAGGCTTCTTGTGACATTTTTTACAGACTGTAAAAAATATTAATGAAAAAATACTAATCAAACCAATTTGTTTCCTGAACTACCTGCGCATCGTTTACAAATTTACTTACAAACTCATTCAATTGATTCATTCGATTCTTCGATTCACATCTCTGGTTTATTCATACAGTAACTATTAAAGTAATGCAAACGTTTTATGTGATAAATTATATATATATTTAAAAAAAAAATTTGCTGGGCTTAATATTAAGCAAAAATGATCATAATTGCCCCGACTAACAAATTATAAAAACATCACGCTACCTTATACTTATACACTTAACACTTCAAACACTTCTATTTTTTATTTTATTTTAATATTTATTCTATTAGCAGCCTTGTACTTACTGTACATTTTTCAGCTCAAAGTTTTCAGCATCATTTTCTTTTATTTCTCTATTTGAATTCTCTATTGACTTTTTTGTCATTATGATTAATTGTACTCGTTAGTGCACTTTAATCACACAGAGAAACCCTTCTTTTTAGGTCACAGGTGGTCGTATAAGTGTTTCCTAATAAAGCGATACACATGAAAGGACTGTAATGCATTAAGGTGATGAAACAAGCACCGCTCCGACTCGTCCGTCTCGAGCTCTACGATTCTAAATGCTGCGATGACGCGTCCCGGTGCTGACGTGTTTTCCAAACCGTCCATCCACCCGTCTAAATGTTCTGCACGCGGTAAAAATGGAAGCGTCAGCAAAATCGATAGCGGAAATGCATCGGAGACCTCTCGTCTTCTTAACGAGCGGCCTGTGTTGTTGTTGTTTTTTTTTTTTTTCCCCCCTTTCTTTTTTTCTCTCTCTCTCTCTCTCTCTCTCTCTCTCAGAAGTCAAGCGTCTAATCAATCAAAGTCAATTATGGTGAACGTCGCTTAGGATTATGGGCGGCTTTTCTGACAGCGCTGGATGTTTTTCGTGCGAGGCCAGCAGTTCAGACGCTGATCATCGCTGCCCGATTCTATTAATGCGTCTCCCTCGTGCTGCAACCGGTCCTGTACTGTACTTATGAATCAGACTAGATTCAGAAGCAACACACACACACGTATTCAACAGAAACGAGCCGATCAAAACCACAGGGAAGACCACGAATACAGTGGAGCCGTGCGTGCAGAGAGGCATACACAGCTGCTCGGGGTTTCTTTTCTTATCGTCTCTGTGGATCAAAACTGAAACCGCAGCGTGCACGCACTTCCGAGTGTACTTTAACATCAGCGCTGAAGCCTCTCGGCGCTCCGATTGCGTCAGTGTGCGTGTGAGAATGTGTGTGTATGCTGTTTGTGTTCGTTCCTCAGACTGAACATCCACCGGGCAGACGAAGACGAAAAGCTCCTTCGTATACGTGAAGCGGTCCTGGTGGCGAGGTTATGAGTGTAGCTCAAGTCCTTAACTAAAGAAAATAATCTTTATTATTATTATTATTATTTATTTCTTAAAAGTCCTGAGACCTGGGCTCATTTATATCTCAGGAATAAAATAGCTCGTAAATTGTTCGCCTAAATACCAGAATTGCGATGTTCAACAGACAGCAGGAGGAAAAAAAAATTTGTTTTTAAATTTGTTTTTTTTAATTAATCGCTCATTTTCCCAAATTCGTGTAAAAATTTACTGATCGACGGGTCGTTTCCACAAGATTACGTCGAATTTATACACGAACACTGAGTTTAAATCGCATATTTCTTACCAATTTAATGTACTTTTTTAATTTTATTTTATTCATAGTTATTACAATACCTAATAAGAATGCATGAATGAATAAAAAAAAAAAAAAAAAGACTAGCTCACCAATTTGTAGAAAAGTAATGGCACCCCACAAGAGAAGGAGAGCAGCACCGCCACTTGTACGGTAACCGACGGCTAAAGCGACGCAACGGCTGAGCTGGAAAACCCGCCACACTTTCATTGTTTAGTCGTCATTTTGTGTTTGTATTTTTATTTTTTTTTCAACTCGCTGTGAGCTTTTTTTTCCCCCTCCCTTCTTTTAAGGAAGTCAGTGGGCGTGGCTGAATGCAAATCCGCTGTAATTTATGGTCGATTTGCGTTTGTAAAAAAATAATAATAAAAACAACAACAATAATAATAATACCACCACAGGACATGTGACCTGTAGTGTCCGATTCTTGCGTGCGTGTGTGTGTGTGTGTGTGTGTGTGTGTGTGTGTGTGTGTGTGGAGTTTGCATGTTCTCAAGCTTGGTGGGTTTCCTCTGGGTTACTCAGTCCTTCCACACTTAACATCCTCCTCTTCCTACACTCTTCCTTTTATTCCTCATTTTAACATCCGCCTCGGTTTTGATACTACGATCAGGTTCTGAAGTTTAAAAAAAAAAGGCATCGCTCAGGTCTCAGGAGGTTATGTGCTGCATCGGAGAGTTTAATCTCCCGTGCTGGCTCGAGTTCGAGCTCAATCCTACACCCCGGGTATAAAACCTGATTAGAACAAAGGTCAGGATTTAAGGGACTTATAGCAGGTAGAGCAGCATCTTAAACTCAAATCCTCCTAAGAGCTTCATCTCGTTAGAGCCGCCTCTTAGGCAGAACGTGATACGCGGCAGGAAAAAAACAAAAGCGAACAAGTAAAGGAAGCACGCTGGGTCCTGGTCCGGCTCGGGATTAGATTCAGTTTCAGATTCAGGTAGGAGGCGTGGCTTTAAGTTTGAAGGTAGATTATTATGGATCGGTAGGAAAAAAGTATCGTGAGCTGTTTTTTTTTCTGGCGGGAAAAAAAAAACAAAACAAAACAAACAAAAAAAAACACACCACCAAACGTTTTTTGTTGTAACGTCCGTCTAATCTGAGAGGCTGCGAAAGGCGAGTAATACACGTTCAACGAGAATTCGGGGCTGCGTGCCAAACCACATTCTGTGCACTAAATAGGACAACAGTGTAAACACAATCTGTGTATTGTCACACTAATTAGTAAGCGAGCATGCGGTTCAGGATGCAGATGTACGATAAGATAAGAACATTTTCATGTCAGTTTAAACCCAAGAGCTCTGACGTAACAGAAATTCCCGGGTGAGATTTGTAGTTGATTGGCAGGTCTGAACAAATTTGAGTAATTCAATTCAGTTTTATTTATAATGCACTTTTAGGAAAGAAAAAAATATATAATTAACACACATTTCTTAAACAATAACTTAATATAAAATTTTTTGTTTTTTATTTTGCATAAAGCTGCTTTCTGCCAATCAGAAATTGACAATAAAACGTCATCTAATCAAATATCTACATCTCAAACCACATACCATAATACTAGCTCATTAATTAGTCCAACAAATCACAGATTGTTGACTTGCATTCAATTTTAATTTAAGTCTGATTGAATTCTAATAAAAAGTACGATCACTCAAGCAACTGCTGTATCTGTAACACTGTGAGCTCAAGCGGTAAAACTGACCTCACAAAGTATTAGTAAACAGTTTGGTTTAAGGAGAATAGATGTAGAACACACACAGTTGTCCAAACACTTAGTGTGAGTTTAATCCTCTCACGGTGTTGGACGAGGCCAGAGGGACATATTTTCGAGGCCGGCGTAATCCTCTTTATGTCTGTGCGGGCGTAAACAAGAGAACACGATTGGGATTAGGTCGGTCTGAAAGCGCGGCGGGACAAAAAGTCAACAGCCAGTCGGATGAATCCTTTAATGCTGCGGCGGAACTGGACACGGACTCGCACCGGACTGGTTTTGACCCGGAGTGTTTCTGCACGGCGACACCGTGACTTTGATTCCTGGGCAGGATGAAAGCGGAGCTAGGGGTGATCGGGAGGTTCAGGTCTCTGAGAGACGCTAATGAATGACCTTCTGGGGGGCGGGGGAGAGGGGGGGGGGCGTGGGGGACAGTTAAGAGCAGAAGGGGGAATGAATGGGCATTTTCATAAGAAAAGGAGATCTCATGAAAGCTGGATTGCAGGCCCGAGGCTGACGACTGCAAAATCCATCTGTGGGTAAAACGTCTTTCTAAATAAGGAGGAGGAACATCTGCCTAACAATCAGAACATCTCAGCACCCTTCAGTTAGGATGTTAAAGAAGAAAAAGAAGACACACAGAATTAAAAAGACACAAAAAACTGAATTTAAATGATTTGTAATACAATGAGTCCAAATGTGGACATGTGGACATGTTTTTTTCCTTCTTTCGTCTTTGTCCATTTGATGCATTCACGCAGGAAATAAAACCCTCTGTGGTGCTGGTGTAGGAGCGACAGAATGGTGTGATGATGGAGTGAGAACTTGAAGATGGTTATTTTCCAATTGCAGAAACGGTTCGTCGAAAGACTTTTTCCTTTTTTCCCAGGATTTCTTCTCGTACACAAGATGATTAAATGCACAACTTATCGTTTTAATACTATTTAAACGCTACAGCACTAACTCGGAGTCTACAAACTACTTTCATGAAGGTTTGGGAAAATTCAAGTTAATAACCAACATCCAGGCATTTATCTGCTGTAGGAACCTCTGTAGTCCAACTAGAGGCCAATGGTGATTAAGGTCGTATTTATTCCCATTTTACGACCATCCTGTCAACATTCACACGCGCATTCACACACTACTGGCAATTTGGGAATAAACGATGATCCTAATCTGCATGTCTTTGGACTGTGGGAGGAAACCGGAGTACGCGGAGGAAACCCACCAAGCACGGGGAGAACATGCAAACTCCATGAACACAGACCCTGAGGTGGAGATCGAACAAGAACCAATAACCGGTTTCTAAGCCGTCAAAAATATAAGTTATAGACAAACAAAAGGTAGATGTAAAAAAAAAAAAAAAAGTCATTATTTTTACATCTTTGAAAAAAAACTAAGGAGCTCAGGCCAGCAACGCCATTTATACCACTTGCATAGAAAAAAACAAAAAAAAAAGCTTCTTATCTGATTTCCTGCTCAAGACTGCAAATAATTTTACATCGCATCTAAAAGAAAACCCCCACAGACACACACACTTTATTTGAACAAAAGAAACACCGAGGGAGATGAAAAAGCGGTGCATCTGCATGAGAATAGACGAGAATACAGAGCAGATCCTTGCAATAAACCCCCTGGAGAACCTCCGCCTCACAAAACAGAAGTCTCATGTTATCAGCTTGTAAAGTCTCCCAGAGAACAGCAGGAGTAAAAAGCCTCCATCCTTCTTGGGGGGAAAAAAAAAAAAAAAAAAAAACATGACTCTCTCCCTCTCTCTCACTTCCTGAATCAATCACTCTTATCAGACCATCACAAACCCCTATGGAGTGAGGAAGAGCGAGCTCATGGCCCAGGGCCACTCGGCACCACCAGAAGCAGTCTAAACAAGGCAGGCAGCCTCCATTTCCTGCTCGGGCCATGCCCACGCTCTGTGGTTTACCAGCTCGGAGTGTAACGTCTCTCTACTGACTGCTACTGCTGCCAGCACAAAGGGGCGACGCGCGAGCTCGTATCTATCTGGATGGCTTTGTCGAGTTAGTGATATAGTCTCCTTTGTGTATATACACATTTATATAAATATGTTCACCTTTGACCTTATAGAATGAAGCAAAGAAGAAAAAAAAAAAACCTGTCAAAATGGTCTCGGGGTCAGGAAATGGAAATGGGGCAGCAAGTAGGCAGTGAGGACAGACGAGGCAAAAAAAAAAAAAAAAAAAGAGAAGGAAATGAAGAATGCCAGAGCTAAACAAAGCGATAGCGCGCGCAAGAGAGAGAGAGATTTCTGCAAGTGCTGTTCATCCAGACGCTCCATATCCGCGTCCACCGCCAATCAATAAAGGAGGTGTGGCCTTCGGGTCTGTCAATCTTAATGAAGGAGGTGTGGGGTCTTTACACCTGTTCCAGTTAAACTGTAACCTGTAAAGTGGCGATCCTGGCCAAAGGAGGCGTGTCGTCTTTTCATCAGTCACAGAAAAGGAGGCGTGGCCTATCTGTCCATCTTTTACAGTAAAGGAGGCGCGGCCTGTGAGTCCAGTGAAGGAAGTGGTGCCTATGGAGCAATCGTTCTTAACGAAGGAAGGATGTGTGGCTTTTTGCCTGTCAGTCATACTAATGGAGGTGTGGCCTATATTCATCGGTCTATTGAAGGCATCGAATTTCTGTCCATCTATCCCAGAAAAGGAGGCGTGGCCTCTGTCAACTATTCTTAAAAAAAAAAAAAAAAAAAAAAAACGACAAACAACCAAACAATAAAAAACAACAACATGTGGTTTGATCACCTGTCCGTCATACAAAAGGAAATGTAGTGTCTTTGTCCATCAGTCATAATAAAGTAGGCGTGGCCTTTCTGTCCATCTGTTACAGTAAAGGAGGCGCGGCCTCTGTGCACATCAGTCACAAAAAAAAGTAAAAAGTAAAAAAATAAAATAAGACCTCCACACAAATATTTCTATCATTTCTGTAAAATTTGTTTACAACAAACCAAATAGTAAAATATTAAGCTTATTTCCGGACCAATGTTACTAAAACTGTGTGAAAAAAACTGGTTCTAATAGCAGACAATTTTGCTTCTTAAAAAAAAAGTTAATATCTGCAAAATATCTGCCATTTGACAAGAAAGAATTAATTATAATAATTATTATATATAATAACAATTATATCTGACTTGCTGTAAACCTACTTTAGAAAATTATATACAGGTTTGGCTAAATAATTTTTAATTTTTTTTTGCAGTAACAGTAAAGGAAGTGGTGCCTCTGAGTCAATCGCTCTTAAGAAGGAAGCGTGGCTTCTTTGCCCGTCAGTTACACTAAGGAAGGCGTGGCCTTTCTACGTATGTGCTGTAGTAAAAGAGGCGTGGCCTCTATGTACATCAGTCTATTAAAGTAGGTGTGGCTTTTTGGTCCATGTGCCACAGTAAAGAATGTGTAGCCTCTGGTTCTACACTTATTAAAGAAGGAGGTGTGGCTTCCTTAGCTTTAATCATAGTAAAGGAGGCGTGGCCTATGGCTCGACATTTCTTACTGAAGGCTTCTTCGCAGTAAGGAAGGTGTGGCCTTTCTATACAAGTGCCACAGTGAAGAAGGTGTGGCCTCTGGTTCTACACTTATTAAAGAAGGAGGTGTGGCTTCCTTGCCCTCGGGCTCTGTAAAGGAGGCGTGGCCTCTAGGTAAATCATTCTTAAGCAGGAAGTATGGCTTCTTTGCCGGTCAGTTATATTAAAGGAGGTGTGGCCTCTGCGTCCATCAGTCTACTGAAGAAAACAAAGCCTTTCTATCTATCCGTCACTTAAAGGAGGCGTGGCCTCCATCTCCACACTTCTTAATGAAGGAAGTGTGGCTTTTTTTGCCTTTGATCACGGTGAAGAAGGTGCGGCCTCCGTGTCCATCAGTCTACTAAGGAAGACGTCCTTTTTCCATGCGTGTCCGTCAGTCTATTGAAGACGACAAAGCCTTTCTATCTGTGTGCCACAGTAAAAGGGGGCGTGGCCTCTGGCTCCACACTTCTTCATAAGGGAAGTGTGGCTTCGTTGCCCTTAGACACAGTAAAGGAGGCGTGGCCTCCTGCTCGTTAAAGTTGACCTTTATAAAAAAAATTTTTTTTTACAGTCTGCACAATATTAAAATCATAGCGTATCACAAAGAATCAGCTGTAAAGTGATTTTTATTATGTTTAATCACCGCTCCCATGTTTTGCTGTACGCGGCCGTGATAAACGACCTCGCGCAAGTATTACAGAGCGACGTTTAAAAAGACTGCTTCCATTGAAACGGGTCACGGAAAACGAGGAAATAAACTGCACCCCGTCGTGTCATTAAACCGTTCGATATCATTTCTGGTTATGACTCGGTGAGCCGGCTGTACAGAGCGAGCGCTCATTTAGCCGCCGAAATAGGCCTGCTGTGTCTCCACCGTCTCTCCCTCGGGGGACAGGTGTTATTGGTTTGCTTATTTACACGTTTACTTTACACGTGGTAATGAAGGGAGGAGGAGAGTGTGTGTGTGTGTGTGTGTGTGTGTGTGTGTGTGTGTGTGTGTGTGTGCGCACAAAAGTGGAGTGAGGGATCACACTCGTCCATCTCCATAGAGCTAGCAGATGAGTGCCATCTGCCTGGTAACAAAGTCCTTCTCCTGACGCCATCTCGATGTGTGACATCAGGCGGGAAGAGAATCTGGGGGGTTAAAGGATGAGCGAATAATGGACACGGAGTGTGTGTGTGTGTGAGAGAGAGAGAGAGAGAGGATGAGGGGGTGTGTGAGACAGTGGACAGAGAGATAATAAGGTGAGAATGTGAGTGAAATAGTGGGAGAGAGAAAATAGAAAGATGAGTCTGTGTGTGGGTGTGTGTGTGTGTGTGTGTGTGTGTGTGTGTTTAGCCAATACAAATATGCCGCTGTTTGTCAAACCAATAAAGTAGCTGGAATACTGTTGATAAAGAGAGGGATATCGTGTGTGTGTGTGTGTGTGTGTGTGTGTGTGTGTGTGTGTGTGTGTGTGTGTGTGTGTGTGTGAGAGAGAGAGTGACATTAAAGTCAAAAGGTTAAATGTTATAAGATATGAGGACGTGTGTGTGTGTGTGTGTGTGTGTGTGTGTGTGTGTCTCCGTGTGGTCCCTCCTCCTTCCAGCTGTTAAGGATGAAGCTGCCGGTTTCCATGGCGCATCGTTAATGATTGACAGAGGTGAAATCGAGAGTCGTATAAAAAGGGAGGGTCGGGGAAGTCAGAGGTCAGGGGTCAGGACCTTACAAGGCTACTCTTAAGAACAGAAAGACTCATGCATCATTAAAATCAGCGAGTAATAATAATAAAGATCAATGCCGAGTGCGATGCTGCTGGTCCAGTGAAGACGTCGAACCAATACAGTTGGATTAACACTTTACACTTTGGTGTAACTTCAAAGTCACACACACTCGCGCGCGCTCACTCACTCACTCACTCACACATCCGCCACACAAATCATGGAACAGATTGGCGAACAAGACCCGAAAAGCATTAGTGTCAACAGTTCGATTATTCCATTGTTTTGCTGTAAAGTGATACGCTGTAAGTGTAATGGCTCCTGACAGCTGGTCCTGAGAGACGAAGGAGGAGCAGAGAGAGAAAGAGAGAGAACGAAAAAAAAAAAAAAAACTTCAAACAAGAAGCTTTCTCTCCATCTGCTGCCGTTCTCCGCCGGCTTCCCCTGCTATATCCTCAGCACTCAGTCTCATCCCTTTTTCAATCTCGTCATCCATCTCTCCATCCTTCCAGCTGAAAGGGATGTCTGACATCTCGGCTTTCGCTTCTCCAGAACCGTGACTCATCTCACACCGGCGCTCAGTGTGGAATCATGAGATACGTACGCTTTTCTAACATCTTTAAAGCAGGAAAAAAATATATAAATCAATCATCTATTAATGAACTTGATCGGTTTTGTGGCTGTTCTTTCAGGAAAAAAATAAAATTAAAAAACCAACCATTTTAGTCATTAAATACTGTAAAGCAGCATTGACAAAAAAAAAAAAAAAAAAAAAACACGTCCATCTGTGTGCACTCTGGAAATATTTTCTAACCGAACTCAAAAAACAACAACAACAAAAAAAAAATCAGCTCGTTTCTATGGAAGGGAAAAAAAAAAAGAAAAAAAAAAAAAGGCTAATATTGAACATGGGCAGATGTTTGTGTTGATAAAGCGCGTACACATGTTTCTTTTTCCCCATAAACGATTCAAGCGGAAAACGGTCTGACGTGCAGGACGTACATCTGTACCGAGCGCTCGTTTTTCTATTTTCAGAAACTCTTGTGTATGAAGAGACTCTTAAGGGCTCGCGGACGGCCCGAGCAATTAGCTTGTGGAGAGCGCGGAGGCTGCGCTAACCCTCGTCCAATTGACCTTCCCAATAAAAGCACCATTAGTGGCAATTAAACCACCGAATGCAAAACGAGGGCCCTTAAACTGAGTGGCTGAGACGGAGAGGTCGCGCACGGACTAATAGTCTACGATTGTGTGAACGCAGTGACGTGAACGGGAAGCGGATTACCGAGTTGCTTTGGATAATACAAACAAAACAAAAACGCGATCTGGAGTTTACTTCTCGAAAACGTCAGCGATTCCAGGTAACCAATGAAGACTGAAAGTAGATCTATTAATCTATCGCATTCTTTGGCTCTAACCTCACTTATAATCTCATAAACTCAGGGAGAACGTCACGGCTCTGGTCCGATACTCATCGCAGAGAACCCGTGCTGAAATATTTATTAGAATTGTTTTTACGTCGCTATGAAGGACCTGCACCGGAGTGGATCTCTCGCTCAGGGTCGTTCCTGGAGTTGCTGATGTCGGCTGATTACATTTATTTATTTATTTATTTTAAAGCCAAGCCTGGCTCATGGTCTGTGTTTTTCTCCACCGGTTCCTACCGTATACAATATGCTGTCTGTCGTCAGAGTAAAGCAACAAAGCAGCATTCTTAGCAGCACAGCTTGTTAAACAGATTGCCTGCTCTAGTCTTCCATGCACAGAACATTTTCTCTTACTGAAGTATTACTGTGGACGGGTTGCAAGTTGGTGATACAAAACCCAACTAAACTTTTCAGATAAACTTTATTTAGTTTTTATTTTTTCATGATTGATCAACTACCAGTGGTGTGTGATGGGATGCTATTTTTCACACGACTTCAGTCCAGACTGGAAACCAGCCTAGACCAAATCAGTCCAGTTGGCGCCATTCCAGAAACCAGTCTAGTCTATATCGGCACCAGTCCAATGCAGAAACCAATCCAGTTTAGAAAAAAAATCCAGACTAGAAACCAGTCTGAAACATTCTAATTCAGTCCTGAAATCCGTCCATTTAAGACCAGATCAGACCAGTCAGGTCCAGTCCAGCTAATTCTTTCCTGTCTAGAAATCAATCCAGACCAGAAACCAGTTCCTATAGCACCAACCCAGGCCTGACCAGACCATTTGGGTCTATTCCAGAAACCAGTCCAGTCTATACTGGTTCAGAAACCAGTCCATCCAGTACAGTCCTAAAATAAATAAATTTAAAACCAGACCAGTACAGTCCTAATGCCAGTAACCAGTCCAGTCTTGTTCAGAAACCAGTCCAGTTTAGAAACTATTCCAGTATAGAAAGCAATTCAGACCAGAAACCAATCTAAAACTAATCCAACCCCAAAAACTGTCCATTTTAGACCAGACCAGACGAGTTGGGTCCACTGCAGAAACTAGAATCCATTCCTATAGTCTATATCGGAATCCGTCCATCTCAGAAACTGATCCAAACCATAAACCAGTCTGAAACAGCCCATCCATTACAGTCCTGAAATAAGTCCATTTAACACCACACAAGCCGGACCCGTTCCAGAAACCAGTCCAGATCAGAAAGTAAACCAGTCTGACGTCTGACCAGTCCAGTCTAATTCACTCCAGAAACCAGTCTAGCCTAGTTCATAAACCGGTACAGTCCGGAATCTAGTCTAACCAACCGAGCACAATCCAGTCCAGAAACCAGTCTAGTCCAGTCCAGTCCAGTGATTAAACCGACTGCGTGCACTCGCACTTGCAGCACACACTTCCAACACAGACCAGTCAGAGCACATCCCAGAATTACAGCGTTACCACGGCAACCATATCACACACAGGTGAGACAAAGGGGAGGAAGAAATTCTCTTGTGCTCGGCTCAGGCTGTACGACGTGACCTGCAGTGAACATCCAGCGATCACATCCGCACACGTCTGTTAGAACAGGCGCATCAATTAACAACACCTCAGCTCCGGGTTCCTGATGAAAAAAATATCTTTAGAGCACAATCCCTGGAATCATGACACCAATTATTGAATAAACTACAGCTACGTCTGTAATGTAACTTTTATACATTTGCATAAAAATAAATAAATAAACGAATAATTAAGACGAATGGTTTAGCGAAACGGTTCTCCAGGGACTTTTTGGGGAAACTGGAGATTAGACTGTGGAATGTAAACCAAACGGATCTATTGTGAAGAAGCATGTGAGGAACAGAACATCTCTCTCTCATACTTTCTCTGAGCGAAGGTCGAGACGTTTTTCCCCCTGAAGCTCCACAATATCATGAGGAATTTGGGCAAATCGTTGGCTCTCTAATCCTCGGCCTGGCCTTCGACAGCACGGCGCAGCATTCCAACCCCCTACAGACTCGAGCGCTCTCTCTCTCTCTCTCTCACTCTTTTTCTCCAAGCCCTCCTCCTTCCCTCCACCGCTCACGTACACACACCCTCCACCTCTACCTCTATCTCGGCTTGGAAAACAACAGCAGAGCTGTTCATTTAAGAAAGAGAGAGAGAGAAGAGTGAAGGAAATTCCTGGAATAGTTAAGAGTTAAGACACAGACGACTGAATGCGCAGTCACACAATTGGCACGTTGAGCCAAGAGTGCCCTTATCAGTGAGCGAGATAATTAACCCAACCCTAAACACACACAACCCTAAACATGTACACACACACACTTCCCTGATCATGCATTATGGCTCTTTATAAAAATAAAAAAATTAAAATAAAACACCTCATAGCTGCACATCACATTGCATATTGTTTTGTTTATGCGCGGCATGCACAGACAAAAAAAAAAAAAAAAAAAAAAGAAAGAAAGGAAAAAAGAGAAAAGTGCTCATCTGAGCAACCCTTCCCCCATCGTCCTTTCTCCTGCTCTCTGCCCTCCAGTAACACTCTCTCTCTCTCTCTCTCTCTCTCTCTCGCCTCACTTCCTTCCTCTTCTCTCCATTCCCTCACTAATCCCCCAGAGCAGATCAGAGCAGAGTGAACCTGCGCACAACCTACAGTACAACATCAACACAACGCCTTTCTGAAAGCGTCCTGTTTACGCCGTAGATCAGAGCCGCGCGTCATCGCGCCGCGCGTTATCGGACCGACCGTATTCAGTATCCTGTATTTATATTTTATATTGGAGCTTCGCACTGAAGTCGCAAAGCAAAATGTAGCTGTAGTTTCATCACTTCCATCTCGAAATCTTTTAGACTCGACATGACTTCTGGGAAGCCGGTCCATCACAGAGGTCAGGCAGGCGCACACACACACACACACACACACACACACACACACACACACACACACACACACACACACACACACACACACACACACGTTTCATTCATTCACACCTAGGGGGCAAATTTAGACTCGCCAAACTACCTACTGACTTGTTTTTCAGAGGATGGAGAAGAACCGAATTAAACACACACACACACACACACACACAGTCTGTGGGAAGGGGGAAAAAAATAAAAAATAAATCGGATTTATTCTGTACTGCAACAAAAAATTCTCAAATTTCTCAGAACAACAACAACAAAAAAGGTTGATGCACAATTACACACAACAGAAACAACTGATACCAACAAACAACAGCAACGGAAACAATCGATACACACCAACAAACAACAACATATATACAGTGGCTTGCAAAAGTATTCGGCCCCCTTGAACTTTTCCACATTTTGTCACATTACAGCCACAAACATGAATCAATTTTATTGGAATTCCACGTGAAAGACCAATACAAAGTGGTGTACACATGAGAAGTGGAACGAAAATCATACCTGATTCCAAACATTTTTTACAAATAAATAACTGCAAAGTGGGGTGTGCGTAATTATTCAGCCCCCTTTGGTCTGAGTGCAGTCAGTTGGCCATAGACATTGCCTGATGAGTGCTAATGACTAAATAGAGTGCACCTGTGTGTAATCTAATGTCAGTACAAATACAGCTGCTCTGTGACGGCCTCAGAGGTTGTCTAAGAGAATATTGGGAGCAACAACACCATGAAGTCCAAAGAACACACCAGACAGGTCAGGGATAAAGTTATTGAGAAATTTAAAGCAGGCTTAGGCTACAAAAAGATTTCCAAAGCCTTGAACATCCCACGGAGCCACTGTTCAAGCGATCATTCAGAAATGGAAGGAGTATGGCACAACTGTAAACCTACCGAGACAAGGCCGTCCACCTAAACTCACAGGCCGAACAAGGAGAGCGCTGATCAGAAATGCAGCCGAGAGGCCCATGGTGACTCTGGATGAGCTGCAGAGATCTACAGCTCAGGTGGGGGAATCTGTCCATAGGTCAACTATTAGTCGTGCACTGCACAAAGTTGGCCTTTATGGAAGAGTGGCAAGAAGAAAGCCATTGTTAACAGAAAACTATAAGAAGTCCCATTTGCAGTTTGCCACAAGCCATGTGGGCGACACAGCAAACATGTGGAAGAAGGTGCTCTGGTCAGATGAGACCAAAATGGAACTTTTTGGCCAAAATGCAAAACGCTATGTGTGGCGTAAAACTAACACTGCACATCACTCTGAACACTCCATCTCCACTGTCAAATATGGTGGTGGCAGCATCATGCTCTGGGGTGCTTCTCTTCAGCAGGGACAGGGAAGCTGGTCAGAGTTGATGGGAAGATGGATGGAGCCAAATACAGGGCAATCTTGGAAGAAAACCTCTTGGAGTCTGCAAAAGACTTGAGACTGGGGCGGAGGTTCACCTTCCAGCAGGACAACGACCCTAAACATAAAGCCAGGGCAACAATGGAATGGTTTAAAACAAAACATATCCATGTGTTAGAATGGCCCAGTCAAAGTCCAGATCTAAATCCAATCGAGAATCTGTGGCAAGATCTGAAAACTGCTGTTCACAAACACTGTCCATCTAATCTGACTGAGCTGGAGCTGTTTTGTAAAGAAGAATGGGCGAGGATTTCAGTCTCTAGATGTGCAAAGCTGGTAGAGACATACCCTAAAAGACTGGCAGCTGGAATTGCAGCAAAAGGTGGTTCTACAAAGTATTGACTCAGGGGGCTGAATAATTACGCACACCCCACTTTGCAGTTATTTATTTGTAAAAAATGTTTGGAATCATGTATGATTTTCGTTCCACTTCTCGCGTGTACACCACTTTGTATTGGTCTTTCACATGGAATTCCAATAAAACTTATTCATGTTTGTGGCTGTAATGTGACAAAATGTGGAAAAGTTCAAGGGGGCCGAATACTTTTGCAAGCCACTGTAGTTGATACACATCCACGAACGACAACAACAACAACAGTCGATACACACCCACAAACAACAACAGAAAAGACACTTGATACACACCCACAAACAAAACAATTTACAAAAGTTACCATGGCAACAGTGATCAAGTGGGTGTGATCATGTGACTGTGTCAGTCTGGTCTTTAGCCATCTTTAAAAAGAACTGAATTTCAGGGGCTGAAAAAAAGTCTTATCGTGCCTTGGTGTCCCTACTACAACTACTACTACTACACACACACACACACACACACACACACACACACACACACACACACACACACACACACACACACACACAACTGAGCGTGCCTTTATCAGCACCATCCCCCTGATCAAATGAAGCATTTTGTCTCAGAACACACACACAGACTCAGCAGGACAGACAAACACACCCCCAAAACACACACACACAAACAGAAGCTCTGTAAGGGTTAAGCCTTTCACAGCCGTGGCGTATCTCTGATGTCACCACACAAACACAGATAAAAATAGAGTGATGAATCTCTTGAGACCCCACACACGGACTTCCTGTGTGTCATCTCGCTCAGAACTTTGATTGATCGAGGCCATTAAATCGTGTGTTTACACAGATCGTTCCTGAACACACACGCACACACACACACACACACACACACACACACACACACACACACACACAGGGCCTCGCGTTACCCGAGCGCCGAGACGAAAATCGATCGCTGTACAATAGCTGATGGTGTGGAAAGTCTAAAAGACTAAAAAACGCTCAGACGTCCGGCGGAAACACGACACGACAAACACCGACCGGCTCTTTAGGTTAGCATTAAATGGCGCAGACGTGCAAAAAAAAAAAGTAAACACGCCCCGCGGTTCGAGGATGTAATGTATCGCACTGGAATGTGTTAAATGTCTGAGCGGGTCAGGTTTAGTTATTAACGCTTGATTAACACTGTTTCTGTCGACTTTCCTTCAGCGGCTTTAACATGAACGACTCGTCTGCGTGTGGAACGAGAGAGTGCTGTTCTTTTTTTTTTTTTTTTTTTTTTTTGGTGGATGTTTTCTGTGTTCGTTTTTTTTCAGAAATAAAAATAAAAATTAAAAAACTATTATCCCGGTAACAAAAGGCAGATTTTTTATTTAAAGATTTGAAGATTTCCTCGCTGCGCGTCTCCGAGGCGGTCCGTTCTCAGACGTCTATTCTCCTTCACTCTCATCTACGAAGGGAAGCAAACACTAGTCATAATTACAGCAACACATCTTGGTGTGTACATTTGCTCATGAATCCAAAAGTGTCTGTTTACTTCCTGGATGTCTCTGTGTGTGTGTGTGTGTGTGTGTGTGTGTGTGTGTGTGTGTGTGTGTGTGAGTGTGTGTGTGTGAATACATAAACGATGTATATTAACTAATGAAGTAATGATTAACTCCTTCCCTGCTGTACGCCTGATCCCTGCACCCGGTTAATGATCTAAATGAGAGAGGAGGTTGTACAGGGGGTCTCGATGCCCCTCCTTTCCTGCTTCGCCAGGGTTAAAAAGCTAAAGCGCTCGAGCTAACCTCGACATTATCAGGCCGTGCGGCTCCCCTCCCCCATGCGGCTCCCCATCCAACACTCCAACAGCTATTTCTGGCTTAAAGGGCCACGGCTGCCTGAGGAAGAAATAAAAATGGGGAGGAAAAAAATTTAAAAATAAAATTCACAGAGTTTATTAAATAATGCTACAGAGACGCCGAGGTGCCTGGATCGCCTCTTCCGTTCCGGGAAAGATTCTGTCACTTCTGGATGCTGATTGAACACCAGGGTTCGTTTTCCGACAGTAGCCAGATTCGCACGTTTGAATGTTTAAGGATTCTTTATCGAACGGGTTTTACTCAACGTCAAAGTTTTTAATAAGCATCAAGCAAAAAAAAAAAACAGACAAACGTAAAAATGTTAATCTTGGTTATTGGCATTTTATAATCTTATTGACGGTTATAAAACGCATGACGACACTGTATATATAAATCTTGATTAGCATGAACATGTCTTATCGCGCATTAAACAAGCTTGGGTTAATCAAGGATGACCAGACTAGACTAAAAGAAAGAAATTAAACAAGCAAATAAATAAATAACCCAGAAATAAAAGGCATTCATGCCTGAAAAAAAAAAAAAACTCCAGTTTTCGCTTCATACCACATGGCTGCACATTTCCTGTTCTTATATCAAAACCTCTTTTTAAATTATTATTATTATTATTATTATTATTAATTATAAATATTAAATTATTATTTATTTAAAAAAACATATATATATATATATATATATGTTTTTTTAAATAAATAATAATACGTTTTACAATCCCACAACCGCTCCCACTAACGTCCTCCTGTATCTACAGCTTTGAAGCCACACCCTTATGTTTTGTCGTTATTTTCATGAACGCCTTGTTCCTCGCGCTCGTGGTGTGAAGAACGCCGCCGTGGTGTTAGACGTGAAGAAATACGATGCAGCTATAATTTCCACACAGACACATGTCTGTATCCGCAGGCTCGGCTGCGCTGCCTTAAAGCGAGACGAGCTTAAATTCTGTACAAAACTTTTTCACACGCAGTTTAAACCCTATATATATATATATATATATATAAAAATAAAAACTTGTCCGGGGCTTATCTGTGAAAACCTCTGGGGCTCTCTGCTGTACCGTGATATGAACCTCGGGTCTTCGAGCCAGAAATGCGAGAATAAACCGTTTTCCTTGAAGTTCTGCTCTGCTGCACCTAAAGGCGTTCGCTGCTTCCTGGGGAATTATGAATTTGTGATTAAAACTGACTTTTGCGTCCTTCAGGTTGAAAAATAATTGTAACTTATTTTCTGTTAATAATAATAAAAAAAAAAAATAAGGCATTCAAAACTTTTAATTCAGAACTGAATACGCTTATACATTTAATAATAACCAGGTCTATTTAAGCTGCATTTCACCTACAACAACATTTCCATTTCCTACTTTTCAACATTTTTCTTTTACACACTTATTTATTTCTTTATTCATTTATTATCCTAACAATACAGCACATTCTCACGTTATTGTGGCAGTTAAGCGTTTCCTTCGACTCATCAGCCTTCCTCGTTTAAAATCTGCAAACCTCACACGTTCTGGAGGGAAAACCTCTACAACCACAGGAACGTACACTTTCGGCTTTTAGACGTCATTTAACGAGAGCGAAAGTGAAAATATAACTTTCTCTTCCACGTTTCTTAGAATAGTCCGGCATCACCCGTCGCGAACGGTGCACGCCTGGCCGCTCCGTTCGGGATCCGGGTTAAAACTGTAAAGCCCGTGCAGTTAAATCATGTAAGGTAGTCGTATTGAACCCGCATCGAACCCGGATCACAGTGCTGGAAGTCACATGCAAATCGGCTGCGCGTTTGTATTCCTTCTTGTTTTCGGTTGTCGTATGCAAAAGACGGTTGCACAGATTTTGCATGCTGTTTTTAATTTCCTGCGATGCTGCAAGAGCACTGCGGAGTGTGTGTGTGTGTGTGTGTTTGAGACGTCACAATATGTTTTGCTTGTCAAATGCGGTTTAGAGGCGGATGTATCCACACTTGGGATAGAATTCGTCTCATACTTTGTAAACAGGTGTAAGCACTGATGAAATGTAAATCTGCTGCGCGAGTCCGACACTAAACTCGCACAACTGCTACTTTTATCATCTCATTGTGTTTTAACTGCTCTTACATGTTTAAACCTCTCATGACTTCTCCTATAGTAAAATAGTTAGACAGAATCCGTTCCTTTGACCGCACCGATGAGTTACTGTTGTTTACTTATAAATGACCTGGATAAAAAAAAACATTTATTTATTCACACACAAACTAATAACTGAAGTCACGCAGTAATTAAGCTCGTTAATGTATTATGAATATATAACATAACGAGTTGTTGATCAGCGAGTCGCTGTGCCTGTTTGTTACTTGTGGGTGTGGCCCGGGCATTCTCTAAAAAAAAATGTTTGTTTATGCATTTATTTATTAATTAGCTGCTTTGAGATATATATTTTAAGTAAAAGATAAAGCATTAAAGAAGAGTGTTATGCTGTCGTCATGGAAAAATAAATAAACAAAAATCACTGACTGAAGTTGTGGTGATGAAGGCGAGTTACTGAGTTACAGAGTTGATTGTTTTCCTGGAACATCATGTCCAAAAGTGATTTCTTTCTTTTATACCGCAGCAAACTGCCAACCATTAAAAAAAATAAAAATAAAATAAAAACATGACATTTATGTGCTTATATATTTACATTTAACGTTTTGGAATCTTGAAATTTTGGAAATTTGAAATTAACAAGAGACAAATTGTTTTTTTTAATGCAGCAATATGCAACTATAATGGGAAAACCACAAACAAACAAACAAAAATATAAACTGGACACCTCTAATGCAAACTTCGTCATACATTAATGACAAAAAAAATGTTTTTCCATGTTTGTATTGTCCAGCGTTTAAACAAGCCTACTAGACTTCCCAACTTATGTGACCACATACAATTCGAGTTACTCAGCTGTGCTGCTCTTTGAAGGGGCGTGGCTCAGCAGCATCTCATTTACATAGACACCAAAACAAGTCGTTTGAAGAAGGAGTGAAACAGAGGGAATGCGTTATCTGAGGGGTGTTTCAGCTAGGGCGTTAACGCGCGCACACACACACACACACACACACACACACACACACACACACACACAGATACTTTGAAAGAGCTCTAAGGTCAAATATAGTACACTGGAGACTGATTCGTCTTGTTAACAAAAACTTCCCCATACCAACGATCACACATGTTTTAAATAGACACTACAGTCAGAGTTCGAGACTTAAGCAAGCCTTCGACCGCATGTTTTCCGAACACTGGTTAAGAAGTTCAAGGTGGACGAATGGAAAGTTGCGAAGCACTCACGTAGTCATGGAAAGCCTTGGCTTCACTCGAGTGTTCGCAGTTGTCCCTTCTCTCCGGCGCAGCACAATAGAGATCCCAGAATACGCTAAAAACACAAAGAAGTGAGCCATTATCTTCTTTTACAGCAACGATATATCAGAAATATATCACGATAGATCATTATACAGACAAATCACATCATTACACCTGTACTTCCTAACAAATGAAGATGAACCGTGCGTCCCATTAGGCCGCTTTTAGCCGAATGATGCTGATTCAGCTCCATCGCCTGGTTTTATTTGTGTACTCGGAAAAACTGTTCCCGGATTTTCCATAAAGGAAGTGATCTAATGTACGCTGAATTAGCTTTATGCGAGATAAAAAAAAAAAGTAATAATGAGAGTGAAGTCGTAATGTTGTCTAACAAGAGAAATGGACGTACCACCACCAGGAGTGGAGAAAACCTGGAGGTTCCCCAAGCGTTATGTTCTTTTCCCATCTGATCTGAAAAATAAAAAATTATCACAACAGAAGAGTGGATTTATTATTTAGATATATTTATTTTAAAAAAAAGTCTCAAGAAGGAAGCATTCTCAGCACAGTCTGTGCGCTGGTGATGAAGTTCTGTTCTACCTTTTACTAAATTATAAAATAACACACACACACACACACACACACACACACACACACACACAAAGTAAAAGAGTCCTAGATACAGAGACATCATCACACAAGTGTTTGATTAAAGTCTGCGTCAAAACTGTCACTTTGACTGAGAAATAAGGTCGTGAATCTGATCAACTTTTCTTCATTCAACTTTTTTTTTTTTTTTTTTTTTTTTTTAAAAGCCTGTGTTGGTGTCGTCCTTTCCATCCCCCCCTCTTATCATGGATAGACGTCCATGACGTAATCTTATATGGACGTCTTGACGTAATCACAGGCGGGTTGACCACAGAAAGTACACGTGCACGCCCAGAGAAGAGCTAAAGAGTAAAGATCAGGACTAACAAGTTGTACATTTTTACAAAAACAAACAAACAAACAAAAAAAAAACAATAAAGACAACAATAATAAAGACATACATGTGGTACTCTTATCTATCCATTATGCTATTGCGTAATAGAGTAATTATTTAAAGCAAACAGTACACATCATTCTGCACTAAAAATATAGCCTAGGTAAATATTTATCATATTTTATTAAAGAAATATTACCATAATATAATAGTATTAATTGGAACATGATGTCTTACTTTAAAGAGTGAAACTGATAACACGGAAAGATGCACAAAAATTAAGTTTTTTCTTCTGGAGTCAGAGCAAACCGATTATCAATCAATTAAATAAGTCCCACCCCCTGTGACTAAAATGACGACGTCCCATGACTTCATTGAGATACGCTGGTAAAAAGCTTCTGCGATCATTAGAAGAGACATGACGTCCAGACATACTGTATATATTTCACAAAATGTTTAGGAGTTTTTGACGTTTGGAAAACAGCAAGGTGAAACTTTACCTCTGATAAGAAGGTCTGTGCTGATTTCTGAGCTCCAACGTGTAACAGGTACTCATAGACATATAACGCCAACCTGCGAAAGAGTTTCAAATATCACTTTAAATTTGTCAAATGGGTCTAAAAACATGTTTATAGATAATGCACACACACAAAAAAATGCATACAATCGGATTTAACATCAACATTAATTAATGTACTTTTCAATTGGGTGTAAAATCAAAAGAAAGGATCATTAAACAAAGGATCCCAAATCATGAACAATACAAACAGAGTGAGCATATGTATATGAAGTCTTTCATGTTGTACAATCATATCTTTAAAAAAAAAAATGCTGAAATAAAACATTATAATAAAGCAAATTAATAGAATTTTCCAATTAATAAGCTATATAATTAATAATAAATCACACATTTGTATCAAAAATAGGTTTGTATAATATGCCTAAAATCATTTTGTACAAGGATTCAATTAAACAATTAAGAATAATCTTGAAATAAAAAGGAAACCTCCCCCATTCCTACGCATGTGTATATATATCTAAAGCTTGATAAGCGCACTACACTACACTACTAAGCAGTATGATTAAAGCAGAGCCTTACCTACGCATGCGCACTACTCTCCCCACACTGCTTAGTACGATAGTGCGCAGTAGCCCAGGTAGAGCTGCGACTACCCAAACACACTGCCACACTCGCGCTTTAATTCACTTTCCAGCACTATTACGCTTTAACCAGCCGGACACAATGGACCAGCAGAACCGCAGCAACATATTTCCTCGACCCGTAAGTGAATGATATGAAAAGAAAAGAGTTTTATCGCTTACTTTTCCCGAGCCTGGCCGTCCGACGGCACCGCCGCGCTTTTCCCTTTAGGGAACATGACTGCGCTCTCACGCGCTCCTAGGCAACGGCTGCGAGTCAGAGGAGCGCGAGCGGTGGGAGGAGCTCGCGCGGATACCACGTGACTGACAAAGGGCTCGGCCAATTAGGACGCGAGTTGCAAACTGAATGAATCTGTTATGCAAAAAAAAAAAAAAAAAAGGACAGAAGATTCGCATTGTGCGCGAGAACGGAAATATAACGCTGTATATAAAGTATTTAATATAAATATTTGGATTTTAGTTGATAAAACTAATGTGTAAATGCATAATAATCTTTTTTTTTGTAGCAAAGAATTTTGGAAAGCAGCTTAAGGGATTTTGGTTTGCTCATGTTAAGAATATGGATAACATATATATATATATTTTTACATTATTTTAATTTTAGATATAATAATTAAACATAAAAATGCTGCATTGCAAAAACAGCTTTTTATAACAAAATATTAAAATTTAAATGTGCAATGTGTACTGTATGTAGCACATTTATTATTCTCTCTCTCTCTCTGTGTGTGTGTGTGTGTGTGTGTGTGTGTGTGTGTGTGTGAGAAACATTTCCTGCCCCACAATGCCACCTGCAGTCAAAACTAAGCTAAGCTCACTACATCACCTTGTGAATACAGTACTGATAATCCACTGTATGGACAAAAGCATTTGTCCAAACCTGTTATTTATTATTTTTCAGTGTTTCAATCAGGCCCCTGATCCCCAGTGAAGGACAATCTTAATATTTCAGCACACCAAGACATCTTGGACAATGTCATCCTTTGTTGAAGGTACTTTTCTACTCCACCATGACTCTGCCCGAGTGCACAAAACAACAAATATAAAGACATGGTTTGATGAATTTGCTGTGGAAGAACTCGACCGGCCCGAACACACAGCCCTGAGACCTCAATCCCATCGAGCACCTTTGAGATAAACTGGAGTGGAGATTGTGAGTCGGGCCTTCTCGAACCAGCATCGGTACATGACCTTATAAACGCTCTACAGAATGAATGGAGACAAATTCACACAGAAACACTCCAACGTCTTGTGGACGGCCTTCCAAGAAGAGTGGAAGCTCTTATAGCTGTAAAACCAACTGGTGGACCGACTCCATATTAAAGTGTATGTACTGTATTTGGATACAATGTCATTGCAGGTTCGGCCAAATACTTTTCTTCATTTAGTGTGTGTGTGTGTGAGATCTGGATCTGATTCTGGTAGAATATTTAATTCTAATGGTTTCTATAGTAACACCTCATTCACATTCTATTTTAAAATAAACATTCAGAATGATACACATTCTTATGTATAAAGTTATTTCGAGATTTGTTCTTCAAGTAATAACTTCACATATTGTACAATTTGATGTGTTCACAGAAGTACAAATATCCAAACGTTGTTTTTTGTTATTAGCGTTGCCAGATTTTAGTGACAAAAAACTGATTAAAATGAATAATGAACACAAATAATACGCATAACAATAATTTATCATATTGATTTTAAAAGTTAAAAAACAGTTTTTGTATAATACATTATAAACAAACCTGTCATCAGAACCTTTGGCTAAATAAAAACTAACTAACCAGCTAACTAAATACATAAAAGCACTCCCTTACAGTACATGTATTAGAGATAGTTATAATATTAGAGATTTCAGACAGGTTTGATTTTTATTTTGCTTGTTTTGCCTTTTTTATTATTGTTTTTGTTTACAAACCAAAAACAATAATAATAATAATAATAATATAATAAAATAAAATAATATATATATATATATATATATATATATATATATTATTATATAATATATAATATAATATAAAAATAAAATATAATAATAATAATAATAATAAGGGTTACCTGGCAACCCTGATAATGTTGCGTTTTCCAATGTGACTGAAAGAATTTATGTGTGTGTGTGTGTGTGTGTGTGTGTTAAAACCCATATACACAAAAATACACAAAATCAAGACAAAAATCATGAAAAATGGATAAAGAATAAAATCACCCAGAGGTATATAAAACGGACCTGGCAACACCGCTGCTATCGACTTACATCCGGGGACTTTTTTTCATACATTTGGACCGCTTACCAAAAAGTCTACCAATACCATCCAGAGGGGCGGGGCTAACATACTTCAAAGCACAATGGGCGTGGCTTTGCGCTTTCTAACATTCTGAGTTCCATTGAGCTCGTGCGGTTCTTAGAAAAGACTTGTATTTTTTTCTCGCTCAAATTTTGAATCAAATCTCGCGATAATTTATGACAACAACAACAATAATAATAATAATATAACCTGACTCAAGGGTGAAGAGGAGTTTTGAAAGGTAAGGTTAAAATGCCGCAGTGACGTCATTGATCTGTTTACATTAAGGTTTATTTACAGTTTGTGATGTTTATGGTTTAAGTGTGCATTGTTGTTGTTGTTATTATTATTATTATTATTGGTGGGAATAGCTTTTTAAATTGCATGCGTGGCATTATGCTTCCAAAACATGCCAGAGGTAGTGTGTGTGTGTGTGTGTGTGTGTGTGAGAGAGAGAGAGAGAACAAGAGCAGCAACACATGCTCACACATGCACCTATGAGAAACTGCATTTTCAACCCTCCTTTCCAGCTGGGTTCAATCCCAATCCCATGTGCACATTCCCAAGCGAAAATAACACTTTGGACCTGTAATAAAATCCTCCCACATTGTCAAATTAACACACACGAGCATGCTTGACAGACAACGCTTGAACCCCCAGCTGATTCACTCACCCACCATGTTCGTCCACACTCAGATCTCCAGGATGGCCGAGCTGGACGAGGAGGACGGACGAGTGTATCGCAACCCCACGGAGATGAAGATGAGCCAGATCATACTTCCCTGCCATGCCAACCATCGCAAGGAGCTGAACGTGGGGCAGCTTCTCAAGTGGATGGACTCCACTGCCTGCCTCTCTGGTGGGTGTGAAGCCTAATTAACCTAATAACATTGGTGTGATTTAATAACTCTTTGGTCTGGTACCACTGATATGTTTTAAAATGTTCCTGACGAGTGTGTATGTGTATGTGTGTGTTTTTTTTTTTTTTAAGAGAATTGCATAGTATATAAGTAATAAATAAAACAAAATTAGTGAGATGATATTGCTGTATAGGAAAATTTCTTTATGCATTTATAGTATTCCTGTTTTCACTTACCTAACAGCAGCTCTCCTATCAGAAAAATTATTTTAAAGATTACATATTTAATATGTAATAATTATAATTTCTTTTTACTATTAAATATTAGTATAAGTCCCTGCTTACGAGCGTTCCTATGGAAACTATAACGAATTACAACAAGCACACCGAGGCAACTCACACATTGCTTTTAACCTGCACTTCTGTTTGAGCTGCTTTTTACGAAATTGAATATCAGTCGGATATCTAACAGTCATGTGTAAGAGTAGAAACTTTACGTTGTTTATGAGCAGTACAGCGATCTTGGCACTCGAGCAGTGTTTTGCATGTGCAAGATTAGCTCGCTTGGAAAGAACAGGTCATTCAGGTTTGGATGCCGGAGGGAGCTGTGACATTCTGGATCTCCGCTTGACTAAATATAAACATCCCTCTCAGTAATTCCACTTAATACTGGATGTGTGAGAAGCCGTTGCACGAACATAACAGAAATTTTGCACTTCAGATTCTTTTCCATATGCAGCTCTGTGCTTCGCTTTTAAATAGAGGAAGTAGAGTGTAGCTCAGCTGTGAGGTGTACAGTACGTCCAGAGAGGACTGGGATGCAGTTTGTCAACTATTGTTCTCTGTCTCGCTGTTATTCCTGCTGCTTCCAGGTTGTCCTGCAAATCATCATTAGTCTGAGAGTGCATTATAAAATTGTGTATGGCTCATCGTTCTGGGGGTTATTACTTATGGTTTGATGATTTTATATAACTAGTTGTACATGGAATACCAGCTGGACACATTTCTAATTCAGTGTTATTTTGTTTTTATAACATATTTTCTAGATTTCAAAACTATGAAATATAACACATTCAATTCAATTAAATTTTATTTGTATAGCGCTTTTAACAATTGACATTGTCTCAACTTTACACAATCAAAAGAATTATTTAAGTTTGTATGGAATGTGAATGTGTATGAATCAGAATGTTCAGATAGTCCCTGGTGAGCAAGCCCGAGGGCGACAGTGGCAAGGAAAAACTCCCTGAGATGGTAATAGGAAGAAACCTTGAGAGGAACCAGACTCGACAGGGAACCCCTCCTCATCTGGGTGAAACAGATAGCAGGAAATGATCTGCATTTATACAGTGTTAAGTGTTAGGTTCAGCTATAATAGTTGATGTTAATTGATGTTAAAATGGAGTCCAGTAGTTATTCGAGACTCAGATAGACTTGTAGAAAGTTCCAGTCCTGAACTATCGAATTGTCAAGTCCTCAGAGAAACAGCTGCCAACACCAGTCGAGGCCAGAACCATCTTCTAAGTAGATAGAATCATCCCCAGACACCAGACGCATCCTAAAGAGACACACGGGGCATCCATGCGACGAGACCTCCAACCAGAAACCGGGCACCAGGATGGACCAGACAGGTCCGGAGGGCAGTGGGAGTCTGGATCACTGGCAGCTCAGGAACCACATGTGTAGCTCGACAGAGAGAGAAAGAGAAAGAGTGAAAGGGGGAGACAGGGGGAGAGAGGAAAGAGAAAGAGGGGGAGGAAGAGAAGAGGAGGAGAGATTGCAGGTAGGTATGGTCACAGTCACATAATGTATATTGTGAATGTATATTTACTGTAGAGTGCAAGCAGGGACTCCGGCAGGACTAACTATGACAGCATAACTAAAAGGGAGAGCCAGAAGGAAACACAAACATGAGGGGGAACTGAGATGTAAAGCAAACAATCACCTCACCGTCAACAAACCTGAGTGATCAAATGAGAGTGAGGAAGACAGCATCTAAACATACCAGTTCACCATAATACTCTACGTCCATGAGTCCCCCAGATCTGCTCCTTTACCTTATGGCAAATCTATTTATAAAAATGCTTGGCTAAATAAATAGGTTTTTAGCCTAGACTTAAACACTGAGACTGTGTCTGAGTCCCGAACACTATTTGGAAGACTATTCCATCATTTTGGGGCTTTGTAAGAAAAAGCTCTGCCCCCAGCTGTAGTTTTCATAATACGCGGTACTGACAAGCAGCCTGCATCCTTTGATCGGAGTAGGCGTGGTGGATCGTAAGACACTAGCAGTTCGCTCAGATACTGCGGCGCGAGACCATTTAATGCTTTACAGTGGTGTGAAAAACTATTTGCCCCCTTCCTGATTTCTTATTCTTTTGCATGTTTGTCACACTTAAATGTTTCTGCTCATCAAAACCCGTTAACTATTAGTCAAAGATAACATAATTGAACACAAAATGCAGTTTTTAAATGAAGGTTTACGTTATTAAGGGAGAAAAAAAACTCCAAATCTACATGGCCCTGTGTGAAAAAGTGATTGCCCCCCTTGATAAAAAAATAACTTAACTGTGGTTTATCACACCTGAGTTCAATTTCTGTAGTCACCCCCAGGCCTGATTACTGCCACACCTGTTTCAATCAAGAAATCACTTAAATAGGAGCTACCTGACACAGAGAAGTAGACGAAAAGCACCTCAAAAGCTAAACATCATGCCAAGATCCAAAGAAATTCAGGAACAAATGAGAACAAAAGTAATTGAGATCTATAAGTCTGGTAAAGGTTATAAAGCCATTTCTAAAGCTTTGGGACTTCAGCGAACCACAGTGAGAGCCATTATCCACAAATGGCAAAAACATGGAACAGTGGTGAACCTTCCCAGGAGTGGCCGGCCGACCAAAATTACCCCAAGAGCGCAGAGACAACTCATCCGAGAGGCCACAAAAGACCCCAGGACAACATCTAAAGAACTGCAGGCCTCACTTGCCTCAATTAAGGTCAGTGTTCACGACTCCACCATAAGAAAGAGACTGGGCAAAAACGGCCTGCATGGCAGATTTCCAAGGCGCAAACCACTTTTAAGCAAAAAGAACATTAAGGCTCGTCTCAATTTTGCTAAAAAACATCTTAATGATTGCCAAGACTTTTGGGAAAATACCTTGTGGACGGACGAGACAAAAGTTGAACATTTTGGAAGGTGCGTGTCCCGTTACATCTGGCGTAAAAGTAACACAGCATTTCAGAAAAAGAACATCATACCAACAGTAAAATATGGTGGTGGTAGTGTGATGGTCTGGGGTTGTTTTGCTGCTTCAGGACCTGGAAGGCTTGCTGTGATAGATGGAACCATGAATTCTACTGTCTACCAAAAAATCCTGAAGGAGAATGTCCGGCCATCTGTTCGTCAACTCAAGCTGAAGCGATCTCGGGTGCTGCAGCAGGACAATGACCCAAAACACACCAGCAAATCCACCTCTGAATGGCTGAAGAAAAACAAAATGAAGACTTTGGAGTGGCCTAGTCAAAGTCCTGACCTGAATCCTATTGAGATGTTGTGGCATGACCTTAAAAAGGCGGTTCATGCTAGAAAACCCTCAAATAAAGCTGAATTACAACAATTCTGCAAAGATGAGTGGGCCAAAATTCCTCCAGAGCGCTGTAAAAGACTCGTTGCAAGTTATCGCAAACGCTTGATTGCAGTTATTGCTGCTAAGGGTGGCCCAACCAGTTATTAGGTTCAGGGGGCAATTACTTTTTCACACAGGGCCATGTAGGTTTGGATTTTTTTTCTCCCTAAATAATAAAACCCCTCATTTAAAAACTGCATTTTGTGTTTACTTGTGTTATCTTTGACTAATAGTTAAATGTGTTTGATGATCAGAAACATTTTGTGTGACAAACATGCAAAAGAATAAGAAATCAGGAGGGGGGGGCAAATAGTTTTTCACACCACTGTATATGTCAAGAGTAGTATTTTAAAATCAATGCGAAATTTCACAGGGAGCCAATGCAGTGAAGATAGGATAGGGGTGATGTGCTCATATCTTCTGGTTCTAGTGAGGACTCTCGCTGCTGCATTCTGGACTAGCTGAAGCTTGTTTATGCACCTAACTGAACAACCAGACAGTAAGGCATTACAATAGTCCAACCTAGAAGTGATAAAAGCATGAACTAGTTTTTCTGCATCGTTTAGCAACAATATATTTCTTATTTTGGCGATATTTCTGAGGTGAAAGAATGCTATCCTGGTGATATTATCTACATGAGCTTCAAATGATATGGCATTAGGTAATTAAGTTGCAAGTATTTTAAGACATGAAGGTCGGCTGTCCTGGAACAGTTCTCACAAGAACAGTATTGTATCAAGTGCGTTTGTAAAACCCATCGAGCTTCATGATGAGGAAACTGTCTCTCATGAAGACCTTCCCAGGAACGCAAGACCAAAACTGAGCTCTGCTGCAGAGGAGACGTTCATTTAGAGTCACCAGCCTCAGAAATCACCAATTAACCACCAGCAGCTCAGATTAGAGCCGTTATGAAGCTTCACAGAGCAGAAGTAGCAGATAGACAATAATCTCCTTTGAACAGTTGATATTGAGATGTATATTACGGAGGAACACCTTCAGTATTGTTTTACAGTGTAGAAAGAAATAGAAATCAGCAAACACCATGGAATTAGAAGGGGTGTCCAAACTTTAGACTGGTACTGTAGTGTATGTGTTGTGTGGAACTTTTAGGAGGCCAAACAATTTCCCAAAAATTTGAAGTTTGAAAAACAGCATAATTTTTTACGTACCCTATGTATACCCTGTTTATATTCGCTTTACTTTATTTAATATTAATTATATGAAAAGGAAAAAAACTTCACCATATTAGCAATTATACACGAGGAAACACACCAAGCACGGGGAGAACATGCAAACTCCACACACACAGACCCGAGGCTGGAATTTAACCCTCGTCCCCGGAGGTGTGAGGCCAGAGTGGAAATGGTCAATTATTCTGGTCAAATTTGTGATTTCGAAAGAATCTGTTAAAATTCTACTCGTCAGACACGCAGCGCAACTTTTTCTTAGATACAAGCAGTGCTTCAAGGAAAAAAAGGGCTGGGAACCACTGCTGTACTGAGTGAGAGACGTATCAGGCTTATCTTATTAAATAAAAAAATCTAATCTAATAAGAATCATAAAATGCTTTCTTGTAACTGTAAATGTAGAAAATAAATCTGATGCAGACATGGACAAGTCAATTTTTAGCTTACATGAATAACTGAAAGTAAATATGCATTTACTTGATACTATATGCCTAACTGAAAGTGTTTTTGAAGACAACATTATGCAAATTTATTCGACTCACACAAAGGTCATCTTTCAAACCGCTCTCCTGTGTGAACTCGATGCTGATTAAAAAGTGTTCGGTGCCACTTCACGTCTCTTGTTTGCAGAATCTCTTTCTTTTCAGCTCTGTGTTTCTAATTCAAATGTAATAATGAGCCCTTTCAGAAAGGTTTGGGAAATATTTGCATGTTAAAAATGACTCCCAGTTTAGTTTTTTTGTTTTTTTTAAGCACATGTTTTGTGGGGATTTTTCATGTTATACAAATTGTTTATCTAAATGGATATTTCCTTTATCATTTAAACAATCAGCAATCAAATGATTGTACAAATATTGTAATTCTCTAAAGAAAAAAATATAAGCCAATTCAGTGAATGAGCATAAGCTATAAAAAAAAATCATTAAAATGAATTGGATCTTGATAGAAGCGATTTACCGCATGCTCCAATGCCATTTTTGACCTTTTAGTGAATGCACCATAACGCTTTGTGTTCCTCTGGTTCCAGCTGAAAGACACGCCGGATGTTCGTGTGTCACAGCCTCCGTGGATGACATTCACTTCGAGCACACCATCAGGTAAAGAAAAAGAATGAAGGAAAAATATAAATCTGTTTATAACACTCAAAGTTGTGCCGGCTGGGATGCTGATATTCAGTACAACAGCATGACCTCGGGTGTGATGTTGCTTTTATATGACAGTTCCACTAACACCATTAATTATCAACAGATTAACCAGTTAACCAACACTTCCTTCCGCGCCTGTCAGAACTAATTAACTCATGGTTTGTGGAGCTGGCGACTGACAGTTAGTGAGCAACAGTTAATGTAGTTAACAAGGTAGTTTTAATTTCTTACCGGTACTCTGTAGCCAAAATGTAAGAAGAATAAATCATGGAGGTGGTGGACAGTCCTGAGAAACGTTTGAGATTTACTTTATATTTCCACTTATTCCGCTTTAGAGTATCAGCTCTGCTAACTTTTGGGTTCCGGGGTCGAATGCCAAAGAGTGTTAAATGAAAGCTAGTGCACTCTGTAGGGTGTCCAATCCCTTGTTCCGCACACCAAGTAGTGCCCTTGATCAGGAGTTAGAGAGGGATTTGGGACTTAGCCTTGTCTTGACATAAGTTTATCAGATTTATCTTGCTGAAGGTGCTTCTGTGACTGGGTTAGTATTAGAGATGTTCCGATACCATTTTTCCCCTCCCGATACCGATTCCGATACTTGGGCTCAGGGTATCGGCCGATACAGAGTACTGATCCGATACCTGGGTGTGTATCTGTACAGTATATATATATATACAGTGGTGTGAAAAACTATTTGCCCCCCTCCTGATTTCTTATTCTTTTGCATCTTTGTCACACAAAATGTTTCTGATCATGAAACACATTTAACTATTAGTCAAAGGTAACACAAGTAAACACAAAATGCAGTTTTTAAATGAGGGGTTTTATTATTTAGGGAGAAAAAAAATCCAAACCTACATGGCCCTGTGTGAAAAAGTAATTGCCCCCTGAACCTAATAACTGGTTGGGCCACCCTTAGCAGCAATAACTGCAATCAAGCGTTTGCGATAACTTGCAACGAGTCTTTTACAGCGCTCTGGAGGAATTTTGGCCCACTCATCTTTGCAGAATTGTTGTAATTCAGCTTTATTTGAGGGTTTTCTAGCATGAACCACCTTTTTAAGGTCATGCCACAACATCTCAATAGGATTCAGGTCAGGACTTTGACTAGGCCACTCCAAAGTCTTCATTTTGTTTTTTTTCAGCCATTCAGAGGTGGATTTGCTGGTGTGTTTTGGGTCATTGTCCTGCTGCAGCACCCAAGATCGCTTCAGCTTGAGTTGACGAACAGATGGCCGGACATTCTCCTTCAGGATTTTTTGGTAGACAGTAGAATTCATGGTTCCATCTATCACAGCAAGCCTTCCAGGTCCTGAAGCAGCAAAACAACCCCAGACCATCACACTACCACCACCATATTTTACTGTTGGTATGATGTTCTTTTTCTGAAATGCTGTGTTACTTTTACGCCAGATGTAACGGGACACGCACCTTCCAAAAAGTTCAACTTTTGTCTCGTCGGTCCACAAGGTATTTTCCCAAAAGTCTTGGCAATCATTGAGATGTTTATTAGCAAAATTGAGACGAGCCTTAATGTTCTTTTTGCTTAAAAGTGGTTTGCGCCTTGGAAATCTGCCATGCAGGCCGTTTTTGCCCAGTCTCTTTCTTATGGTGGAGTCGTGAACACTGACCTTAATTGAGGCAAGTGAGGCCTGCAGTTCTTTAGATGTTGTCCTGGGGTCTTTTGTGGCCTCTCGGATGAGTTGTCTCTGCGCTCTTGGGGTAATTTTGGTGGGCCGGCCACTCCTGGGAAGGTTCACCACTGTTCCATGTTTTTGCCATTTGTGGATAATGGCTCTCACTGTGGTTCGCTGGAGTCCCAAAGCTTTAGAAATGGCTTTATAACCTTTACCAGACTGATAGATCTCAATTACTTTTGTTCTCATTTGTTCCTGAATTTCTTTGGATCTTGGCATGATGTCTAGCTTTTGAGGTGCTTTTGGTCTACTTCTCTGTGTCAGGTAGCTCCTATTTAAGTGATTTCTTGATTGAAACAGTTGTGGCAGTAATCAGGCCTGGGGGTGACTACAGAAATTGAACTCAGGTGTGATAAACCACAGTTAAGTTATTTTTTAACAAGGGGGGCAATCACTTTTTCACACAGGGCCATGTAGATTTGGAGTTTTTTTGCTCCCTTAATAACGTAAACCATCATTTAAAAACTGCATTTTGTGTTCAATTATGTTATCTTTGACTAATAGTTAACAGTTTTTGATGAGCAGAAACATTTAAGTGTGACAAACATGCAAAAGAATAAGAAATCAGGAAGGGGGCAAATAGTTTTTCACACCACTGTATATATATATATATATATATATATATATATATATATATATATATATATATATATATATATAAAATATACACGACACCATGAAACACGGACACGAGGCGAGGTCTTACAGGAAAAAGGGTCATTTATTTAGAAAAATGTGGAAGGAAAGGGTTAAAGGCTCTCTGCGGCCTTTTCCACTTCGGCGGCAGGGATGCGAAGGCCGGCTCTACGCGGAAGTGAAGGTGCCGCGGGAGCTCGCGCAGCTCGTTCACACGCTCCTCTCGTGGAGATCAAAGTCGCCCACCTTTTTAAAGTCTCTGGGGCGCATCACATCGCCCCGCTCTTGTGCCACTGTCTCTCATAAAATCCACCGCGTCGCAAACTCCAGCATCCCAACAGTCAGACCCCGAGCTACACTCCCCGCTGTGTTTTGTAGCGCCGGGGTCATTAGCGGCGATAGCTCATGGGCCGTAGCCTGATTCTGTAGCCCTGCTCCTTCACATACCTAAAGGGGGGGGAGGCCGCCTAACTAGTGAGCGAGGAGCGATATCAATTTGGACGCACGCCCATCACAGGCGCGCGCTGTGACACTCTGTAAGTAAGCTAAGCTAGCAAAACTAGCCGGCATAAATAGGTTAGGAAGATGGTATCAGATCGGTACGTGGACTCAAATACTTGCCGATTCCGATGCCAGATTTTTTTGTGGTATCGGAGGCATTTCCGATACCAGTGTCGGAATCGGAACAACCCTAGTTAGTATGTGGGTTTTGGTAGGCATCTACTCTCATTTCTGCTTTTTTAATGATTCATTTCTCACAATTAAATTTTATTCCATAGTCCCCCTTTCTCTATTTAAAAGTAATTCTTTTTAAACAAGAAATGTGTAAATGTATGATAGGTAAACACTTTATTGTATCTGTATCACTTTACACATTATGAATGCAGATATAAATATATTACAAATGTATTATTTTTTGTTATGTTAGTGTTGGACAAGTGGTTAACATCAAGGCTAAAGTCAACAGAGCTTTCAACACAAGCATGGAGGTAAAAAAAAATACACATTTCACCCTGCCAGACTCAGCGCTGAGCTTGAATTATCTACTACAGATATATTAAAACTAGGCGGCACGGTGGCTTAGTGGTTAGCACTGTCGCCTTGCACCTCCTGGGTCCGGGTTCGATTCCTGAGTGGGTTTCTTCTGGGTACTTCGGTTTCCTCCCACTATCCAAACACATGTGGATTAGGCTAATTTGGTTTCCCCAAATTGCCCGTAGTGTGTGTATGTGTATATGCCCTGCGATGCGATGGATTTGCACCACGTCCAGGATGTACCCCGCCTTGTGCCCCAAGTCTTCTAGAATAGGCTCTAGGCCTCCCGCAACCCTGTATACAGGATAAAGCGGTGTAGATGATGAGTGAATGAGTGATCTAAATACCCTGAAATATTAAGAATTATATTAAGGTAAGGCTTTAAACTTCTCTGCAGTTTGCTCTACAGATGCATATACAAACTTTGCAGTTGTATAATTCTTGATAAATGTACTTACACAATGAAATAAAGCGAAGCTTACAAAAATTTAAGGCATGTTAGAGAGCACAAATCAAACGCCGGTGTAAAACCCGACCCTCAGATAAGCATACAAAAGGTTGTGTTAGTTCATGACTCAAAAGTGTTGTACTGCCAAATCAAGCTTGTGCCAAATATTCTGTGTGTGTGTGTGTGTGTGTGTGTGTGTGTAAGGTGGGGATAGTGGTGAGCTGTGAGGACCTGTACAGTAACTGCCACTGGAAAGTCTGCCAGGCGTTTGCCACCTTTGTGGCACGGAGGACAGGTAATGACAAGGTGAGGCGCAGTTATCATCCTGAAATTATACAAATATACAGTATTTGCTAATGCTTTGCGTTAATCCATCACCAATATTTCGTGCCCATTTGAATAAATAAATAAATAAATATTGACTGTCTGTTGCTTAGCAACTAAGAAACATGGACCATTGCCTGGATAATCACTGAGAGGGAAAAGAAATCTACCTAAAAACATACTAGAAAGGTCCAGCGTTCCCGGAAATGAGATGAACTTATAGGGAACGTCAACATTTTCCTCAGATATGTTTGAAAATTGCTAGCAGGAGGCTTGGAACTAGCAAAATTTCCCCCATTAGCATCGATCGCTCACTGAGCGTTCATGTTTGAGACTGGAGAAAACGAATGAACAGAAAACAAACCTAAAACAAAACAATAATTCATAAAATGCTGTTTGTTGTTTACAGCTAAAATCTTTTTAACAAGCGAACATTACAACTATATTCCATTAATTGACTTTATTGTATTTTATCTTAGTCACGCTAACAAAATCGCAATGAGAATCAATACAGCAAATGCAGCAAAGTAAAATCTATGTAATATACCAATGTACTGTAGATTGTGGGTTTTTTGTGGGTGTAATATTTAAAAATCTCACGTTTTTTTGTGGTAAAAGATGAGAAAGTGAACTAGGTGAGCTACCTTTAAAAACTCAATAGCTGTTCTAGTGCAAATTAGCTTCATCCTAGCCAATGCTACAAGAAGCTAATGTTGTTATGTAGTGTAACATGGAAGAAGACATGAATTGCTGAGTCATTTCTAAGCAAACTTCCAACAATTCAGAGTAAAATGATGATGTTCTTTGTAGTTTTATCTCATTTCCAGGGGATTTGGACCTTTAGGTTGAATAGTCAGTCAGATGTTTTTAGACTCAGTATAGTATTCAGGAAAGTTCTGACTTTTACACCAGGTCATCCACACTACAAGTGTGAACACGTGTGTTTTTATTACGTTGTTTAAAAAACTGATTGATAAGCAGTTGTCAATCAATGTTGTGTGTGTGTTCAGGTTCATCTGAAGCAACTGGTCCCTTACACACACCTTGAGAAGTTGGAGTACAGCGTTGCAGCGGAGAGGAGGAGGATGAGGCTGCTGCACGTCGAGATCATGAAAGATCTGCTGAATGACGCCGCTTTCCAGGCCAGCAAAAGCGAGGGAGTGTGTGGTAAGAGGTAGTTTCAATTCCTTGAAAAACACGCACAAAAGGACATTCAGTCATTTTCATTTTCCGTGTGTGTGTGTGTGTGTGTGTGTGTGTGTGTGTGTGTGTGTGTGTGTGTGTGGGGGGGGGGGAGTCTTGTCTGGTTAGTATTGCCGTAATTCAGGTTAAATAATTACACAAAAATTCATGCAGTAACTGATGTTACGAGCTTCACATACAGGGACGAGTTACAGAATCTGTAAATGGCTGGGTGCAAAACTATTGGCACCCCTTCCTCCTGTCACACAACAAGTTATAAAAGAGAAAAGTCCCATATTTGACTATATCTTTAATAAGTTAACGGTTTCAAA
The DNA here is from genome assembly GCA_030522415.1 of Channallabes apus. Lineage (NCBI taxonomy): Eukaryota > Metazoa > Chordata > Actinopteri > Siluriformes > Clariidae > Channallabes > Channallabes apus. The sequence goes on along the minus strand of CM060105.1, from coordinate 59,982,431 downwards.
GCTTCTTGCAAAGTGTGTGTGTGTGTGTGTGTTAATTCCCCAACTAAAATATCCCTCTGATAATGCATTTTTGTTCACGCATTTTTCTCTCCCAACCTCCCTCTATTTCACTCCTCTTCCGAATGCGCCATTTCAGTGTCTACAGTATGTAAATGACCTGATACTGCGCCACATGTTTCCAGAGAACAGCAAAGCTGAGCAACAAGCCAGGGAGGGGCTCTTCTTACGGTATATGAGGTCACAGTACAGGTGGATCTAATTGGCTTGATTAAACCTCCGTTAATATAAACATGGAATTTGCTTGTTTAAACAGACTGGAGACCCAACATGTCTGAAACTGACTTAAAAAAAAAAAAAAAACTTTGCGTAATTATTGCATTTGCATGAATATCTATTATTTATGATAAAGTGTGTTTGTTGCAGAAGGCCAGAATGAGGAGGAAGAAATACCGACTGAGAAAACAAGAGTAGAGAGCGTAGAGCTGGTACTGCCCACACACGCCAACCACCAGGTGAACACTTTCGGAGGCCAGATCATGGCGTGGATGGAAAACGTAGCCACCATTGCTGCCAGGTAACATCACGGTCAAAGGTGTTTATAATACCATGCTATTATATCACGGGTACACCAGACACGTTTGTTGTCTAAGGGTTAGCATTGTCTCCTCACACCTCCAGGGTTGCGGGTTTGATTTCTGCCTTGGGTCTGTGTGTGTGTGTGTATGTGTGTAGTTTACATGTTCGTCCCCGTGCTCAGGGGTTTTCCTCCGGGTAGTCTGGTTTCAAAAAGTTCTGAACACTATCAAATATTCAAGCATAACCAAAGTATTGACATCTTCCATTAATGTTAAATAAAGTTCCTCTCAAGGTTTCTTCCTAATGCCATCTCAGGGAGTTTTTCCTTGCCACCGTCGCCGTCACCCTTGGCTTGCTCATCAGAGAAATTTCATTAATTCGTCTCATTATTATTATCTGCACATTTTTCTCACACATACACACTTCCAATTATTTTCTTTTCTATAATAATAATAATTATTATTATTTTAATTTTTTATTTTATTTATTTATTTTATTATTTATTTATTTTTGTTAAATTTCTTTCATTTTTGTGAAGCTGCTTTGAGACAATGACCATTGTTAAAAGCGCTATATAAATAAAATTGAATTGAATTGAATTGAATTAAAGGCATTCATACAAAAGACCACATTAATGATTATACACGTTATTGGTGTTTTTATACTTTTCCTACAAAAACATCACCAAAACGGGAAACAGCATATAAAGGTTAGCGTGTCTTTATTGGTTTGACCGATAATGAAGAATTTATTCCAGGAATTTATCAGAGTTCAGCTTCTATTGTAGAGCATTTTAAAATCTGTGGTTAATAATTTACTCACATTTGTAGTGACTCGCTGGTCAACAGTTCAAGGTTTGTACTTTAATAGTGAAGACCAAAACACAGAAATGACACCTTATGCAATCGCTCGCTTACATTATAAAACAGTATATATAGTATATTGCTCATTATAAAATAGAAAAAAAATGATATTATGAATAATAAATGATATTACGACGTTGTACGTGTCAAGATTACAGAGATTGTCCTGTTTAATCTGATTTCTGATTGTGGATCTCACATGGACAGTCACGTCCCTTTAGTATTTAGACAGTACCACGTTTTGTCTTTGATTTTATTCCTTTTTTCAAATTTGTAATGAAGCAGTCAAAATGTGCTGACTTTCAGCTTCAATTTAAGGGTTCTAACCAAAATATTGCATTAACAATTAAGGAATTACCGCCAGTTTTTTTTTTTCCCCCCACAGGCTCAAAAGTAAATGAACGAACTAGCACAAAAATAAATATTAGAATTATTTTCAATATCTGGGTGTAAATCCTTTGCGTTCAGTGACTGCCTGATAAGTTTGTAACCACATGCTGAGTTTCCTCCTTGAGCTCAGTTGATTCACGTTTGTGGGTCTTTCTGCCTGCTGTTATGTCTTCAGTTAGTGAAAAGTCATGTGACTGACTCGGCGCTTGGGTTGCTTTTGCACTATGCTTTGAGTCATCATTCATCGCAACACTTTTGTGTCTTCTCAGCCGGTTATGCCATGCCCACCCGACCCTGAGGACAATAGACATGTTTCACTTCAGAGGGCCGTCTCAAGTTGGAGACCGCGTCATCCTCAAAGCCATCGTCAACAACACCTTTGAGAACAGGTGAGGTTTTTTTTCCCCCCCCCCCGTAGACAGGAAGTGACATCATCAGCGTGTACTTTTTGTTTTTATCAGTATGGAGGTGGGCGTATGTGCAGAGGCCTATCACGGGGAGGAGCCTCTGAGACACATTAACAGTGCGTTTATGACTTTTGAGGTGCTGGATGACGAAGGCAGACCACGCCCACTACCCCGAATACGACCTGAACCGCTGGTGAGCCCAAGATTGTGTCTGTTCAGACTGTTCGGTGTATTATTAATATCAAAGAGCGGTTTTGTTCAAGCTGAATTTGATTGTAATGATGCACAGGATGGAAAAAGGAGATACCAAGAGGCGATTGCCAGAAAGAAGATTCGACTCGACAGGTACTGAGCTGAAAAAAAAAAAATCTGCAGAAAAATGAATATCAGGTCAAACTACGATGAAATAATGCAACTTCCATGATGGGTATGGTGCGAGGCTTCTGTTTATTTGATATTATTTCTGAATGGAATGCAGGGTCATGTTGTAGATATGACACATGAAAGTGGATCCATTTGTAGAAGTTAATTGAAAAAAAGTCTAGTTTGTGCTAGTTAACAAAGTATAGAAGTAATCCGAAAACAAATTATACATTTAAACTTAATGGAGAGCAAACTGCATGCTTTTTAAGTGGAGCCGTCACTCATTCACCTTCTATACCACTTTATCCTGTATTCAGGGTTGTGGACGGCCTGGAGCCTATACCAGGAGACTTAGGGCACAAGGCGGGGTCTGGTACACCCTGGACAGGGTACCAATCCATCGCAGGGCACGCACACACACTATGGGAACATCAATTAGCCTAATCTACATGTTTTTGGACTGTGGGAGGAAACCGGAGTACCCGGAGGAAACCCCCCAAGCACGGGGAGAACATGCAAACTCCATGCACACAGAGACGGGAATCGAACCCAGACCCTGGAGGTGCAAGGCGACAGTGCTAACCACTACACCACCGTGCCACCTTAAGTGGAGCAGTGATGGAAAATTTGACCACCTCAAGTTTAAAATTCAGCATCTGTCAAGTCCAAAACATCACTTAGAAAACATTCCATAAAATAATAAAATCAACAACAGAGTTTTTTTTGTCTTTAAGTAGAATTATGGCTAACACATGCCAAAGTGTGTTATTCCTCTTATTACACCTTGAAGCAGCTTGTGACCAATCAGAATACAGAATTTAACAGAACTTTAAACAAATTATTAGTGCATACGGTCATGTGACACACCAAAAGCAATTCATAGGCTTAGGGGTCTTGCCATAGTTTGACATTATATAATGTCCTGTTTTGCTGAATTTTTTTTTTTTCTCCATCCAGAAAATACATCATCTCCTGTAAACACACTGAAGTGCCCTTGTCTGTCCCCTGGGACCCCAGTAACCAGGTATCTTATTATAAACCAAGATAAAATGATAAAAGATAAAAAAAAAAAGATAAGACACAAGTAAAAGTTATAAGCCTTGCACAACACCGACTTATCAGTTTTGATTGCTAATCTGTCCGCATAATGATAATGATTTAAAAATATCACTGCAATGCCTACAGGTGTATCTGAGCTACAATAACGTGTTTGCGCTGAAAACGTTGGCGTCCAGAAACACCTGGGTTCTGAGTTCTCAGAAGAAAAACGTGAGTACGCTTATCTTCTTCAGATCTTACAGTACTACTAATGTTAAGCGCTAATGTCGTGGTTGTGATGAGCGTTGTCTGGGTTCCTAGGTGCGGCTGTACACTCTGGAGGAGAATCAGAGCCTCTGCGTCAGGCTCGAGACGGAGGTGAACGTCCCAGCAGCGAGAGCTTTCCTCCTGCTCTCGGATCTCAGCCGCAGGCCCGAATGGGACACACACTACAAGTACGGAGGGGTTAACTGGTTTTAAACCACTGAAAACATTCCAGTTCGTGCATCTGAGAAGAGGAACTTGCTGTTTTTTAAGATTTCTTGCTCCTTCTGGTTTTAAATGCTGGTTTTGGTAGGCAGCTCGGCGACCGATAGTTAGTGTAATATATTTTCGTTAGAACACATCATTAGAATATTCATATTAATACAAAAATATTCCTAGTTTTACACATTTTACATTATACAGCTGATAAAATAGCACTCGATCCAGCAGATGCTCTTATTAAGATTGTTGCACCATAGGCTTAACATGCATCACTGAGCGTCTCCTACATCTGTCATGTACAGGCAGTGCAATCTCATCCTCCAGGTAGACGACGATGATCTGATCTACCATGTTCTTACTCCACCTGTGAGTGAAGTAGGAAAAGTCCAGGATTTCATCCTGCTCGCCTCCAGGAGGCCGCCGTGTGATACCGGGTGAGGATAATCAACACCTTCTGACCAAACAGTCCAGTATCTGGAGGTTTGTATTCGTTATCTGTAATTATTTGGACTGAAATCTTTGTATTTGGCGTATTTAGGGATCCCTACGTTATCGCTTTACGCTCGGTCACTCTGCCTACCCACCCTCCAACAGAGGACATGAACAGAGGGGAGATGCTTTGCGCAGGATTCACCATTTACGCCATGTCCGAAAACGTATCAAAGGTAAGTGTTGTGTTTAAAGGACAGAGTTTAGTGATCGCACTCATCAGGTTACTCACTTTGGCGAAAGAAATACATTTTGTTATTAGCGCAGGGATTTTTTTTTTAAATATTGTCCCTGCTGCTTTTTCACCCGTGATGCATGTTTACTGGAATTTATTCATATTTTCGTTTTTTCAGATCTCGTACTATAACCAGACCAATCCGGGCGTGTTGCCGTTCTTCGCCATGGACATCGCCGGACTTTCGTCCAGTTTTTGTTCCATCTTCTTTTCCTGCAATGACTACCTGATGAACAACAGAGTCGGACCTTCTCTCATCTCAACCACTTCTCTGTAGACCTCGTTACTGTCGCCGTCCTGTTCAGTTTTTATAAACCGCTCTGTACTTTTTACAAACAGAAGACTAGACTTTGTTGTTTTATGGCCAGGCCAATTTGCGGGAATAGATTTATTTATGTATATTCAAAGTTTATAATATTGTACAGGGGCATCGTGGTGTAGTGGTTAGCACTGTCGCCTTGCACCTCCAGGGTCCGGGTTCTCCCCGTGCTTGGTGGGTTTCCTCCGGGTTCTCCGGTTTCCTCCCACAGTCCAAAGACATGCAGATTAGGCTAATTGGCGTTCCCAAATTGACCTGAGTCTCCTGGGATAGGCTCCAGGTCCCCGCGACCCTAAATACAGGATAAAGCGGTATAGAAGTTGAATGAATGAATGAATATTGTACAGGATCATTTTAAAACTGAATTAACTACTTGTTCTATCTCTGATGTTAGGTGCTAGGTAATGAGCATGGCATTATATTAATAATTCTATTTCAATTCAATTCAATTTTATTTATATAGCGCTTTTAACAATGGTCATTGTCTCAAAGCAGCTTCACAAAAATGAAAGAAAATTTACACCAAAAAAAAAATAATTTTATATGAGAAATGAACCACACTTCTATAAACAGCCAGTTTTTGGCCAGTTTTATTATGATCACAATAAAGATACGAATAAATAAAAATATGATATCTGATTGTGTTGTCATCTTGTATTTAACTGATACCTATTATTTAAAAAAATCACTTTTTTCATGTTTAGACGTTCAGATGCGTCTCCAATATACAGTATATAACCAAGTTATTATAATTTAATTGTGTATATAATGTACTAAGCTGTTAAATTCGTTTGTGTAGTTGTGGTATGTATAAGTGAGATAACATCTAAAGGTATCCTGATAACAGAAGATAAAGAAAAAAAAATAGCTTTCTGTCTTTATTTCCTAAATCATCTTTGTTTTACATGGTGGTATTTATTTTCTTGGGAATCTTGGAGATAAAGCCTTTCAGTGCATTCGGAACGTTGTAAAAGGTTCTGGTCCCACTACGAACAAACATGAAACTCTCCATCCCAAGTCCTCCGTTCCTTGTCCTGTGCTCCACCGTGAGAGAAAATCGCGCCTGGCTTTGTTGAAGAATCTTAATTCCAGCCTGCGATCTCTCCAGATAGACAGCCAACAGCTGCAGTGAGACGTCCTGCCAAATCTCTTGGAAGAGTTCCATCATGTTCTCAACCAGCTGAGGTGTGTAACCCTTATCCAGAACCTCCTGAGGCCAGCTGGGAGCCATGGTGACGTAAGGGAAAATCTGGTTAATGGTTCTAACAAACTCCAGACCTGCGATGTGGCCTTCAACGTTGAGGGCTCCATGGGTGATGTCCATGTTGATCCAGATTGGATGATAGAGTAGGTCTCTAGCGTATGCCTTTTGAAGCAGATGTAGCGAAGTAGCTAGCTGTGTTTTGGACTTCACCCTGAGGTAGATGCCCCATGGATTCCTCGAAGCAAGAATTAGATCTAGACAATCCTGGAGAGGCAGCTCTGGCACTGAACCTTCAATCACTGGAGTCGTCACATCATCTGTCGCAGATGTTACTGGAATCACGAGCATCCCACCGGGGTTGTCTAAAAACACAATAAAACATGAAAGTAGTGTTATGTTACTCATATTAACCCTAGTCAAATGTTTGTGGACACCTAACCATCACAGCCATACGATCTGTTGAACTCGTCGCTCCTGATGTATTCCCCCTCCGCAGGTATAATAAGCTCTAGTCTTCAATTTCTGATTAGCTGTACAGTACCTTTGAGAGTAGATAGAAGAGAAGCTCGGTCATACACCTCCTCCCACAGGATGTTAAGTCCATCATTGTTTTTAGGTTTGAAATAGTCCACTATGTCTCCACCCGTGTAGAACCTTCTTGGTCTATCTTTCTGCTCTACAAATACACAAAGATAAATAAATAAAAAATATTGATAGACGGTATATAAAGGTTCGAAGGTGGTGGATAAACCTCAGTGAGGCTCACTTGCTGCTTCTTTAAACTGGGAAAGCACTGGCTCGTAGATGTCGTAGTAGATGCGCTGAGGGTTGCTGTTGTCTCTAATGAAGAGCATGTCATTGACTGTGGGGTTCTCCTGTCCTTGCCACAAGGTCAAACTGAACCTGGATATACAGGGAGTATGAACATTTACTACAAGAAGCATTGGAGATGCTGATGATACACCTTCTCCTTAAGTGACGTTGAGCCAGAAGTCCAGAGGTGGAGCTGGGTCTGATCTCCAACCCACGCAATACTGAACAAAACTTTAAAACACTGTGTTGTCTAGACCTCCTGGATTTCTGGCTTGGCTCTGATCAAATAAGAGGATACGAATTAATTTGGTCAGTGGAGTTTTTGTTCTGCAGCGCAGGGTATTTGGGTGAAATACCTGGAGGACTGGCTGAGAAGCCAGCTCAGGTGAGGCCATCCATTCTTCGCCATTACCGCCAGAACGGGAAACGTGATTTTTTGTGGGAGGTGTTTGACGGTGTCGTACATCTCCATCACCATGGACTGTGTGTATGTCACATTGGGGAAGGGTGACAGATAAAGAACCTTCCATCCTGGTGAGATGGTTACATCTGGAAACTTCGTCTGGATAAGCTGAAAGAATCTGATAATCGCAAAGATGAGGCGAGATGTTAAAACAGAGATATTCCACAAGCTGTAGAAGGTTTATGGTGTATCACCAGACACTACATGTTGCTGAATGTCATGTTCTCACTGTGTGCTGTTGACGACGGGCCAGAAACCAGGAACGTTCGGGCCAGGAAGGATATCGGCGTTCAACCATACGGGACGGTTGATTCCCGTTTGATTCTTGAGCTTGAGAAGATCGAGTGAAGGCTCCACTGCTTGAAGACTTTTGAAATCCAGTTTTATTCCTATTCATAGACAAAATAACAATTTTCAGGTAATAAGTGAGATGCAAAATGCTATATTTGCTAATTGTCATTCTTTACCTTTCTTAGATTTGATAACCGCATCAAGCCACTCTTCCAACGTGTTATCACTGTAGACATCTGGCGGATGGGCCATGATTGGAATGTTGGTTTCGTTGACAGTATTATGCCCTTCTACATTGACATCAGCCTCCAGAATCATAATGTCACCTGAGGAATGGGTGGGTTATTGTTTCTGTATCACGCAAGAAAAATTAGGTTGTCACAGTTCTTGAGATCTTATACAGTATAGCCATCAATTTAGACTCTTTGCTAGCTATACTGTACTGTATAACAGTGTCAGCATGGCGGCAAAAAGAAAAAATAGCTTAGCAAAGTTTTCATATTTACTTTCCAGGGCTTTTTTAGTTTCGGCTTTGCTATTGGCAGAGTGATACCATGTGGCATAGAGTCCGTCTTTCTCTTGGATCTCCCCATTTTGAAGAAGAAATTCCAGCATGTCTCCATCTGTAGAGGATGGTACCAAGGTCTCTGATGTTTCTAAAAGAAGAAAGTTTAATGCAATAATATCTGTAGAGCAATACTAATATCTTATTGTCTGCATTTGGCATGATATCGCATCAGTGACTGGCATTAGGTGAGATGTAAAAAAATAAAATAAAATAATTTTATTCAACTTCTGTAAACATTAACATTGACATGAACGAGCTAGCTAGGTAGACATTTCCACAAACTAAACTACCACTTCTGCTGTGATCTTTAATGATGTTTTCTTAAGCTAAAAGCAAAAATATATTCTTCTTATTACATCTTTTTAGCTTGTACTGTAGTCTAGTTAGCTACTATAAAATTATAGTTTAGTGGTAGTTATAATATAACATAAGTACGTTATATAAGTATAAGTATATGTAACTTATAGCTAAACCAATGACCATTGAAACATGGAAGTAGATATCCTCAGTCATAAAGCAGCTTTACAACAATCTGGATGTGGATTTAAGGTACTGTGCAAAAGTCTTAGTCACAATATCGTGTTAATTTAATCATTTTGTTATATACATGTTTATCATGCCCGCATTATTATGTACAAAACCATTCAATATAATATCCAACAAAAACATAACTGAACATCGGCTCCTGGGTTTTGCAATAGAAAATAGAAAGGAAAAGTGCGACAAAGTTACCAGAAAAACCCTGGCATGTTCTCCAGCACACTCAATAAAACCTAACAGCTGTTTTGCACAAATCTGTATCTAACATTACTGGTTATTTCCAAACAATAAGTTTTCTAACCAAATGTTGACTGGGTTTATTACTTTTTATTGCTCTTTATAGAAGTGTTTTTTATGTAAAGAGAAAACTTTTCAAAGGCATCTTTTGCTAATGGCATTTATTTTTGTATGTTCTCGAGACATTTGCACAGTACTGTAAGAAAAAGAGCTGTTAGTTTTTACTGAGCATGCTGGAGAATACAAATTCTTCTGGTAACTTTGTCAACTTGCTCAGGAGCCTACATTAAGTCATGTCAAGTCAAGTCAAGTCAAGTCAAGTAAGCATTTTATTGTCGCTTCAACCATATACAGTTTAGTACACAGTGAAACGAAACAACGTTCCTCCAGGACCAAGGTGCTACACACAACATGAAATAACAACATAAATTAAGGCAAGGCAAGTTTATTTGTATAGCACATTTCATACACAATGGTAATTCAAAGTGCTTTACATAAAAGAGAAGAAGATAATTATAAAAAGAAATAGAAAATAACAGCACTAAAACATTTTAAATTATTAACATTTGATTTTAAATAAAAATAAAAACAACACATAATGACACTTTCAAAACTACTTAAAATTTTAACTTAAAAACTACTTAAAAATGAACAAAAATTCTAACTAGCTAACTTAGAAACCTAATTAGCTGGCTAGGTGCGACAAGACAGATTGACATTTTAAGTTAACAGAAGTTTTTATATAAAAGGGACAACATAAAGTGAATGTGCAAATGTGCAAGCAAGAGTGACAATATGACCACACAACAACATTTCGGTACTTCTTGGTAACGAGTCGAGGTAGAGGAAGAAGAAACAGCAAACAGTTCCTGTTAGATTTTGTGTTTCCATCCGTCATGTAATAACTGTACTGTATGTTGCTTTCTTTACAGGCACGCAAATATTCTTCTGTAATGTTATTTATTTATTTATTTACTATTTGGAAATAGTGGATGGTTTTGTACATAATAAACATACATAACGACATTGATACTATAGATATGGTGCATAAGGCGCTCGATTTCAGGTAGACTAACCATAGAATACTTTACTAAATTAACTAAGTTTGAAAAAGCCTATGTTACGATGATGTTAAATTTTATTTATTCTTGATAATTTTCACAAGTAAACAATTCGTCCACTATGGAAATGTCGTCCTACAACAGTAAGAAACATGTTGTGGAAAACATATGTATAGTCAACAAAAATTCTGAACAATCTAGCATGCAGAATTCTGACCATTTTAAATCTACATAAATTAGTCTACAGTTGTAATGAACCGAACATAATGAGAGTAACAAGAAGTTTACCTGATCCTGACTTCATGGTAAGAACCACGGAGGTGACCGTTAAGATGATCAGCAGCACAAGCAGTCCAAGAGCCACACACAACATGGAGAACTGCTGTCTGGTAAAAAACCCCAGTATAGACTTTGGCTCCTTTTCTTCATCTTCTTCCACATCCTGTTGCCTTTCGTTACTTTTCTTCTTTCCTTCATCCATTCTTGCTCAGTTTTCTCTGAATGAATCTCAGATCTGTTGCATGACTTGTAGCAGCAAAGGTGTTCAAGGTCTAGCTATCTTATCGATAGATCGCAAAGAAAAAAAATTATCCTGGAGAAACAGCACTTTGTGCAGCTGTTATCTGACTTATAAAAAAAAGTCTCTTGGCCCTCGACCTGAACGGAAACTAATATGGCATATAGTTCGGTCATGAACACCATGGCACTCTGGAGAGATCTTACAGACATTTACGTAGGACATCTATCTGATTTTTTTCTCCAGAGCAGTCTGAGGTCTGCTGGAGGGTTTCTCAGGTACGATCAGTCGAATCTTTCTTTTCGGTGATCCATCACCTGATGACAGATACTCCTGGACTACAGAGACAGTTGTTGACACTGCGGTCATGGAGTCATTTGGAGGATCTTCTTCAACTTGTGGCGGTTTCTGCAGACCCCTGGAATCTTCTGGTGTCATCAGGGCCAGGCTCAAGTCCAAGGTTGGGGCTTGAGGGTCTGTAGTATTTGCTGTACCAAGTGGCTCTATGTTTCCAGCTAATAGATTTGAAGGCTCTATTAATGACTCGGATTCCTTGGGATTGTTTCCAAAACTTTGAGCTTCACCTGGATTGGTTGAACTTTCATCAACTTGCAAGTTCTCTGTGATCTTGCCTTTTTTGGATTGTTCTTTACTCTCTTGTTCTTCATTGTTCTTTTTCACCATACACTTTTGAGATTTGTCTTTTTTGATCTTTTTGGATGTTTTCTTCACATCCTTGTCCTCCGGATTAGAACCTGACTTGGGCTGAACCTGACTTTTTCTAAGGAAGTTCAGATTCAACTTGACCTTTAGTTTACTTTTTCCTTGAGATCTCTGTTCATGGATTTTCAAATGCCTTTCCTTGTCTCCTTTGGTAGACACCTTACCCTGACTTGGTTTGCTGCTCTGTTCTAATGTTTTAGACATTTTTGTCTTGCTGATTTTGTATGGACCTTCTTTACTAGATACAAACAGAGCACGCTCCATGGACAGATCAAAGGTTACGCTCCTCTGCACTCTGTCTTGATTTCCACCCTGCTGATCCATGTTGGACTGGTTGTAATTGAAAATATCTCTGTACACAATGACTTTAGAGCTTCTCGGAAGTATACTCTCTTCTTGATTTCTAGATATACTGTCCGGGATGTCTGGCGCATAAATTTGATGATAGTGCTGAGAATATGGTAGACCATATTCTCCATGTTGATGCTTCAGGAATGAACGATGCTCTTGAGCAGCACCTGTGGGATTTAGTTGATCTTCTGGGGTAAATGTTTGTTTTTGGGCAATTGATATGTGTCTTCTCAGAGCTACTTGTTGCGTTCTCATGGTGGACATGTCTTGTCTTGACCCCCTGAGACCTTGGATATCATCTCTTCCATCTGTAACTGTAAGAAGAATATGTTAAAATGTTTACAATTAGCTCAAGCAAGTAAATTATTTCCCCCCAAATAAAAAAACAAAACATATTTTCATACGTTCATCTTTAAAGCTTGAAGGTTCGCTGTTCAAATAGGTTGACCATTTTTCATCCATAATAGGCTGGTGATTTGTTCTGTTATGGAAAGTCTTTCTCCTGAAGCTCGAGCTGCAATTTTGGCATATGAAATCATTTGCCATTGTGTCTGGTCTGCTCTCAGATGAAGTCCCCTCTTTGTCCCAGGGTGGACGATTACGGTAGTTGCTGTTATGGTGAGCGTAAGACATCGAGAGAGCCTCCTTGTCTCCAGAGAAATCCCATGTTTGACTGGATTGTTCCTCAGCTCCTTTTACCCCCTGCATCGGTTTAAACCTTTTACCCAACTTCCTGTATAGAACTGCAAGTATTGCAAGTGTAATTGCGACACCACCTGAAACGCAACGGAGAAGTTCAGAGAAGTTCATGTTTATACTGTATTTCTTCATTGGTTTGAATTCAGAAGGTTAAAACTATCAATGGTTCTACAATGGATGTCTGATAGACCTGAGATGAGATTGTTGTACTGATTAATACTGAAGTGTTTTTGTCATTATATAGTAGTAGAAGTAGTAGTACATATCCAGTGCTTTCAGACCAGACGGTTGTGAAGTCCAGTTTCTAATTAGTGTCCACTACATTACATTTTCTATGATGTTCCGTAGACACTTACCCAGGCAAGAACAGACAACAGCGATAACAACATCTCTGATGTAGCGCTGAGATGTGATGGAACTCTTAGCACTAACGTCTGCTGTAATGTTTCTTGTAGCTGGCATACAGTTAACCGCGTTTAGCTCCAGCACTGTCAGAACTGTGGGGTTGTCTGAACTAGTGCACGCCATCCTATTCCCATTGTACAGCACCTTTCCTGGAGACAGAATGTAGCTATTGAGGAAATGCGCTAGCTCTCCCAGGTCACAGTTACAGTTCCAGCGGTTAAAGTCCAGGTTTAGCATCGAGAGCCGTGGGAGATAGGAGAAAGCATCAGGAGCATTCTGCAGCCTGTTTCGAGAGAGATCCAGACTACTGAGACGTGGCAGGTTGCGGAAACTGTCTCTCCCCACGTAGATGATGAGGTTGTCCGACAAGTCCAAAGTCTCCAAGTTTCTCAGGTCAGAAGAAGCGAAAGTACTCGAGTTGAGGCTGGTGAGAAGGTTCCCCTCCAGCAGCAGAGTTTTCAGAGAATTGGTATTCAGAAACAAGGATCCATTGATCTCCTTTAAAGCATTATGGCCCAGATGAAGGGTCTCTAGTTTATGAAGCCAGGAGAATGTCAGTCTATCCAGTGAGGGACTTGAGATAAGGTTGTGGTCCAGAGATAGCGTTCTGAGGACGGTCAGGTTCCGAAAAGCATTCCCTGTGATAGTAGAGATGATGTTGTTGCTGAGCACCAAAACACTCATGTTGGATAAATCAGAGAACACAATGTGATCTACGGTGTCTATGAGTCCATCAGTGAGCATCAGGGCTTTGGTTGAGTCTGGAGCCTCTGGAGAAAACACAAGAGGTTGATGACAGAAAACTAAAAATATGTTTTTCCCTCAAATTGGATCTGTTTATTTTGGTATTCATAACCTCAACTGATCCATTTCTGTCTTTAACAAGAATGCACCAGTTCCCTGAAACATCTACCTCAATTTCTTTATAGTTACGCTTATTTTAGTTCTATTGCGTATAGTCACTGCCCTACCTAAATGCCATAGGATATTATTTATTTAGCTCATTTACTTCACCAATCTTTAAAAAACATGATAATTTAATGGGTAAGATCAGGATCATGTTTAGAATTGTAACAAAATCTGAACAAACCAATTTAATATCGAATCAGGATATTTATTGTATAAAATCGTGGTATTTACAGAATCGCAATACGAATCAAATTGGCACTTAGGTATCATGATAATATCGTATCTAAAGGTCTCTGTGTTTGGATTTTACAATAATTCATTCATTATAACAAAATGACCATGTGAAAAAAAAACTGAAAAAAAAATTACAATTAAATGTAAAGAAACATATTGAGGTGAGCTATAGTTTTATGTTTGGTAGCTACTGTAGCTCCTCCTAATCGGTTTAGTTTTTTCATCGCTAATGAACATTGATGTCGACTTTGTGAACAAACGTAACCAAATTTTAGGTTTGTCTGTAATTGTGGGTTTGAGTTAATAGATTATTTTATTATGTTTTTTTGTAAAATCTTCCTATTTTTTCAATTAATCTAATTAATCGTTGCTATTTCTAATTTCAAATTCAAATTTTATTAGTCACATACACAATCATACACAGTATAATATGCAGTGAAATGCTTTATACGACCGCCAGTGACCTTAAAAAAAGAAAATAAAAGCTTGTACGTAAAATAAATAATCAATAAAAAGGAAATACTAAAGAAATAATTTTAACTAGTAAAATTAACTGTACAATAAGGGCATAATAAAATATTGCAAAAATATAGAAATATAGGGTAGAGTATATATGTATATAGAATTAAAGTGTCAGTGGTTGTGCAAATTAATAATAATTTCTAATTCAATTTATTTTACCTTTATTAAATTACAACCTTGACGCAGTACCAATAGTTTCTGTTGAGAACCATTTCTCTGTACTAAGTGACTAAATCAAACGTAGACTCTCGATTCAATTCCATTTCATTTAATTTCAGGCGTTGCAGTTTTCGATTGTTTACGATTCTAAAGTTTATCAGATTTGTCTCAAAGCAGCTGTATTTCATACTTTCAGGTTTTAAAGTATTGAAAACTACTAAAGGAATCCACCAAACATTAGAATGATTTTTAAAAAATGTCACGTCTTGAACAAAGCGATAATCTTTTTTTGTGAATAAACTCCAGTCCAGTAGGTGGCAGTACAGTAGTTTCACTAATCATCCATGAATAGAAAAGTAGATTAAGAAGTGATACAATTTTTAAAATTCAATTTTAGACACTTTCACTTATCAAGAGTTCAACATGCAGGAATTGCTGATTGATCGAATCAAATTAACTGAATCACTTAGCAAAAGATTGATTAAATTGAAAAAAAAAAATCAAATCAATGTGTGTCCAAACTTAAGGAAGCATCAACGTCAAATATAAGTCACCTAGCAATTATTTTGTTTCTTAAATACGAACAAGGGAATGAGTATATATGAAGTACAGAAGTTTCGTCACCTATGATCATGGAGAGTTTGCTGCAGATGATAGCATCAGTAGAGCACACGGCGCAGGAATCCGGGCAAAAGAACAAAAGCTGAACTTGTGTTACTGACACCATCAGCAGCAGGACGACACCTGAGGAGCGTCAACATTATCATCAGTTAGCATGGACTAATTACTTTCCCCATTACACACGTTCAGATGTCACGAGTGCCTACAGTACAGTGCTTTAATCATACTCACTTCTCATGGCTCTTCAGTGAATTGGTCACATGATGCTCCTCTCATGGCTCATCGTGGGACTCCTGATAAAAATCAACCAGAAAACTGAACACATTTATGGAACTTTCGTACACCGGTGTTGTGTGTTTGTCTCTGGGCTCCTGTTACGAAGCCAGCAGTGATAAAACATGCATGAAGCTCCACCTGTTCTCCTCAGTAACGAGTACAAGGGTGTGGTTCGAGGTCATGAGCAGTCCGCTGACTAATACTTGTGGCTTGGAAGAATGGGATCTGGTTTCTACCTTAGTAGTGTATTTTCTTTATTGTTGAATTGTTTTGTCTGATTTTTAATAGAAAAATAGAGGCGTTCAAGTCAATGCAGGACTTTTGATTGTGTTGAGACTAAAAACTTATTTCTCTATAGAATCTCCTGCTCCACTAATGCACTCATCCCAGTGCGTCACTAGTGCTTGGACACCATCATGGTAGAACGTTCTCAGTAGACTCCAGCCATGATCAGACTGCCTGCTTCTCGCAGAAGCTTTCAATGTTGTTTCCAAACATGTGGATGAATCGTCTCATCACCGTACTGTGCTTGAAGTCTTCTGTAAATGCCAATCACTTTCACACCTTCATTCATCGAAAAATTTCACCACAAAGTCCCAGTTTGACTTGAACACCACATGTAATTTCTAGCAGAAAAGTAGAACTTTTTCCTTTGCTGTTAAGTAACATCATTTCAATCGGTTTCTTCTGCAAACTTTAGCATACTTTTTTTTTTTTTTTACCAAAGTATGTGAGTAAATTGTATATACTGTAGAATTGCCGTGTTATTCAATTCTACTTCCTCATGCAAATCGTAATCTCCTGTCCTTAAAGCAATCATCAATTTACTGATAGATGTTCCAGTCTGCTTACCTTTTAACACAAATCCACACAGTTTCCACAATCCCGAAGTTTCCACTTTAGTGGATCATCCGTCCGTTCCAGTTAAGCTGAAGGTGTGCAGGTGTAACAGGTAACACTCAGCGCTCAGTCTGGATAGCGGCCCGGCAGTGTACTGTTACTGCTCTTTACCCGAGTGCCACCTGATCTTACAGCTGAGAGCCTGGGACGCCAGATCACTTTACCTTCAGCTTTAAAAAAATCAAGAAAACCTCAACTTCCATACAGTCAATTCTTTATTGATAATAAAGATCAATGACAACTCGTATATTATTTTTAGTGCAGAATTTACAACACGTGTTTGTGAAAGGCTGATTTCTCTGAACATATAAATTAATTTACTGTATGTTTGTATTTTGGACAACATTGTGTAGAAAGATTTTAACAACAAAAAACATTTTTTTTTTAATATTTATGGACAGTTTGAAATTTGTAACAGCAAATGTAAATTAAATTAAATAAAAGTCCAACATTTTTAAAAGAACATATGCACTCCTGAAATGCTTTTGAAGTACTTTTCATTTAAATCTATTAAATACTGTATATAATAATTTTATTCTAGAAAAACTGAACCTTTTTTTAAATTATATGCTAAAACGATTTTCAACGATTTTCAAATGATGTTTCTTTTCTTCTCAATTTCATAAAAACATCAATTAATCTAAATATGGTGCAACGCTGGCTAGTGAACATACGCTCCCTATTAGCTGCAATTAATTAAGCTAGCTATAATTAACCAAATAGTGATTCCCCTTTCCCGAAAAACAAAAACACAGACAAGCGACAAAAAGCGAGTTTTATTATTATGTTTCATATAATCAGGATCATTTTCCCAGAAGCCCCGGAGCTGTGAATGATGTCCTCATGGGCCTGAGCAACTTTGTCGAGCGAGTACTCCGGACCAATCACGGGTCTGAGCCACCCGGCCTCCATTCCTGCGAACAGCGCCGCGGAAGCCTCCGCCTTCTCCTCCTTCACACACACACACACACACACACACACACACACACACACACACACAAGAAAGAAATAAAACAAGACGGTAAAATGATATAGCGAGTGTCAGCATGTTGAAAATGTGCAAATCACCAAAATATAAAAAACTGTAAAATATTTTTAAATAAATTTATATGAAGGAGGCGTGGCTTCTGTATCAGTCAGTCGCAGTGAAGAAGGTGTGGCTCCGTTATCCAGCAGTTTTTGGAAAGGGGGCGTGGCTTCTCTACCCGTCAGTTTTACGGAAAAGAGTCGTGGCTTCTGTATCTTCGTTTTAGAAAAGGAGGCGTGGCTTCTGTATCCGTTAGTCCTAAAAACGATGGGCTTTGTATCTGTAAGTCTCAGTGAAGGAGGAAACCAAAGCTCCTCAAGGCCAATACTGCATGTGGTTCGATTGTAAAGTCCTGCGATACCACTTGAACAACTAGTCACAGGCTAAGCTAAGCTAAAACCGCGCATGATAAGACTATTGTATTTGTAGCTAAGGCTTTCAGTCTTCTTATTGATGACGTAAACCTTAAGCTTTTTAAAGGAGACGGACAAACCGCTCCACTTTACCTTTGTGGCAGAGAACAAAGACACACCGACGATAACCGACTCCTTCAACATCATGTCTCTGGGGTTAATCTCGATGGAACCTCTGCATCCTACAACCTGATGATCATCAGAATAACAGCAGGACGTTAGGCAGGAAGTGCTGAACACCAACGTATAAGGAGAAATCCGTGCTCTTTACCGTCACTCTGCCGTCGTGCGCCAGCAGCTTCAGGTCGCTGCTCAGGTTGACGTTCGACAGCATCTCCACGATCACGTCGACGCCGCGGCCTTCGGTCACTTCCTAAAAACGCACAGATGCGGCTGTGTTCTAATCCCTCTGCTACACACATCACAGTTACAGCAGAAGTGGAACAAACCTGGACTTTCTCCATGTAGTCCTGTTCTCTGTGGTTAAAGGCCATGTGGGCTCCGTTACTGAGCGCCAGCTTCATGCCCTCAGGGGTGCCAGCCGTACCCAGAACCTTCAGCCCGAACGCTCGGGCCAGCTGACACGCTGCGACTCCGACCTCACATCACAAACACACAATCTTGCTAACACACCAAAAAATCAAGAGAAGGCTAACAATCTATACACACACACATCACACGCTCATTAAGAGGACAACACTAGTGTGAGCGTATTAGAGTGTAACACACCTCAGCCACACACTGATGGTTCGCTTTTATTTTTATTCTAGTCTAGTCTAATCTTATTTTATTTCATTTTGCAAAAGTGTTGAGAAATTGTGAAAATGCAAAATCAAAATTCTGCATTTTGACAATTATATATATATATATATATATATATATATATATATATATATATATATATATATATATATATATATATATATATAAAATAAATTGTCTATATTAATTGTGTATATATTAATATGTATGTTTATATTATATTATATATTATATTATTCATTCATTCATTATATTATATTATATTATATAAGTTTATAAAATTATATATATATAATGTATACTGTATGTCTGATATATGACTATATTCCATTTCTAATAATTAACTAAATTATTATTTATATATCACATTTAAATATTTTTTGTTACTTTATATTTAAGCATAGTTTAATTTCTATTCTGTTATTACATATACATTTATTAACATTATATAATTGCGTTTATTTATTTATTTATTTAAATGAAGCCTAATATACTGTATGTGATAAATAACAATTATTTACATTTTATAAGTATATTTGTACATTTATATATAATAGCCTTAATGTATATAAAATATATTTTAAAATACAGTATAATAATAATAATAATAATAATAGCACTTTCTAAACAGGCTTTTAGCTTATTATTAATATTATTAAATATAGTTGCAAGCAACCCTGCGCCATCCTCAATGGCTTTGAGCTACAGTATGCAGCACAATCTCGTGTGACGCCTGGGGCCCCTGAGGGCCACACGACTCTCAGGCATCCTAATGGCAGCAGATTCTAACCTGTCCCCAAAAAAAATTCTTCTGCGCACCCTATAGAACTTGGGCCCTTAATAAATAATAATAATAATAATAATAAAAATAAAATGAAAAGTTTGTCCTAGAACTATTCTCAGACGCTGATTTATGTGTGTTCCTCTGGGTAACACTGTCACGGTAACTCTGACTTCTTGTTCTTACCCCTCCACTCGCTCCATGGACCAGGACGGTTTCTCCTGCTTTAGCACGTGCCCTTTAGGAGACAAAGCATACACACTGACTCTCGAAGACAGACACATGACAGAGGGGACAGAAATGTCCAGAGGACGCTCTTACTTGTGAAACAAAGCCCTGTACGCGGTGAAGTACGGGACTCCCACAGCAGCTCCCTGCTTGTAACTCAGAGACTCGGGCAGTTTGTGAACTGACTCCTCTGAAGCCACGGCGTATTCGGCGTAGCCTCCTGTCTCGGTGCTGACGGTAAACACACGGTCACCTGCCTGAATGGAGACGCCAGTACAGATAAGGGTAGAGGGTACACTCAATACAACCGCATAAACACTGCGGAGATCTGCATCACATAAGTGTTGTTGTTAGTCTTTCAGCTGCACCCGAGGGTTTTAAGCCGGATGTCCTACTTGACTAAACCCTCCCATTTTATCCGAGCTCGGGACCGGCACTGCATCTGGGGTTTAGGTGCAAACTTAATCCACATGGTTGGCGAAAAAACTACCACTGAGCACCAGTGCTCCCATCATATAGTGG
Organism: Channallabes apus; assembly: GCA_030522415.1. Taxonomy (NCBI): domain Eukaryota; kingdom Metazoa; phylum Chordata; class Actinopteri; order Siluriformes; family Clariidae; genus Channallabes; species Channallabes apus. The sequence goes on along the minus strand of CM060105.1, from coordinate 59,962,039 downwards.
ATGCTCCTAATAGTCAAAAGTATGTGCACCCCTCACCATTACCCTCACACCTATGGTCGTGTTGAGCATCTCGCCCCATACTGATTCCCCTTTCCTGTTATAATGAGCTCCACTCTTCTTTTCTGCGAAGGCTTTCCACTAACAGTTGCAGTGTGTCTGTATGTTCATTCAGCCTTAGGCACTGGTTTGAAACCAAAGTGTATCAAAAATCACAGGTTTACTTCACATACACATAACATGTACAGTAATAACTCGCTTCTCCTCATGCAATGTGTGTAAACTGTCTATGTAATTACTAAACAATAAACAAAAGAGGTGTCACCTTCAGGAAGCGAACTCCATCTCCTACAGCCTCCACCACACCACCTACATCAGATCCAGGAGTGTAGGGGAGGCTGGGTTTACGGGCGTAGGCACCGGAACGGATATACGTCTCCACGGGGTTCACCCCACATGCGTGCACCCGAATGAGCACCTGTAACTCAAAAGAGGAAAGTACAGTAAAACTAGTAAATACAGTCAGCCTGCGGTAGGTTTAACAAAACCGAATGTAACCATACGATTAGTTTTACCTGTTTGGGTCCTGGTGCAGGGACCGGCAAGTCGGAGCAGAACTTCAGAACAGAAGGAGCTCCAAACTCGGAGACCCGTATGGCTTTCATTACTTTTAACGTTGCCATTTTGATAGTTTTAGACCTGCCACGGGATCACATGTCAGCACTTTTATCTTTTTATTTATACAGAACTTTTTTGAGAGGTACGGTTTCTAATGTGAATCCAACATTTTCTGCAACATGTTCAAGTACTTGTGTCCATTACAGTAGCCATGAGAGCAGGACAGGCTCTCTGGAGGGTGTGCAGTACAGACCAGTGGCATGAAACACGCATTTTGGACCATCCACAGTGGATCACCCGATCCGTACAACAACTTGGCACAGGTTTTATGCTGAATGCTCTTCCGGACACAACCCTCCCATTTTATCCAGGCTTGGGATCGGCACAGTATCCAGTGGCAGGGGTTTGGGCATTGGGTGGAAGCATGAATTTGGGCCTTATTTACCTTATTATTATTTCATGTTAAAATCCTCCTCATAACAGAACAAACCAGAACCAGAGGGTTCTTGTAAGGAAGGTGATGAGAGATATTAAAAATAGTAAGTGTCCCAATACTTTATCTCATTGAAATGCAATGCAATTCAGATATTAACATATAACAATATCAAAATTATTGTATGTTAAAAAGGTGCTTAGATCTTATTACACTTATATAACCAGCTTTCATAACTACAGATGTTCTAAAAATAGAGACTTGCTTTAAATATACACAAGCATGCTAGATACTGCATAATGCATCAGATTATAAGCTAAAAACTTGGATGTGAATTAAACATTTGCAACTGTATTGAGAAACTCACCAAGATGCAAACAAACAAAATGTATTTTAGACTTTGAACCATGCTTTTCGCGATTCGGCAAATACTTCCGCATCTGTCATATGACACTCCTCGGCTACCATACCGTACCTTGTTTCCACAAAACTCCCGCCTTTCTGCCCTACGATTGGTTAAGAGATTCAAACTCGCGATCTGATTGGCCATAAGGACCATCAGCTAGGCTGTGTCGAAGTCGAGTCTGATTCTGAATCGTATTACAGGAGTGCGGATTCGACACTGAACGAATCCATTCTCTCTAAGAGTCGATTCGCTTCGGCACAATATAGTTTTTGTCACTTCTATTGTCGGAAATACACGACAGGACTGAAAATAAGACAATAGTAACATTCTTTCAGTGAACAATAAACTACTAATGTGATAATCTGTATTATTGCATCGAATCTTAGAAACGACCCACTGATTCAAAGAGCCACTGATTCTGTGAGTTGATTCTGACTACCAAACAAAACATGAAATATTCCGTGAACACTACGACATTCCATTCACAAATATGAAAAAAATATTTATTTTGAGTCATTTAAGGAGGTGTGGGCTTTATAATAGCCCTAATCTCAGTAAAGTGTAAGAGTCACGATGAATCATTTGTACGTTTAACTGGAACGAGTCCTGTACCGAATCGGCGAAGAATCGATTCAGTTTTGTAGTCAATTCTGAATCGGATCTCAGGAGTTGTGATTCACCGGAAGTGGCTTTTTCTGGCTAGTCATTTAAAGCTAGCATGCAAACACAATGAAATAATCATTAAATACCACATGGAAATGGCTGAATAAAACAAAGAAGTTCATGACAATAATTATTATTATTACTCGATGCTTTTTTAGCTAACTATACATTATGGAAGGAGAAAACACGTTTAAACAGTGGAAAAAGCAATGTCTGAACAAGCTGGACTTGAGTAAAAAGGGCAGTATAGATGAGCACATTAGCTCTGTGGTCTGTTTGCTAAACAATTCCGACAGTTATTTCACCACAAGTTCATGTTCTGGAAGAATCATCCTGATTGACGGGGTAAAGTGTGATGATGATACACTGTAAAACAGCCTGGATCAGGATTCAGTCTCACAGGCTTTACTTGGTTAGTTAAGGAATCAATCAGTCAGTCAATTAAGAGATGAAGTGTGTTTGTTGTGTGTTGTGTGACAGCTGTCAGATTGTGTTGATGTGCAAAAGCAGAACTGTTCCTGGCTCTTCGTCACTCATAACAAGTGTACAAAGGATGATGTGGTAAGATTTTATTATTATTATTTTTTTGTTTTATGATATTATATACTGTGCTTGCCCCCCCCCCCCCCCCCCACAAAAAAAAGTTATAATTTCAGAAGGGTCAAATTATTAGACTTCACCAAGCAAAGAAATCTACTAAGGAGATCTAAAGTTACTGGAACTGGGTTAGGAACTCTTCAACATCTTGAAGGATGGTATAAAGACTGGACTTTATAAAAGCAGATCAAAGACGTTACTTAAAAATGCATTTTTTCATCTCCTCAGACGGCTGGTTTGCTGAAATCTTCTGGAGACGCCGTCTTTAAGTTTGAACCCTGCGTTCTTCATGTGCAGTGCAAACGGCTAGAGGACGCGCAACTCCTGGTAACAGTATAGAGCAAAAAATTCAATAACAAGCTTGAAGATCCTGTATTAATATAATTACAATATTATTTTTTTCCCCCTCTGTAGCATTCTGTGGCTATAAATTCAGGGTTCAGGAACTCGGGAGTGACTGTGGGAAAGAAAGGCAAAATCATTACGGTGAACCTTTTCAAACTTTATAAATACATGCTTAATATTATTTTATATCAGCTATTTAGACGTTTTGGTTTCTTGGGTTTACACTCAGATCTTTATATCATTAACGCGACTTAATTCCACATTTAAACTGTAAGGGGCGGGGCTTAGGTGGACAGAGAAACGGACACACAGAGGAAATAAAGTTGTTCAAGATGATCTCCTCTATACCTTAAAGGTTTTGCTCATGTTTACACAGTAGATGCCACTTAAACTTTTCATAAATGTTTCATTATGCTACAGTGGAAATGCTTTGAAATATTTCATCACCTGTTATCTGATGAATTAAACGCAGGCTGTGCGCAGCACCCACTGTCTCGAAGTTCCTCTCAGCCACGAGGGGAAAGTTCTCGTGTCTGAAGATTATATCGCTTTTCTTGTCGGAGTCGCAAATAATAAAATGGACGAAAACCTCAAGAGGATCAAAAGGTATTACGCTATTACACTGTTGTTGGTTTTGCTTTTTTTGAGTGCAGTTTCCTGACATCACCTCCTGACCAATCAGAATTCAGCAACACTGATGAACTGTATAACAGGCTTTTTGTTTAGAAACTATGGACAAAACATCACATTATGATGAAAAATACTGCAAATGTGAATAATCATGCTTAAGAAAAGGTTAAAACTATACTTGAAATACATAACCTTTCATTTGTAAAATGATATTCGTTTGATTAGATTTAGATTAGATGATGGTCTTGTCTGCCTCAGGTTCTATGACTGTCTAAGATCCGCTCTGGAACCCGAGGAGGATAAAAGGTGCATCGAGGACACAGAGTCTGAAGAGAAAGCTGTGTACAGACGGAGGAGGAAGAGAAGAGAAGAGCGGGATGAAGCAGGATCAGACTTTAGCGTCAGACAGCAGAGCGACACTGAGCACAGCGACGAGCTGGAGTGTGGACTGAGTTTATTCTTTTAGAGCCGTCACAGCTGTGTGGCTGGATTGAGGCTCGTCAACCTGAACTGCCTGATTATTATTTATATATATATTAAAAAAAAGTGAATTGCCTGATTTTTTTTTAAATGAAGTTTCTATGACACGGTCAGTGTTTTGTACAAAAAGGTACAAATAAAAACTATTCTCATAGTATTACTCACAGTAATGTTCATGTACAGTATTAGTACAGCGGTACCTCAGTATACGGATTTAATCCGTTCTGGAGGCAAGGTGAAACTTGGTATGGAGAAACGCGTTTTCTCATAGGAAATAATGTAAATGCAGATAATCCGTTCCAGCCACCCAAAAATTTTTACCAATTTTCCAACACTATAATCACATTTTTGCTTATAAAAACAATGAAAACATTTTAATGCATTTTTGAGCATGTTAAGACTCCCAAAAGCCCAAAATGGTAGGAAAAAAAAAATCCTTAGGAAAACATGAGGGTCCTGCGCACCCTGCTTGGGCCCTAATAAATAAATAATAATAATAAAAAAACAAAAGGCTTGTTTAGAAAGTCCTAAAACTATCCTCAGACGCTGATCCCTGGATTTGGTTGCATTTACTAGCGTGAGCTCATTTAGTGCTTCTGCTGTAAAGACACGAGATGTTGTGGAATATGCTGTGCTTTACGCTTAATGAAATGATGTGGAGGTAATGTTAACTAATACTGACATTTTAAACTTTCTAATTAATAGTTAACTAATTGTTCCAGGGTTGAATCCCGAAATGCGTAAAAGGAAAAGCTAGTGTGCTATGTAGGGTGTAGAATCCCTGACCAAGGGCACTACTTGGTGCGTTTCCATCTTGTGTTAGAAGCCAGTTAGCCATGAAAGACAACTTGGACGGTTAAGAGACGATTTAATTTGTGGGTTTTGGCACTGCCATTCGGTAAGTAACGTTCCCTTTGATGTACAGAAGTGGGCGGGACCATGGTGGACAGATGTTGTGACGTCAGACTTAAAAAGGTCTATAAGGTAAGTGAGAACTTTAAATGTACCCATAAATGGATAAAAAGTATGACGGGTTGCTTTTTTAATAAATAAAAAGGGAAAATGAAAAAAATTAAACACCGCACTGTTGTTGATTGTTTTCCTTTAACAGTGCAACACTGAGTGGTTTATTTCCTACATCCTGTTTTTACACGATATGAAAAGCTGCATATTGAATTACATGTGTTTTATTTTCATAACCATTCATTTAAATAAATGCAGCATTACCATCTTTCTTTTATCTGGAGTGTTCATTCGTTACTGATAACGAGGGTTGCCTGATCTTTAATTAATCACACACGTTTTTTTTTTTTGTTTGTTTTTTTAAAAATCCGCTTTAATCTCCCGTGCGTACACTACAGCTTACGCATCTGTTTCAAATTAAGATGGTGTTTCTTCTAAAGTGAACATGAATGTTTAGAGGGAAGATGCAGGACACGTTGTGGGTCTCACTCCTGATGCTGGACTGCGGTTTGGAATCCCATTTCCTCAGGATTAGAGATCATTACTCTTACAGATTCAGGCCAGCGTTGGCTCATTTGGAGGATGTGGCTCATTAGCAAGTCCATGTGAGGTTAGTGATGAATTGTGTCCCAGGTGAAGTTTGTGGATTTGATCACGCACAGCTGCCGGTGTTTGTGTGCTGTGGTGGGATAAACTTGACCACACGTGACGGACAAGAAATTCATTCGAAACATGTTCATGTTTTAAAAGCCGGTGCAGAGATGAAGGTTAGGGTTAACTGGGACAGCTGGGGCGTACTGGGATTCAAATGTGTAAATAAAGAATCAAAAGATCAGGATACTGTACATAAACGCATGGAACAGACAAACTCTGCCAGAAGAAAAACTGTACTAAACTATACCTGTGCTTTGTACTGGATCCAGGGTACACACTTTGCTCTTATCACATGCCAGATAAATGTGAGCACGTGCTTCACTTACTTAAAGGAAAGTGCTATCGGCCCTCTTCCACATACATGAGCTCAAAGATGGCTAGAGTCACTGTGATTGACAGAGCATGTGATATATATATATATACTGTGATATACTGTTATACGGCCAAAACACGGTATAGGTGCTGATTTTTTTTTAATGTTATACATACAGTATAATACAGAAAATGTGTGTGTGCCAAAGAAGCTACTTCTGAAGTTTATGCAACATGGAAGTGACCAATCTAAAAGGCAATCAGAAGATCCCACGTTTAAATCTCACCACCAACCACCAAGTTGCCAATGTTAACCCTCAAGTGCTCAGATGTATAAAGAGATAGAAATGTAAGTCGCTCTGGATAAGGATGTCTTCCTTAATGTCTTCCCTAATGGCCATTTTTGCAGCGTTATACTTCAAACAGTAATCATTTAAAATGCAAATTATGAATATTTCTTTATGAGTATTGATACTAAAATTGGTGTAAGTTTTTAGAAGCATATGACTTGTAAATCTGAAAATTCACTTTTTCATCAAGATGAGACACTTTTTAGCACCGATACCATATTTTAGCTGATAGTGTTCTTACTTTAAACTGGGAATGTAGCTGAATAGGAATCTATTGATAGATATGGATATAAAATACACTACTGGTTTTTTTTATTTTATTTCTTTTATATATAAATTTATACCATGGCAGGAAGGTTCACAGGGCATCTGATTGAAACAGAAGCGGCACATTGGGACCTGGGATCCCATGGGATGCAGGCGAGAGGATGCAACAGTGAAGCTTGCAGAACAAAGACCATTAAGATAAATGTAAGATAATAAATTCCCCTAACATGGACTAAAGTAAGCAAATAGATTCAGTGTTATTTCGATAGATTCAGTGTTAAAACACATGCAGGAACAAAAAAATAATCAGTCTAGGTTAAGGAACCGTCCGTGCCAGAGTTCACACTTCATACTTCGTTCCAAGGTTGTGAGGTTTATTAAAGAAAAACTTTAGGCCACACCTACTTTGGATTTAGATGCAGATATCTGGAACATTAAGCAGACAGAGAGTTCAGTTCCACTACTGCAGTATGTCCGTATTAAATACACAAAGATAAAGCAAAGATAAAGCTACCACTTCAGTGACAAAGTTCCAGTTTGAAAGTTTACACATGAAAGTTTATCTATTAATAGTGAAGGTTCTTGTTGGGATGTAAAACCAGCCATGGATCCTCTGACTTTTCCTCATCCTTCTACATTTGTGCATGTTGACGGTTTCTTGTTGATATGCAAAAGAGTTCATTTAAAGGATAATTTAAAAGTTTAAGTTAATAAAAATATTTTTTTCCCCTGCTTTTTGTCCTTTTTTTGTATTGGCCAGGCCTTAACCAAGCTCATTAGATTTCCCCTCAATATGACCTCATAAAAGGGAAACCCTCAGGCAGCTTGATGCTCAGCTCTGCTGTTCCCCGGAGGGGCGTGGCTCAGTAGTAGCTCATTTATATAGACACTGAAACAGTATGTTCGGATGAGGAGTGAAACCAAAGGAGTTTCAGAAATGAAAAAGTGCAACATCTGAGTGATATTTAGCTGGAGATTTAAAACACACACACACACTTTGAGGGAGCTCTGAGACCTGTGTTAACTTGTTACGGATATAATAATACATTAAGTCTCACCCTTGTGTCAGTGTTTAATCTGCTCTGGATTCCGGTTGGTGGTTATCCCAGGATGCTTTTCTCTCCTAACCTGCTTACTACAATCACTTCATAATCACACTGTGAATCTCGTGTTATGAAGGAGAGCACAGGATACATTTTGAGTCAGGATTCTCTATGATGTCATTATTTCTCCTCATCATTGCTGCCGTTGGTTTGCTCGTTAGTTATCTGAATCTACATCCAGCCGCTTGGTGATAATGTTTAATATTAAAGGTGCAACGTAAATGAAATAAAACTGATGTGAGTTGACGGTTGAGTTGTATTGTGTTCAGTAATTCACCAGTAGAGGGGGTTAATGCACTTTCACCCAGAACATCTGTTCTCCAAGGCTTGAAGGGTTTAAAGGGGGAATTTGAGAATAAGTTAAATAAAAAATTTCTCAAAGCGTGTTAATGTTAATGATGATGAAATTATCTGCAGGTGATTTTGTCAAAAGCTGGAGCTCTGTTTTGTTTAGTTTAGTTTTTTTTGTCTTAGGAGGAAGTGACTCACCTACACTAGGGTGTGATTAGGATGAACTAAAACACTGATGTTAAACAACGAGTATTTTATATGCAACTTCAAATATATTACTGAAAATAATCGTACTGAATAATAGTTTTTAGCTCTTCATTGCTTTGTAAAACGCAGCACAAATGTCCACAACATTAATCTCTACAGTACATCTACAGTAACACCTGCCACAAGTTTTGACTTGTGGTTTGTACAATGCTGAACCTGTAGCTATAAGGGTTCTTATAACATTCTTCTTTGATTTCTTAGGACCAAGAATAAAAGTTTAACTTTTGTTCCTCAATAAATAGGTGTTGAAAAATGTAAACATGTTGAAAAATTGAAACATTGGGTTTTATTCCAAAAATTCTTCCTGTACAAACCTGTGATAACGGCTGTAACGTGAACTGAAGCAGCATTTTGATTTATAACCGTCGTTCATCTGATCTCCCTCATGAATTATCCTATGAATCATATGTGAAAAATGTGCATTTTATTTTAAACCCTGCGAAAAATAAGTATTTTACACGTAAAAATCAAACGACTGTGTTGTGAATAATGAATAGTGTGTAAAAATGTGAAAATAACTGAATCATTTAAAAAGCGCATGTGAAAATAAACAAAATATGATACATTTTATCGTTTAAAAACTGTCTGATAATTTAACAAGGAAAGGATTAATTCTTTAAAAATAAATCAAATAACAAATTAACTAGAAAAAAATATATAATCTGAAAAATTAGGCAACTGGTAAAATAAACAAATGAAAGGTAAATCGCTAAAAATGAATTTTTGAACATTAACAAATTAACACAAAAAATTATGAAAAATAAAAGAATTGTTATTATTAAGTGAAAATAAATAATAAATCAAGTGATAAACAAACAAGTGAAGAATTACTTATTTAAAAATTAATCACTTCAGAAAAAGATAATTGTGATAAAATGAACGAGTGAAAGAGGAATCAATCGAAAATGAAACAAGTGCAAATAAATCAAGTGATCAATAAATTACCAAATGAAAATCAATCATGTTGTGTAAAAAATAATTGTGATCATAATAAACATTATGAAGACAATGTAAAGAATCACATGAAAAATGTATTGTGTCAGAATCATCTAAGTGGAAATGATTTATTTGTGTCAAAAGTCAAATTAAAAAAGTGTAAAAAATTAGACGAGAAAGTCAATTTATTAGGTGAAAAAAAATGTGTACATGAAAAATATGAAACAGATGACAATAAAACCATACGTATGTGCTACATGTGAAAAGCTGATGTTGTGTAAGAAAGTGCAAAACATTACACGTCAAATGTTTAAAATCCACATGTCTAAATGTGAAGTTCATGTGATTTGATTTGTTTTGTTTCGACGTCTAATATTTAATGTCATGTTCAGAAACTTCAGTTGGACTTTGATGAAAGTTAAAGAAAATCAGGTCCTCTGAGCGCTGCGTGTGTGTTTGTTCCTCACCTTTAGAGGATTTTGGAGGAGAGGAAAAAAAAAAAAGGAGAAAACTCACCCTGGCTCTGATGATCGTCTTAAAACAACAGCAATTAGCCACCTGATGGACTGAGGAGTGATTAGAAAGGTGGTTGAGTTATTATTGCGTATTAAGGAGCTGAAGAGGGAGCGGAGGGCTGGTGATTGGCAGGCTGAAGGAGCTGAAGGAGCTTTAATAGGAGTGAGGAGATGGAGGAGGAAGAGGAGGAGGAGGAGGAGGAGGGGAGTCGCTGCAATCAGCACTGAATTGGGAGCTTTTTTTTTGTGTGTGGTGTGTGTGATTGTCAAGTGGGCCATTTCTGCGCTCTGATTAGGAGCTTTTTCCCCCCACTGGAAGCTGATTTTTTGCGGCCTCTTCGTCCTCCGTGCTCAATGCAATCAGCCGCCCTCTTACTGTCACTCCATCCCGGCTGATTTCTGTCCCCTCCCCTGCTCCAAAAGAAATACTAAATCCCTCTCTCTGACTCATTAAAAAAAAAAAAAAACTCCTGAAGAAGGTCACCTTGTGGCTGATGAGCATCTGGAGTAGCTCTTGTTTTATTTCTATTAACACAATATTGACCACCAGACTTAATGGGACACCGTTTAGGAAAACTCGCAATACTGATGTTTAGTTTTTATCTGGTTGCAGAGACCAAATCGGGGATAAAAATATATTTTCTCCTATTTCTATTTTCCAAGGATAAGGTTTCAGTACTAGTTTGAATAGTGATAAATGTCATTTAAAGAGCATGCTACAGTTGGGGGCGGAGCTACAGTCTATACCCGGGGTGCCGAAGTGTTTCCTTTGGGCATAATATAGAAACGAGTCAGCAAAAACTGGTCAAAGTTTTATATTTACGTTAACATTTACATTTATTAGGTAGCTCATTAGCTACCGTTCATACTGTATTTCCTGTTTTTCTAGCTATGGCTTTTTTGTACTGTAGCTTGCTAGCTGACAAACAAATGTGTGTCTTTTTATATCTGACAAAGATCTTACTGAAATGCTCAGGTCGTACACAGGTACTGTAGAAGGTGGTACACTATGTGAAGTCTACGCACTAGAATGAATTAGTAATTTTGTGCCACCCCAGATGGCCACCCCAACAGGTATTGGGTTTAACTTGGCCACCCCAAGCTTCTGTAAGCACTATTCTGACTACAATATTTGATTTAAGCAAGTCAGAGACATCCTTATTCATCGTTTGAACAGTACAGTATGTGAAGACTTGCAATGCATACAGTGAGGCTTATTGCTTACTGTATGTGTATCAGAATATACAAAACACACACACACACACACACAACGAAAATAGAATGAAATAAATACAAATGCAAATAAAAATGCAACCCGTTATTATAGCAGGTGCTCCCCAAAACGTTGCTTATTGGTGAAAACGTAACAGCCTCAGGACCTGTTGAATGCCTCATTACCGCTGATGTTAACAAACACATGCAACAAGATTGCAGGTTTAAAGAAGAGACCACACTCACGCACGCGGCTGGGAGACGCAGTTAAACTAATAGCTTTAATTGCTAGCCAGAGCGACGCAGCCGCTCAACATTGTCGGGTAATAATGGACGACTAAAAGGTCAGCCGAAAGGTCAAAGGGGTCAATCTGAAATCGGTTCAGCTGATTTAGGAGACGTGCAGGTTGTTAGACACGGTGTCACATCCCAATCTTTGGTGCAGAATTAATTCCCAGATAATGGAACTTAGTGCGGGGATTTTTGTCACTGGACTACGATAATGACCGAGGCAAGGAATAAATGACTGTTATAGGAAACGCATCAACAACTGGGTGGCGTGATGGTTCCTGATACTTCTCCTGTTATATTCTTCTTAAACCACAGCGATTTTGCTTACAAATCTTTATTTATTAAAGAACAATACTTTTTTATCCATTTAGAGTTACAGGTAATGTTATGGAAACAAATTTACTTCCTGTTATCACTTGAATTATAAATGCTTAATGCATCACAAAGCACGACTTGTCGTGTCGTGTACCCGGAAAACCGTTCCTCTATAATTAAAATATCTTCTCAGTTACTGATATTTGATTCGCAATACAACTATTTTTTTTTTGGTTATTTTAAGGCTGTCAATATGAATGCGTTTACATGTGTGATTAATCTAGAAATTTTAACGTGTTGCTATTTTTTTAACACAAATTAATCACATGACCAAGTTTGACCCTAAGGGCCTCCCATAATCGAAGCGCTGTTACCCGGCTGTATGTGATAATAGCACTTAAGAAGCGGATAAGAAGATCAGGTGTGCTGAACAGCAAGTTTCATTATAAAAAGCTTCTAGATTGAAGTTTGGATAAAACAGGTGAATCCAGGAGGATCCGGGTTCGAGCCCCGCCGTTGATGGCTTGCCAGACATTCGGAAGATTTTCATTTAGAATTTGTTAAATGTTAATGTTTGAGATATTATAAAACTAACTAACTAATTTGTCCTCTAAGCAGTTTGTCGTGCATTTCATTATAGCAATATTGCATGTTTATAGTACAAGTAAATGTGAATATTTAAAAATTTGTGAGTAATCGTGATTAAACAGAGCATAACTGTGATTTAACTAGATTAAATAATTTAATTAAATGACAGCACTAGTTATTTTACAAGTGGATTTTACCTTATTTTATTTTTATCTATTTAATTTTTTTGGATTAGTGTCAGATTAGATAAGAAAGCCCGTCTACAATTAACTTAACTTCCAGGATCGTACTAACCAATCAAAAGCATTAATTCATAAAATAAAGGAAAAAAATGCAGAGGGCACATTCCTAAGAAGAAAAGAAGAAAGGGAGGCGCACAGACTTTTGTATTTGCTCAGACAAATTAAGGCGGCCAGATTTCATTCAAGCTAGGGAGCCGCCACTCTGTGCCACGCCTCTGGCCACGCCCCTCAGCCTCAACACTACCACCAACAGCATTCCTGAAATCTCCATCATGCCGAATCTCTGACACCATGGCGTTAAGATTCATCAGATCTGATCAGATCTCACCGCTGGTGGCTTTTATTCGTTCCCTCGCCGGCTCTTTTTAACTTCCACCCTCTGCGCAGGAGGCACTGTGTCATGTCTGAAGCAGGATGTGTCTGTCTCATTCCTACCTGATGGCTTTGACGTTCAGAAATGGCCTACATAAGTGGTCACTGGTGGTCTGTTCCAGGTCTGGATGTACAGTATGTCAGACGCACAGCAGTTTACAATTAGCGGCGTGTGGAGGGGCCGAAACAGAAAGATTAATTTGACTTCCTCTCCGAAGCGCTCGATTACTTGTTCAAAGAGCCTCTGCTTGCACAGGATCCCTGACTGTACTTGGACCGAAAGCAATAATAAACAGTTGGCATTCTGGGTACTGTATCATTATCACGACAAAGGTTTGGGACAGGAGCTCCTGAAACGCGAAGCCTGGAACATCTGGAGCTTGTTAATCAAGCCGGCCAATGATGGATGCGGTTTATTAGGTTCAGCGACAGATACACTTCAGGGCCTGGAGCTAGCATGGATGCAGGTTTAAAAACGTTTCAATAAAATGTCTTATCAAGGAACTCTCGGACAGCTGATTATTTACACTTAAGATGAGCCAATAGTTTAAAGACGATGCGTCTCGGGTGCTACATGTGACGCTGAACATCTGGCTCTGGGGTTTAGTTTATGTTATTAGGCTCAGAGATACACACATCATTCATGTTCTGTTTTAACACAATGCTGTTAAATTCTGGATTCTGATTGGTTAGAAGGTGCTGATTTATTTTCTATACCAGCAGCTCTGAGAGCTGAGCAGGTCTATATTAATGTACATACTGTATCTATCGTCTTCACACTTCACATTCACAGTATATTCGTACGGCAATTGTTGATTTTAGTAAGATGTTTATTTAATGAGAGGAAGGAGTCTCCAGTGTCAGTGCTTTGTAACAAAGTCAGAGGCAAAGTTGTTGTTTTAACCAAGTTCTAATAATTGGTAGATTTCCGTCATAGCCTTTAAATAGATTGACACATGGCCACTGGAAAATAATCACTTTACTGTTCACATCATCCCTTTGTACATTATTTTTCTATAGCAATAAATAAAGTGTGTTTTATTATGTTCACAATGCTATGTTGGAGTTTTACAGTCTTTCATTTTAAATACAGGTTGAAAAATCGGGATGCAAAAGTTTGCGCACCCTTAAGATAAAATTAATTAAAGGAATGAGCCTAATTTTATTCACGTACTGTATTATGTCATTTTTTTCACAAATAAATAATTAAATGAGTATTAACACAATTCCTTCTCACACTATTTACTTGTTTTTCTCCCCGATTTCACATCAGTCGATCTCGATGTAATCGATCCTCCCCTCTCTCTCGGACAGTAAACCTTTCCCTCGCCCCTGATCCTGTTTTATTTTGTGCTCTATACCTGCGGGGTCACCCGGGGTCACGCCCTGCTCGGCCCCGCTGACGGCTGGCACGTTGCTCTAATTTGCCCGATCCCCTATAATTTCCTTCTGCCCTCTGAAGTGGTTGAGGGCTGGAAGGAGGGAGCAAGAGGCTGAATGACCCTTCCCTGTTTGCCCTCACTCGACTTCACGCACCGGCCCCCCGAAAGGAAATAATTACGTAGGAAATAAAGAGGGCAAAATGAAATGAAAAAAAAAAAAAAGTGGTAGGGTGGACAGGAGGCGGGGGTGTCTTCTGACCCGACCTGACTGACATCGGCGAGAAGGATTATGGAAAAGCATCCTGAAGAGGTCAGAAGCGAAGACGGACATCTGTTGATCATTAGTGAACGTATACATCTGTATATACGGTATATGATCCGTGTTGTGACATCGCAAGGTAAACTGATTGTCCTGCGGAATCATTAAAGTATAAATGATGTGTATAAGGTGTATCAGTTTCAAATCATTGTGTTCACATATTTAGTAAAAAAACGCACAAAGTGGAATTAAATCAGAGCGCCCGTGATTTAAGCAAATATAACTTATAATTCATTCATTCATTCATTCATCTTCTACACCACTTTATCCTCTATTCAGGGTTGCGGGGGACCTGGAGCCTATCCCAGGAGGCTTAGGGCACAAGGCGGGGTACACCCTGGACAGGGTGCCAATCCATCGCAGGGCACACACACACACACACACTCACACACTCATTCACACACTACGGTCAATTTTGGGAACGTCAATTAGCCTAACCTGCATATCTTTGGACTGTGGGAGGAAACCGGAGTACCCGGAGGAAACCCACCAAGCACGGGGAGAACATGCAAACTCCATGCACACAGAGACGGGAATCGAGCCTGGCCGGGGAATCGAACCCAGACCCTGGAGGTGCAAGGCGACAGTGCTAACAACTTGTAATTCATCCAATAATAATAAAGTTTTTACTGTAAAAAATCGCTCAGCTATTTAAAATGGTTTCTGACACTGGAGACTCCTTTAATTAATGTCAAATACACAACATCATGCTAGATAACATTAAATGTGTCTATTATTGGATAAAAAGCATGACAGGTTGCTGTAGTGTAGGAAAATAATAATTTTCTGGTGGCACAATTAACCCTCCTGAATCAAACCTTCCTGTGACTGATGCTTTTCCTTTACTGCCATGACACAAAGTGTTTTACATGAAATGCAATCACTGTTTTTTCTGTCCTTTTTTAAAGAATTATAGTACAGGATATCATTATATTTATATATTAATAAGTCACAAATCTGTTTATTAGAATGATAAGATGTAAGCATCAGCTGAAGGGTGATAAGTAAAAGTAAAGTGAATTTATTTGGACAATTACCTCTTTATAAGCAACACTAGAAAATAATCCTCAATCTATAAGACAAACATTGTATTACGGTTGTTTTCTCAATTCGTCTTTCTCTTGTTTCAACGCAAAGAATTACATCGTACCATGTGTCTTGAATCCAGCCAAACCTATTTATCATTTCTTAAAATAAGTTTAATGTTCTTATATTTGGTTTGTTGTAAACTTTTTTTGTTTTTTTAAATTAAGATTTGGCTGGATTCAAGAACATTTCATTGGCTAAGGTGACAACTTTTTTTGCAGATTTTATCTACAACTTATCTTTTTATTAGAAGATATCAATCAACCAAATAAAAGATTATTGAGCCGATTTCTAGACAAACGTTACCAGATTTTTGAAGCTTACTGTATATTCATTGTTCATTTGTGGCTAATTTGTTGCTAGTTTTAAGTATTTATTTCTTGCAAAATTTTATGGCAAAGAGAACAAGAAATGTTTGCCTAAAATTTTGAAAAAAAAAAAGCACCCAGAAATAGGATTTATAATCTCATATTTAGTATATTTAATCTTGTATTTAGGAATCTTAGACACAGTTGACTAGATTCAAGATATGTTAAATTAGTAATATATCACTTTTCTGTTGTGAGCTATGAAAAAAAAAAAAACCTTACCATTTTCTTGTTTCTTCTTAAAAATCCGATTTTGCAGCAGGCACACGTGACGGCGTTCTGTGAAACAAAAGCATCATGAACCAATCAAGTGCAATTAGAACAGAGCCCGAGACTTGCCAGGGTGCCGTACTGTATGCACAAACAACCACCGCCTTCCACAGCTCATAAATTGCTAATGTACTTTTAATGTATTCATCGTAAGGGCTCTGATTTCGGTGTGTGTTGTAAAAAAAAAAAACTGATTAGTTGAGGTCTGATCTGTCTATCAAAGAGAAATTTGAGGAGAAAAAATGGTTTTAAAATATGCTGATTAGTTCCCCTTTGGAATCATTTAACCTCTAAAATATCCCAATTTGCTTCTGGCATGAATTATATGAAATAAACTTTTTTGATTTTATGAAACGTTTTTTCTTCTTTTCCCTTCACAACTTTATTGGATAACTGCTGATTCTTGAAAACCATGCTTTAGGAGCTATTGCTTCACTATTGCGAGAGCATGCTTCACTATATTATGATTTTATTTTTAAATGATTTTATAACTGTGATGATTTATTTTTAATATATTCAGTATGTTACATTTTATAAACTGTATGTTACATTATATATATATATACTCAGCAAACGTCCCTTTTTCAGGACTGTGTATTTTAACAATAAGGTTGTAAAAATCCAAATAACTTTACAGATCTTCATTGTAAACGGTTTAAACAATGTTTTCCATGCATGTTCAATTAACCATAATCAATTAATTAACATGCACCTGAATGGTCGTTAAGACCTTAACAGCTTACAGAAAGTAGGCATTTAAGGTCACAGTTGTAAAAACGCAGGACACTAAAGAGACTCGTCTACCGACTGTGAAAAACACCCAAAGAAAGTTGCCCAGGGTCGCTGCTCATCTGCGTGAACGTGCATTAGGCATGCTGCAGGGAGGCATGAGGACTGCTGATGTGGCTATAGGGCAATAAATCGCCATGTCCGCACTGTGAGACGCCTGAGACGGCGCTACAGGGAGACAGGAAGGACAGCTGATCATCCTCGCAGTGGAAGACCACGTGTAACAACACCTGCACAGGATGGGTACATCCGAATATCACACCTGCGTGACAGGTACAGGACGGCCACATCAATTCACATCAGCCCTTGCGCGGCCATTATCCTTTGCGGTCTGTTGTCGCTACAGATCCAGTAATGCGCACATCCGATTTATAACCCGCTTACTCCGCAATGATTAATTACTCTTTCCATCTCTTTTCCTTCGCCGTTAATAGCAGCACCTGCCATTTCTGCATTACTGGATTTGTAGTGACAACAGACCGCAAAGGATGATGGTCACGCCGGGGCTGATGGGAATTGTAGTTCCCGCTTCCTCCCGTTCGCTCCATTCGCCTGAGCAAACTTTTCTCAGAAGACCTACAGTATAGTTTTATCGAGTCATTTCGGTTTCTCTCTGAGAAAAATCCTGTCTCTGTCTGAATAAGTAAGTGAATGAGGTGAGTGTCTCAAATACTCATTCAGCACATGGACCAGCTGCAATAGGTAGGCTGCTATTTTTATTTTCTCAAGAATTCTAAATTGAGTTTTCAAGAATACTAAATTGAAAAATTTTTTTTTTACATGGTTTAATAATGTTTTGTTATTAAAATTTAAAATTTTAAGTTTCTGTTTCAAAGTTTACAGATAGATGGCTAATTTGTATGCCATTGATATGTTCAGTGTTCATCTGTACTGTTTAATAAACACTTCTGGCACTTTTTTCGAGTCTCTTCATTAGTTTTGTTTTTCCTGTAAATGATTCAATAAATACCGTACCGTGCCGTTCATACCGAGGTATTACCATACCGTGAAGTCTTGATACCGTTACATCCCTAGTAAACGGTCATGTAAATAAAGAAAAGACATTGAATGAGTGAAGGTGTGCCCAAACTTTTGGCCTATACTGTGTATATACTGTATATATATATATATATATATATATATATATATATATATATATATATATACAGACACACACATGTGGAATATATGTGTACACACACCACACACACACACACATGTGGACACAGACAGTGTATTGTTACCATATTGGCTAATGGTAATGTTTGCTATGTATGTTTAAATTGGATATTCTTAAATTGAATATAAAAAAACTAACAAAAAATTAAATAAAGATACATATATAGACTGACCCTTGATGTATGATACCAGATATGGAAAAAGTTTCCTTTCTTCTTAGATGTACTGTTAGCATTTTAATGATTGGAACAATGATGAAAATTTGAGTTAGAGTTTGTCTTATTACAAAATTTTAGTATTTTATTAACATTTCTGAGGGAAACTAAGGGAGGTGTGTGCACATTGTATTGTAATCGCATTTCTATGGTCATTATGTCTTTAGGTTTTCTGTGTGAGACTTGCTAGCAAGCTAAGTAGCTAAATACCATGTTTAGTCATCGCCTGTGTGTCAAGCTAACTTTTAGTCAGTCTGGATGTGTCTCAGGCAAGAGTGACTATACTGTACATACTGTAGCTTACTACAACAAGTAACTGTTTAGCTAATGGGGATCTTGTAATAATCTGCTTGTGGGAAAACAAAAGGATGGCATGAATTCCTGCTTAAAAATATTAGCATGCTCGACTGCAGGGTAAAGGTAACTAAGAATCTTTAACTACCCTAACACGACCCTTTTCTATGGAGTGTGCTGTATGTCAGTTATCGATTTGTAAAGATGCAATCTGAGAAAAATTAGACATCTTAGATGGAGCATTTTTCAAAAGGTGTTGCAATAGTGTTCTCTTGATTCTATAAAAAAAAAACTTTTAAATAATGAATGTGTCTCAGCACAAACACACTTTTCATTTAAACAGAGGTGTCAAGTAACGAAGTACAAATACTTCGTTACCTTACTTAAGTAGAAATTTTGGGTATCTATACTTTACTGGAGTAATTATTTTTCAGCCGACTTTTTACTTCTACTCCTTACATTTTTAAGCAATTATCTGTACTTTCTACTCCTTACATTTTAAAAATAGCCTCGTTACTCAATTTTTTTGATCAGAACGCGCAACCCCCCGGTCGCATGATAAGAACAAGCACAACAACTGCCCCCCCAATCCCCCCCCCAGTCGCATGATAAGAACGCGCACAACAACCCCCCCCCCCCCCCCCCCGGCGCATGATCAGAAAGCGCACAACGGTAGCACCCCACCCACCCATGCCCCCCCCCCCCCCGTCGCATGATCAGAATGCGAGACCTTAATGCTTTTGTTGCCCCTCACAGTACTTTTACTTTTATACTTTAAGTAGTTTTGAAACCAGTACTTTTAAACTTTTACTTATTTTTGAACCCTACTATCTATACTTCTACTCAAGTAATGAATGTGAATACTTTTGACACCACTGCATTTAAATGTACCATGCAGTCTCTTTAAAGGGTATTAGTGGTATTTCTAGATTTTTTACCTGGCTGCTGTGGGTCTGCTCCTACCAGCACGCCTGCCCCTATACATACAAAGCGAAAACATTGTTACAGTGGCCATGTTGTTGCACCGCGGGCCTGTTCCTTGTTGTTGGACATTTTGGTGGCACTGCAACACAGGAGCTGCATCAAAAGGTCCCGGCGCGTAGTGCCATGTTTTCAGATGGGGCTGTCGATAAATGTAATTCATGTTCATTGGGTGGAACGAGCCTCGGCGAGATCTAGGCACGCTAGGCCCCTTTTAGACGGCAGCGAGACTAAACGCTGAGGAAAAAATCCTTCATGTTGCTGCAGGCCTTTCAAAAACAGCCCACAGCTCGCACATTACACCACCCTTCTCCACTGGGGTGGTAGTGTGTGTGCCAGCAGTGTGCCCGTGTACAAGGTTGAGCTGTGAGTTTGGGTTTGAGTTAAGAGTAATGCTTGAGAAGTACATATGTTATATCAGAATATGACACTATTATTTATATTTCCTTACAGTCTTAGGGCTGAATGTGCATTTTTTTTAGCGTTCCACTTTTCCGTAAACTACGCCAATGTATCCTATTGAACCATGGATCTCAGACATGTTGACTTTAGGAAATTTCACAATATCTGGAAGATTTTTTTCTCAAGTGCGTGTGCATATTTCTTTAAAAAATTTCACAATGTTTTGACTTCATGTTAAAGAAACACATAAGCATTTATATTATTTTGTTGCTTTTTGCTTTTAGCATCTAAATTTAAACTAAACCAAAGAAGGGCAAGAAATGATGGGAAATGAAAAATGTTAGATATGAACATTAAAGGTGCAGTAGGTGATTAAAAAAAAAAATTCCAGTAAATGTAAGAAAAATCTAGAAAATCTTTAGAACATGGTAAAAAATAACTGTTGAAGCAAAGAGATTGGGAAAGTGTATTATCGAGCTTAGAAAACTCATAAAATTGTGTTTGTTACGTTCTGTCCATCTTTTTTTTCTGAAAGATATGTCCTCAGTGCATCTTTACTATGTATCAATGTCAAATGCTCCAGAAAAGAAATCCAGACAATTCATTACGCCTTGTTTAAAAAAAAAAAAGGACCAAGGAAAAAAATTATTACACCTGAATTAACATTGATAGTGCTTTGTCAAAATAGAGTTTGAAGTTTATTACTGTTTTCAGTCTTGGAAACAGAATTAGTGCATGTAAACATAATCTGTTTGAATGACCGGCGGTGCATAACCAACTACTTATACACTCATGTAAGGTGATTCTCTGGATGAACCACTTTGTAGAAATGTGTATAATGTTAGCTAACCGTTAGCCAACAAGGTGATGCCTTGGCTATTAGCTAACATTTAGCAGTAAAAGACAGCTGAAAAACTCATGAGAACTCATTACACAGACAGCGAAGGCACTGTACACAACAATAGAGAACTAGAGAAACAATACATAAATTTTTAAAATAATATTTTAGTTTAGGAAGCTGTTTGATACGGTACAGTGCAAAAGTCTTGACCCCCCCCCCTTATTTCTTCATATTAAATTAAAGATACAATTTAATAATTAGCTGTTTATGTAACAACCTCAGCAGAGACCTCATTTACCCTCTCGTCTGTTCCAACCACTCGCCACCAGTATTCTAATCACCAGCCTGATCATCTGTCATCATCTGCACCTGTTTCTCACTGGTTCATGCCTTTAAGTGTGATGTTTTTTTATGCTCGAATGATTCATAGGTCACAGTGTGGCTTAACAAACAAAAACATTCCTCTGAGACTGCTCAGGTACAGGGACTGGACCGAAAATGAGAGCCAAAAAAAAGTCCTTCAGGAAGGCTGGAGACCCGTTCCTTAAAACACAATAAAGTCTGGCTTGTTGGAAGCAAAGTACGTAAAAATAAGGGGGGGGGGGCGGGGTAGGACTTTTGCACAGTACTGCATTTGCGCAAAGCTTTTACATTTATATACAGTACAGTATGTATACAATTTATCAGAATTTTCCATTGGGAACTCTTTCCAGAGAATGAAATGCACATACAGTACAGAACCTGCTCATTGTTAAGTACAGTGCTGTGAAAAATGTCGTATTTTTCTGATGTTACTCTGCATTTCAATATCCAGATTTTCTTATAATATCTTAACATATAATTATGATGGCTCTTTTTTTTTTTTTTTTACACAATATGTAAAATGTCTATTAATATTCCACAGATCCAAGTGCGAAAAACAGTAGCATCCATCACAAAAGAAAAAAAACACAGTGGCAACAACTTAAAAGAAAACTCACGTCTCATCTTTCATACCCGGGTCTGTTCTCGCTGGTGCGGCTACGGACGAGTGTTGATGGGTTCAAAATTTCAAAGGCAGTTGTGTTATTTCAGGACGGGAGAGACAAAGACGGACAAACACATTAAAACTAAAGAAAAGTGCTTTGCGATATCCGTCACTGTCTTCACCTCAATCTGGGGTTTGTTTCCAATACAGTAGCGTGACTGTAAATGTTTTCCTTCCAGTTTGAGACACCGAGAGGAACTCGGAGGCTTTGAAGTAAAGATCATGACCTCAGGCTGCACTTTAACGCCTTTTAGGTCTTCCAGTTGTTTCTTCAGAAAAAAAAAAATGTTTTCATGTTTTCCTTTTTATCCTGTTTTACATTATGCCCAGTTTGTGCTGCGCTACAGTCACGCCTCGAGGCACGCAATAGGCGGAAACAGGTCAAAAACAGGTGCAGAGTGATGGACTATTTTTAGGATGCTAAATGGCCTAAACAAACCTAAATAATAGAGCTAGGCTTCCCGGGTTCCTCACACATTTCACTCCGGTCTCTGTGGACACAAAAGACAAAGGGGACGGCTAATGGAAGGAGGGGGGAAGAAGGACAATATCAAAGACTCAGAAGTGTTTGTGTTGGTCAGCCTTCTTCTGTCAGAATGAAACCCTGAATCTGTGATTAATGCTGCAGATTTTTATAATCAGTGTTCATAATAATAATAATAATAATAATCATAATAATAATAATATAGCATTAAAATATATGGTGAAGTTATACTGTAAGGAGATGTTTATATAAAATTGACGGAAGTAACAGTGAGTGCTTTGTAACAGTCACACACCTTCCAGATAGGGGAGTTTAAAAGTCTGTGCAGTTTATTTGTAGAGAAGAAAGATGACTGTGAAGGTATGACTGTTTAAAGCTGCTATAATGTAAGTGAGAAAAATTTCAGCTCAGGCTCTGCTACATATAACTCAGATGTACAGCTACTGTAACCTTTCAGGACAGAAGAGATTACGCTTTGTCTGTAACATACTGTAACAAACTGTGTTTCTTGTTATTTTGTCTTATCAACTATTAAGAAAGGAAATAAAGAGAGATTGGTAGGAAACTTAT
This sequence comes from Channallabes apus, assembly GCA_030522415.1. Classification (NCBI taxonomy): domain Eukaryota; kingdom Metazoa; phylum Chordata; class Actinopteri; order Siluriformes; family Clariidae; genus Channallabes; species Channallabes apus. Next base: position 59,938,985 of record CM060105.1, on the reverse strand, counting down.
TCATAAATGTAAACACATGTTAATGTTAAGCAGTATCACATAAGAGGGAGGGGGCGCTGATCTGCCGGATATAGCATGCGACAATGCAGTCAGAGGCAAGAGGGTGCAACCCAAACACTAAAGATATCACAGCCGTGTTGATATTCAGCACAACAGCATGACCTCGAGTGTGATAGTGCATTTTTTCACTCTTTGTTATATTGCAGCCATTTGCTAAAATAATTTAAGTAAATTTTTTCCCCTCATTAATGTACACACAGCACCCCATATTGACAGACAGAATTGTTGACATTTTTTGCAGATTTATTAAAAAATAAAAATTTAAATATCACACCCGTCCTAAGTATTCAGACCCTGTGCTCAGTATTTAGTAGAAGCAGCCTTTTGATCTAATACAGCCATGAGTCTTTTTAGGAAAGATGCAACAAGTTTTTCACACCTGGATTTGGGGATCCTCTGCCATTCCTCCTTACAGATCCTGTCCAGTTCAGCCAGGTTGGATGGTAAACGTTGGTGGACAGCCATTTTTAGGTCTCTTCAGAGATGCTCAATTGGGTTTAAGTCAGGGCTCTGGCTGGGCCATTCAGGAACAGTCACAGAGTTGTTGTGAAGCCACTCCGTTGTTATTTTAGCTCTTTGCTTAGGGTCATTGTCTTGTTGGAAGGTAAACATTCGGCCCAGTCTGAGGTTCTGATCACTCTGGAGAAGGTTTTCGTCCAGGATATCCCTGTACTTGGCCGCATTCATCTTGCCCTCGATTGCAACCAGTCGTCCTGTCCCAGCAGTTGAAAAACACCCCCACAGCATGATGCTGCCACCACCATGCTTCACTGTTGGTTTTATACACACATACCGCTTAGAATTAAGGCCAAAAAGTTCTATCTTGGTCTCATCAGACCAGAGAATCTTATTTCTCACCATCTTGGATTCCTTCAGGTGTTTTTTAGCAAACTCCATGCAGGCTTTCATATGTCTTGCACTGAGGAGAGGCTTCTGTCGGGCCACTCTGCCATAAAGCCCCGACAGGTGGAGGGCTGCAGTGATGGTTAACTTTCTACAACTTTCTCTCATCTTCCAACTCCATCTCTGGAGCTCAACCACAGTGATCATTGGGTTCTTCTTTACCGCTCTTACCAAGGCTCTTCTCCCCCGGTAGCTCAGTTTGTCCGGACGGCCAGCTCTAGAAAGGGTTATGGTCGTCCCAAACGTCTTCCATTTAAGGATTATGGAGGCCACTGTGCTCTTAGGAACCTTAAGTGCAGCAGAAGTTTTTTTGTAACCTTGGCCAGACCCTGCCTTGCCACAATTCTCTCTCTGAGCTCTTCAGGCAGTTCTTTTGACCTCAAGATTCTCATGCATTGTGAGCTGTAGACATTTCAGTTTTTCTTTTTTAATAAATCTGCAAAAATATCAACAATTCTGTGTTTTTCTGTCAATATGGGGTGCTATGTGTACATTACTGTGGAAAAGAATTAACTTAAATGATTTTAGAAAATGGCTGCAATATAACAAAGAGTGAAAAATGTAAGGGGGTCTGAATACTTTCCGTATCCACTGTATATAACAGTTCCACAAACACTGCTTATTATCAATAGATTAGAATTCGTTTTTAGCCTCCGAGTGGCGCAGTGGTAAAGCACGGAGATCGCTGGTTCGGTTCCCGGGTGATGCTGTTTCCCTCTCACAGCCGGAGGCATAGAGAGAGCTGATTGGCCGAGCTCTCTCAGGGGGGAGGGATGAGAGGTACTTTGCGCTCCCACATTAATCACGGCTCTACAGCCAATCAGGGGTGTCTGTGAGCTCGCGCATGCGGAAGGAGCGGCTAGCGCTTTCCTCAGAGTGTGTTACTCCGCCCCTAATGGTGCGTGAGTGAGCAGTTTGAAAAAGATGTGATCGGAGGAAACACTTGATAGTCTTCGCCCTCCCGACTGAGTGGTAGTAGCCATAATGTGGAGCCCCCTAGTGACCGGGAGGAATTGGCCACGACGAAATTGGGGAGAAAAATTTTTCCATTTGGATCATAGACACCATTTCCAAAATCCACCTTAAAAACCTTGCAGGAGAGTGAGTTTTCCAGTATGTTAAAATTAGTGTCTTGGTGGAGTCCATATCTTAAGGCTTCAGGTAGATGCAGCGTGGATTCTAAACAACCAAACATTGCTGAAATAATGCCTGACCGATATCCTTCTAGTGTATGACGATGCCAGAAAGTGTGAGAAAAGGCACCTTCTAGACATTTTTTATTCATCACATTGCACATTTGGAGTAGTGACGACGGTGGACAACTTTAAACCGAATCACATGGTGTTTACTATTAGTAGAACAAGAGTGTAGTTCTATACAGATTTTAGATACAGTAGATTATGAAAGGTCACACTGTGACATGACTAACAATCTGAGGCATATTGATTTTGTACAGAAATTGTACTTTATCACTGAGCTCTTAATAAAGTTTATTATGTAAAGGTTTGAACACCCTGTTGTCATCCATTTTGTTGCGTAACACCGGTTCGCACATCCTCATGTGCCAAGTTTGAAGTGTCTAAGCTAAAATTAGACGCGAGTTGTAAGGAGCAATCAATTGATTCTGTATGCAGAGAAAAGAAGAAAAGAAAGAACAAAAAAAAAAAAAAGAAAGCGGATGGTTACAGTTCATTTGTTGCTGTTGTGTTGATTTTCCTTTTCCTTTTTGTGGGGCTACTTTTTTTTTATTGCTTGATCAAAATACAGTTTAATCAGCCAGACCAGAGATATAAAGATTTCCTTAGAAGAAGAAGAAGAAGAAGAAAAACAGCCACGCCATCAAAGCAAACTGTAATTACAGAAAATTCTTCATTCTTCCAGTCTGGTAAAGTTTCAATGTAAAAAATGGGAAAACTATAAAAAATAAATAAATAAATAAAATAAATAAAGATGTGATGTGAAAGAAAGTCATGTGGGTTTTTTTATGGGTGTCAGAATGTGAGCGTAATAGAGGATCGATGTGAGCAGCGAGCCCCTCTCTCTCCTCTCTAATCACCTGCACTGATTGTCAATTTAAAGCTATTATTTGTTTGATGAGGCCCCCTGACATGACTCTTCGTTCCAGGACAATCAGACGGCCGGATGGCAGGGCCACCCCGGTGAAGGAGCTCGTGTCTGATTGGGTCGGCTGGGAGACTAACGGACCCCATGCTGAGTGAGGAGCGGCCGGACCTGTTCGCCGGATTCCGAGATGACAACAAGAGCAAATCAGAGCCACAAAACTCCTGAATCTCTCTCTTTCTCTCTCTCTCACTCTCTCTCTCTCTCTCACGCACGCGCAGGTCATGCTGTGATTGTGAAGGTTAACCCGCTCTGTGCTCTCTGCTCTCTCAGGTGATGATTATACAGTGTAACGCTCAGCCCACAGGATATACAATAAGCCTGCTACTGTAGGAAATGCTAGGCTATTATGTGATTTAGCATGCTAATATTAAACGGTGGTATTATCCTTTTTTTCTTTTTTTCCTAGTAGCATAACAGGTGAGCTTGCATGTACAGTAATTGAGCTCTGAAGGACACCCTGAGTGTACTCTTAACCCGCATAAATTACTAGAATGTGATGTCGAGTGGAACCGATTACAGGCGTTTTGCAGGACGTTTCAGGGCAAGGTGGCATTTTTGTTAAAAAAAAAAAAAAAAAAAAGTACATGAAATCTCAGTGGTGCGCGAACACTATGCGTAATCTCTATCTTCGCTCAATGTGTTTTTAATAATATGCATTTTTACATTTTTAATAATAATATGTAGCCCATATTGAGATGAGGGGAATAAACCATGGAGGTGCTGGACAGTACCGTAAATCTGCGAAGTTCCGCTTTATATTTCCACTTATTCTACTTTAGAACATCAGCTCTGTTAACTTCTGGGTCCCAGGATTGAAGTGTTAGCAAATTGCATTAATGGAAAGCTAGTGTTCTATGTAGGGTGTACAATTTATTGTTCCGCACACCAAGTAGTGCCCTTGATTATGCATTAGAGAGGGATTTGGGATTCGGCTTTGTGTTGGAAGCTAGTAAGCTTTATAGCTGTAAATAAAAGAACAACTTTTAATTGTACACAGTGTTGTTTAAGACAACGCAACGTTATCAGGTGTGTGTTCTTACTGAAAGTGCTTCTGTGACTCTGGGTGTGAATGTGGGTTTTGTCAGGCAGCTGCTCTCTCCTCAGTACTGCGGACCGTACAGACCTACTCTCACCCACGCTGAGACACACAGTTAGTGTCATTAACCACTGGACAACACCTGGGACACGCCCACTCATACATAGAGTTACACCTCACAGTGCTGTTACACTCTATTATCATCATTCGTTCAGTCAGTTTACTCATCAGAACTACTGTAACTGTTGTATAATAAATATTATATTATGCTGTTTATTTATTTACTACAGGACGCTGTAGTGTAAGAGGAATAAAACAATTTGGATCCGGCTGTAATAGGAAAATAATCATCCTAATCACACCATAAAAAAAGGGCAGGGCTGTCACTCATTATTTTCCTCCTCCAGCACAACAAGGAGTGTTTAATTTCTTACCAAAAAAAAAAATGAACAGCTGTCACTGTTTGAAGATTTTAATACTAGAAACTGATTGATTGATAATTTGTCTTTTTGTGCGGAACTTTCTGTGTGTGTGTGTGTGTGTGTGTGTGTCTATGAAAGAGAGAGAGAGCGAGAGAAAAGGGGAGAGAGACTAATGCAGGGCTGATGGGAAATCTTAACACACACACACACACACACACACTCATCACACTTCGCTGACTCTACTGGTGTGTGTAAAGTCATGTGATGTCATGGAACAGTGAAAGACATTCTGTATATTTGGTATCTCCTGAGTGTGTGTGTTTGTTTATCTTGTCTTCACCAGTACACTCGGCTTCACCTGTAAGCCTCTTAAGCACACACACACACACACACACACACACACACACTGTCTAACATGCCTATACGGCACACTGTCTTCTGCACAGCATCTCTGGTGTCCTGAAAATCATTTCAGCAGAACGGTTGAAATGTCAAGCCTGGTTAAAACTCTTTATACCAAAGCGCTGCTGAATTCTCACTTCTGATTGGTCAGGAGGCGTTGATTCATTTGAATTCCATAACAGCACCTCCGACAGCAGAGTGGGTTAATATTAAAGTCTGATACACTATTGTTTCCATAGTAACAATGCGTTATAGTTGATATGGCGAAGCTTTCCGAAAGTAAGGAGATGTTTATTCAATGGTTATGGAAGGAGTCTCCAGTGTCAGCGCTTTGTAACAGTCCAAAGAGTGGAGGTCAGCTGAGCATAAAAAAGGCGACATTTTAATCTGACAATGTTGCAACTTTAAACGCTCTGGAGGCGAGCAGAAGAAATGCGCCGTTATCTGTGTATCTGTCAGCACGAGCGGCGGTATATGCAGGCACGGACAGAAGACAAACCCCTGACTCAGCAGCTCTATCTGTGTGCCGTCTGTAAACATGGGTTATGTGTGTGTGTATGTGTGTGTAATCTAAAATCTGCCCCGAAATAAAGAATATTTCTATCTTGTTGTGGCTGCTCGCGAGCTCTCGTGCTGGAGATGCTGTAGGAGTCGTGCGAATGTGGAACGACTGACACATGCATGACAATTAAATGTGAATTCTTAAACAATCCCAAGCTTGTCAGTGATTTCTGTTCAAACGTATGCGGGGGAGGGGCGGTGTCAGTTATTATTGTTATGATGACGGTTATTATAATTTTTTATTTTTATTTTATATCTAAAACCTTGTATTGAAAAGGTTTGTTTTTTATAAAGAACTTCTGCGTGTTTCTCAGTGTTTCTCTGGAGTGAAGGAGAAAGTGATCAAATGACAGAGCGAGAAACGATTACTTTCCGACACACAAACGCTCAGGATCAAGAGCTGCTGCTCGCGGCTCAGGCCGAGGCATGCCGTCGACTATTTTGACAGATGGCGGAGGGTGATAAACGAGGTAAATATTTCTCGCAGTTCGCAGACGGTCGCATCATAAAAGTCTGTGTTTGTGGAATGGGAAAGAGCTTACCGTTGCTACAGAGCGTCTCGACGTCGTTCGACGCGTCTCGACGCGGCCTGTAGAGGCAAAGCCGGATCCGTGTGGGTCGTCCTTCTGTGTGTTCGTACACGTGGGATTCAAATCCGTGCCCCTCCCAGAGCTTGGCATTTTACAGTAAAATACCCAGCTTTGATCAAAGGAGTCATCTTGATAAGAGTTGAATTAAAGGACAAGCCCGTGGCATGAGGTCAGTGGTCATGTTTTCTCAATAGCTGGGTTTACATGGACCTTAAAATTCCATTAAACACTGTGAGAACCAAACCGCTATTATTTCAGACTTTCATTAAAGCGCCGATTGGATCACATTTCACGTGCAGTAAAGCTTCTTACCAATCATAGATGAAACTGAATTTTTGGAACCAATCATAACGCACAAGATGGGATTTATTATTATTATTTTTTTATAAATTGGGAAGTTAACCTTATGAAGGCGTGGTGGCCTAGTGGTTAGCACTGTTGCCTTGCACCTCTAGGGTCAGGGTTCAATTCTGGCCTCGGGGCCTGTGTGCATGGAGTTTGGATGTTCTCCCCATGCATGGTGGGTTTCCTCCTGGTACTCCGGTTTCCTCCCACCGTCCAAAGACATAAGGATTAGGCTGTGTGTGTGTTTGTGTTTGTGCCCTGCGATGGATTGGCACCCCATCTAGGGTGTACCCCACCTCATGCCCTAAATCTCCTGGGATACAGGATAAAGAGGAACAGATGACGAGTGAGTGAGGGAGTAAGTTAACCTTAAAATTGGGGGAAAACCACTTTATACAGTACATGCCAAAAAAGCTATATATTCAGATGAAACCATTTGCACACGTAAAGGTACATTATACGTATAATTTACAGCATTTGGCTTATGCAGAGTGCAGCTGATCTCCCTTATGCAGAGCGACGTTTTAAAATTTTATCTCACACCTGAGCAGTTCAGGGTTAAGGGACTTGCTCAAGGTCCCAACATTGGTAACTTGGTGGTGCTGAGGTTTAAACCTGGGACCTTCCGAGCACTACTGTAATGCCTTAACCCCTGATCTACCCCTCACCCCTGACTCTGCCCGTATGTGATCAGTGTGCGTGTGATGAGTTAAGTTGGAATCTCTAATCAAAATGTTTTCAATCAGATTGAAGAAATATTGTCTGTGTAAGCAAAGATATTTAAAGAAATCCTAGAACCTTGGATCCAAAGGTTCAATCAGGCTTTACAACCACGATGAACAGAAAAGCATGTAAATATTGGCACCCACCGTTCATTTGACAGCCACCTATCGATATTGGCATCACAAACTTTTAACACTAAAAACACAAGTTTTTTTATTATTATTATTATTATTATTATTATTATTATTTATTTATTTTTTTTTTTTTACAGGGTGCCTGAACAGGCTGGATCCATGCGATTTTGTCCTTACATAAAATTAGATTTTTTAAACAAGTATTTCATACCAAAGATGGGTTCAAAACTAATAGAACAGTTGGCATTTTAGTAATAGAACACAAACAATTTTATAATGTTCTAATCGCACTGTGAAGCCATTTTTTTTGCTCTGAGGAACCCAGAAAACCCAAAAGAACCATACAGTAAATCAAGAAGAGAACATGTACTGTACAAACCTGCATTCACTGTAATTTATTTATTACGCTGAGTTCTTTTAAAACCATAAATAAAAATTATATCTTATTTTCTATTCTATCTACATTTTATTTAAAACTTTTAATGATTAAGAAAATGTGCATGGACAGTGTTTGCTATCTGAAGATATCTTGGTGTTTATGTACACACACACACACACAATAAAAATCATGTATCAGTGTGAAGCAGAATTTGCTTTTAAGAAGGTCAATAATGTCAGGTTAGAGTGTGTGTGTGTGTGTGTGTGTGTGTGTGTGTGTGTGTGTGTGTGTTAAATCCGATATGAGCTCATTTGATGCCTCGGGTAAAAAAATTATAAATAAAGACGAGACAGTTTTCCCATAAAGAAATCCATTTGTTTGTTTAACTTCTATACAATGTCTATATTTGATGATCTCCAGACGAGACGTATTGAGTGATATTTATGTATGTACAAAAACTACAGACGTCTGAAGTGGCTGTCAATCAAACGTCTCTGCTGTCTACATCTAGCACAAGTCTGAATTGTGGCACGTCGGGAAGTGATAGTTTTGGCACTGGGGTAAAAGCTTGCTTCACCTTGCCCTGGTGTCAGCTGTGTGTGTGTGTGTGTGTGTGTGTGTGTGTGTGTGTGTGTCTGAGCAGCCCGTTAGGAAAACACACAGCATGTAAGGATGCTGGTTCCCAGCAGAAAGTTCATGAGGTGTCATTTATACTCGCCGCTTCCAAGAGTGGAAATCTTACACCATCAGCTTCAGCTTGAAATGTCTGAGCTACTTTAATTCCATAAAAGTCAAATCAGATTTTCTTATTAAACTGAAGAACTGTACCTGGGGAATAATTTAACAAAAATACAGGCATTTGGCTTTACTGTAAGTCACTAGCTTTGACAATATTTTTTTAAATGTAATTTATATATAATAAATATAATCATTTTATGCTTAAAGACATTTTATGTTATGCTGTTAAAGAACAATAATCAACAACTTGACAACAATCTCATTATTTTAATTGATTAATTTCCCATTTTCATACTTTTATAATTATGTTTGATCTTGTTAAACACTCGTTAAAAAAGTTCCTGCTTGTTTTTTTTTTTTTGTTGACCATCTATAAACACTAACTTTATTCATTAATTATAATAAATAAATAAATAAATTCTACAGAAGGTCATGCTGTTAAAGGGAAAAATTACCTGGTGAGATGAAGATGAGTTTATCAGCTTCTATACTTTGGGAATTCTGACAACAATTTCTTTAATTAATGTGAGCATCTATAAGCAATCATTGTCTCACCAGCCTGTCTTTTGTCTCTCCCTTGACATAGACTTTGATCTAGATTTGCATTTGGAATGTGTTTGGACATATTTTAACATACTTCATCACAAATCACTGCATGTTTGTTTAAATGTTTAAAACTTTGATTTTGAAATGATATTTATAGGTCAAAATCAGTGCCAGGGAAAAAAACAAAAAAAACAAGCAATACCTCAGGCCATAAGACAAACTGTTTGTTTTGCTATGAATTTACACGATCGTGGAAAATAGATGACAGATATTGTTCACAAGATCTAATTTCCCAAGATTTGCGTTTTTCGGTTAAAAAAAAAAGAAAAGAGCATCTACGCATTTAAGACAACACCAGATTGCGCCTTGCCGTCTGGCTGACATTAAAACAGGCTCGCACTTCAGAACTCAGCATCACAAAAGCCTCGACCTCTTAAACCTCGACCACTTAAAGACTCAAGTATCTTAACCTCTGAAAGGAAAGAAGGAGCGGGCCGGTGTTCGGGGTTTTGGTGTGTGTTCGGGGCAGTAGCTTAGCGGATATAGGAGGGGGGGCACTTGCATGTCAGATGTCACCAGCGTTCTGGTACAGAGGTATACCCCCCCCCCCTCTCGTTCCCAGTACTGTTTATGTAGGCCTGGTAGGATTTCCTGCTACACCATGAAATAATTAGAAGCCCAGCATGAAGAGATGAAGAGCAAGCATCAGCTTGAGAGTCTCACTCACTCACTCACCCGCTCTGACTATTCCCGATCCCTGGAAGATTGGTTTTCCTGGTTTGAAAAGGCTTTTATGCCTGTCTTTGGATGAAGGGGATTTAAAAGAAAAAGACGTAGAAACCTACTCATTGTAAAAAAGGGTTAAATCATTTAACCCATACAGTACAAGGATTCTCTGGAGGGTTTTTAAAGGGTTCGAGTCGTCACTGTTGACATGAGAACAAATTCAAAATGTGTCTTTGGGGAATGTACAGTATATCAAAACATTAAATGCTGCAGGGATTTATTCAAAAGAAATAGTACGCAGTTATTCAAGCTGTTCATTTAAGTAAATAAAGACTCTTGGCTTTGCTTGATGTAGTAGATAAGACATCTGCAACAGGTCACCAGGTCAAGCAATGCTGGTTAAGCACACACGTGCCTTATCCCACTTGTCAAGTCAATGACAGTTTAAATCAGTGTTCTTTATGATGTTTCACGATATGGGCGCTTTGTTTACCGTAAAGGTTAACAGGTGGAAATAATCTTGACGCTGTTTTTTAACTATGTGTTTTAGATTTCGTGACAACACTGTCTAGTTTTCTGTGATACGCATACATTTATACAGTAAGCCAAGTAATAAAAAGAAACTTCAAGCACTTTCAGCCAAAACCCATGCTTGATTTACTAGAACTTCTTAGGATGCAAGCAAACATATTGATTCACACTTTTCCGCTTTTCCCCTCCAAATTCTTAGGGGTGTAAGCACCTTATGATGGAACCATACTGGTTTTGTTAGCCACACCAAGCGAAAGTGCTGACTCACATAAACTTATGATGAAACTACTGTATGTCATTGCGTTGGCCATGAAATGTCTACTTTCCCTTTTTCACAGGGGTAATATTATGTCTTTATGGTTTTATGGTTTTTCATTCAGAAAGCTAAAAAGCTGAAATTGAATACTAAGACCAAAAAGAACAAAAAGGTGCGCATCATACCACCAAACAACAGAAAAATGCAAAGCTTCCCCCCTAAGGAGTCACATTTCAGAAACTTTCAAGGTACAGCTTGAAACTTAATCCTTTTATAAAAGCTAAATGAAAATCTCCCACAAGAAAGTGTCAACATATTATAATAATGAAATATTCATTCATTCATTCATTTTCTATACCGCTTAATCCTGTGTTCAGGGTCGCGGGGGACCTGGAGCCTATCCCAGGAGACTTCAGGCACTAGGCGGGGTACACCCTGGACAGGGTGCCAATCCATCGCAGGGCACACACACATACACACACTCACACACCCAATCACACACTATGGGCAATTGAGGAATTGCCAATTAGCCTAACCTGCATATCTTTGGACTGTGGGAGGAAACCGGAGTACCCGGAGGAAACCCACCAAGCACGGGGAGAACATGCAAACTCCATGCACACAGAGACGGGAATCGAGCCTGGCCGGGGAATCGAACCCAGACCCTGGAGGTGCAAGGCGACAGTGCTAACCACTACACCACCGCACCGCCACAGAACTTTATGCCTTAATGTAATTTTACCTGGCCAGTTATATTAAAAAATTCAACCCATACAGTAAATAATGAATGAGGAAATATAACTATGGAGGCCAGACCTGTTATTGGTATCAGGCTTAAAATATGTGTTTCTGTCAACATTTTAACATGGTGGTCTACGGGGATTGACTCACTTTTGGGACGTAGTGGTCTTTCAAGGAACTGCATGTTTTGGCACTTCTGCACGGGTCTCATTTTTCAGAACCAGAGGTTGCCCCTGTCTTAGGTACCAAATTTTATGTAAAGTAAATATGTAAAGTAATGTAAAACTTGTTCACGGCCTAACAGACTTAAATGGCGTGACTTACTGTACACGATATTGCTGTTGAATGGGGTGGTTGGTTGTCCTGGTAACATTACCTAGATACATAAGTCTAGACTTTGATTTCCCGGTTGATTAAATGGTTGCTAACTATTTGCTTGGATTAAAAAAGAAAGTATACCTTAAGGAAAATTGGGGACTCTCCCAGAAGACTCCAGTGTGTTGGCAGGTGTGCGTTTACAGGCGTGGTGATGTCATGTGCTCGGCAGCTTCATACAGCTGCAGTGAGGTGAACAGGATTCTCGGACAGGTGTAGACTCTTTAGCTTTTCTCTCCCACGTTGCCACAGCTGGAATAATCGAGAGCTTGGCTGTCAGCACTGCCGCTTCACGCCTGTCTTGGCGTAAAAAGACGCCTTTTCAGGCCTTTTGGCTCGTGACATGTTCGCACCTTTCAAAGTCGGGAAGGGAGAGACGAACAAGTACGTGTAAACTTCACTTATCTACATGACTTCGTGCCCGTTTACACATGATGTACAGCCAGACTCCCATTATTACTCGCAAAATGTTTGCTTTGGCATGTTACAACATTTTTTGTGGCAAAGCTGGAGTAGTCTGAGTATTTGTTATTGCATAAGAACGATCTGAAAAGGTGTCTCGCTGGCATTAGAGAGGCTTAAAGAGTTTTTTTTTAATTTTTTTTAAAATCACCATTGATTCCTTTGTGGCTTTTCATTTCAGGAAACTGATATATTCGCTGTGGCCTTTGGAAAGCATGTATAGGACTGTTATGTAATGTTTGTAGTGTATGTAGTGTACAGGAACAAAGCAATGCACTGCACCTTCAGGGGTATAAATGCTTCTCCTTGGGGACATGCCATCACACTTGCACCTTTTACACATTTCAAACTCATTTGAGGTACATAACTAACGGGTCATGCCTTTGACCCTGTGAATTTGCCGAAAAAACACACCTTTCAAAGGCGTTTAAAGCATAATAAAGAGATTTTCTCAGATATCATGTTAAGTAAGCTATATTTGCCAGCCTGCAAAAATTAGCAGTGAACGTTATAAATATTTATGAATATTAATTTAGAAATCTTCTCAGGCATTGTGCCAAGTTACTGTAGCTTAGCTTATAGTTATAACTATTTTTATGAATGCTAGCAGCTAGCATCTTAAAAAATCCTTAAAGTAAACCTTTTCTGTTAGCTGTAGATTAGCCAACAAACCAGTGTTTTCAGTGTAATTAAACAGTCAATGTTAAAAAAAAAAAAAAAAAAACATTAGCAGCAAAGGTTATAAATATTCTTGACTATTCCTTTAGAAATCCTCTCAGGAATCCTGTCACTGTAGATAACTACTGTAGTGTCATCAGTGTAGTTAAGCTATTTTGAAAAATTACTAAAACCTCATCAGTACTGTCATGGTAGCACATGCTAGAAGCCAACAAACAATAAATGTGAAGATTATGAATATTTTAAATTTTCACCATAGAAGTAGTACTGTTAGGATACTATTTAGATACTACTCTTGATTAGCCAACTAGCTAACATCATTCATATACAGTAATTATGCTATATTTAAAAATATGGCAAAAAACCCTCAGAAATCCTGCCATGTCAGCTCAAACTAGCAGCTAACAAACATTAGCAACAAATATTATGAACATTTGTTAATGTGACAAAATCCTATTGTGTTAGCTTAATGTAGATTAGCAAACTAGCTAGTGTTATCAGTATTCAACGATATTTAAGAATATTAGAGGGTCTTGAAGGTAAAAAAAAAAACATAGCAAACTTTAGTAGTGGAAATTATAAGCATTTATTAATAAAAGCTTAAAAATTCTGTCACATTAGTTGACTGTATATTATTAAAATAGCTAGTGTTATCAGTTTAATTATTTAAAATATATATTTAAGCATACTGCGGCGCGGTGGTGTAGCAGTTAGCACTGTCACCTTGCACCTCCAGGGTCTGGGTTCGATTCCCCGGCCAGGCTCGACTTCTGTCTCAGTGTGCATGGAGTTTGCATGTTCTCCCCGTGCTTGGTGGGTTTCCTCCGGGTACTCCGGTTTCCTCCCACAGTCCAAAGATATGCAGATTAGGCTAATTGGCGTTCCTAAATTGCCCGTAGTGTGTGATTGGGTGTGTGAGTGTGTGTATGTGTGTGTGCCCTGCGATGGATTGGCACCCTGTCCAGGGTGTACCCCGCCTAGTGCCCGAAGTCTCCTGGGATAGGCTCCAGGTCCCCCGCGACCCTGAACACAGGATTAAGCGGTATAGAAAATGAATGAATGAATGAATTTAAGCATATTATCATGTCATGTTTGCTCATGCTAGCAGCTAGCACACATTATTAGTGAAGATTAATAATATTAATGTACGTTACAAGACGACCTTACAGTAGTCACATTGTGTTAATTCAAATAATTCAAAATAAATTGAATTGAATTGTTAGCTGACTATCTACCATTAGAAGTAAAGATTGTAAACATTTATGGAAAACATACAAAAATCCTGTCAGGTTAACTTCTGTTAGCGATTTAGGTTGCATTTGCATCAGTGATGAACATTTATGAACATGACTTAAACATTATCATAGTTATTCTCCGGTTAGGTTATATTAGCCAACTAGCTTGTATTAGTGATATACTGTATTAATCATCACTATTACTACAGGTTACAAACTAATGAAAATGACTCTCAAAATGAGAAATTAAGGAGAGTCAAACTTTAACACACTTCTGTCAGATTATCTTGTGTTAGCTAGCTGTTAAGTGCATTGATATAATGGAGCAATGATTGGTGTTATTTCAATTAATGTTGCTGGAAAGATGAAAGGATCTCAAGGTTACCAATCACATCCAGGACATTTCCTCTGAGCTTGGACCACTGAGACCCAAGAGGGGGAGAAAAACAAGCGGAGCAGTATAGCTCTCTTCAAATGGGTCAAGGATCATAACAAAATGGATTTAGGGTCAGGTTAGAGAAAAACCTAAAATGATATCTTTGGGACAGAAGTGATTTCAAAGCTCCATGTCTAGACGGCATCCTCTGGTCAAAGATCTTCCCAATGGTGCAGCAGAAAGTATAGCTTGGTGTTAATTTATATTGTTGAGGATAAAGCAGGATTATTTACATGGCTTTATGAATAAAGGTGGTGGCAGCAACGCAAACTAGTAACGTCATCCAAGGAAACATCCGGAAGTGAGGAGTCGTCACTTTTAGGTAAACTTCTTAGCGGCGCCGAAACAAAAGGCCGTATTAGCATGGAAGCCCAGTGAGCTTACAGGCAGAAGTGGGTGTGTTTTGGGTACAACTTCCATGTCAGAATAATCTGTTTCCTTTAGCTAGTATGATAGCGGTGGCTTGGTGGCTGCCGCTCTAAGAAAAGCTGTCATCGGCTCCATTTCCTCTTCCACAAGGATGTTGATGGGATCTAACGCCTGGGGCCCCTTGACACGCAAAAGCACCTGATTAAAGAGAAATAAAATCCGTCTTCAGGTGGACAAATTCTGCTTTACATAATCTAATATATATTAAAATATTTTCTAATATATATAATTATTATTTTTTTTAAATCCACAATCTTTACACACTGCAGCACAGGTTATGTTTTTGCAGACTCATAATTTACCTCCTCGAGTTAAAAAAAAAATCATAAATAACTTCAAACAATAATAAAGTAAAATGCAATCTGCTTCATAATCTATTTCAGATTATGATTAAAAACAACGTCCAGGGTGTACCCTGCCTCGTGCCCAGAGTCTCCTGGGATAGGCTCCAGGTCCCCGCGACCCTAAATACAGGATAAAGCGGTATAGAAGATGAAGATTTAAAACAACTTTATAGATTATAATAATCTACCTGTATATTACATCTACATGTAATGAATTAAAAATTATACTCTACTTAGTAGTCTATTTAGTAGTGATCTTTATTATCTCAGACTAGGGTTTTATAAAAAATAATGACCTCCGATCATATTTTGGCATATCCATATCTACCTTAACTAATCAATAAAGAAAAATCTAAATGTACATCATATTCTGATAAAATACAACAGAATATACCTGGGATTGTACTAAAATAAATGCACAATCTATCTCAGATAATTTTTTCTCATTTGATAACTTGATAAACAAATACTATAACTCAGATAATTATTTATTTTCTATATAATCTGCCTCACTTGGTATACTGTATAAAAAGCACTAACTACATAAAACAGATATTATAATCTATGTCAGATTTTGATTGCGCAAATCCATCATGTCATACAATTACGAAAATGCAATCTACCTCAGATTAAATCACTTTTAATCCAGTGTTGGAGATTTGGAGCCCTAAAGGCTGTCCTAGTGAGCTCAGAGCACAAGGTGGGGTACACGCTGAATGGAAAGGCAACCTATCACAGGGCACAAGCACACACATACTTATCAGCCTACAGCCTACCCAATAAGCCTACAGAACATGCCTTTGGACTGTGGGAGGAAACCGGAGTACCAGTAAGAACCCCATTCATCACAGGGGGGGATATGCAAACTCTACTCACACTCACCAGAGGTGAGATTGAAACACTCAACCCTAGAGGTGCAAGGCGACAGCACCAACTTCTAAGCCTCTGTGCCTCCTACGTCAGATTATCAGATCATTATTGCAAAACCAAAATCCATCTTAAATGATTCAGAAAAACCTGCCCAGTTGATGATTGACACTATATGATCTTGTTTTTGCTCAGGTGCACTCAGATTCTAAATGATTATATCAAAAAGTCAAAAGCATCATAGACTTTAGGTCCAATTTCCTACAAAATGACTGAATGAAAATTCCTGACTAATAGCGAACATGATTAATGAGAGCTTTAATGTAACAGAGCAACTTTCTTTTTAATTGCGATCTCAATTACAGATTGACGTGGCAGCATTGTGTATTCAGTATACTGTAGCACTCTGACTCAGTCGGAGAGTGTGGACGACTGCTGCTTGGCCATGCGTTTATTCAAGCATTTTTTTTTCTTTTCCTGTTCCTCTGGCATTCAGCTTCAATGCAGGTTTCAGGAAACATGACCACAGCGTTCCCCAGATCGACTTGTCAAAGTCCATTTGTTGGAGCGGTGGAGCTCTGAGACCCCTCACCTCCCAGACCTTCAGTGTTGAGTTACATGCACTACAACCACTCCCCCACTTCCAGCCGTTCAAAATCTTATGAATGAACGTCTGGAGAAAAAAAAAAAGAAAAACAAAATCCCACCAAGGGTGGCTAAGCTTTTCACACTGGAGAATAGTTTTAATCTGATTGATGTCAAGGCCTTTTTTTTGTTTTTCCTTTTTAATAACTGAAAAGTTATTGGCGTTGGAAAATTACCGAGGTATAAGAGGAATAAAACGCTGTAGGGACAAAATCAAAAACAGGATGGTGTGAAGAATTACAGTTCCAATCGAAGATGTTTGTTTATTTTCAATACAGAATACTCCAAAGTGTTTTATTCCTCTTATAACTAAATATGTCTTTGGACTGTGCGGGAAAACTGATTTCTTCCAGGTAGAGAACATGTATACCAGTACATGTCCACCAAAGGAGATTTGAATCCCTAACTCTGGAGGCACAAGGCAACTGTACTAATCAGTACCATGACACCCTAAAAAGATTTATTCAACATTAAACCTGTTTGGATAAAACGCTGTGTAAACTCTGTTCCTTAGCCAAAGCAAAATGCTAGATAAAATCCAAAAATGCAAGTAAACAATTTCTTAGGAACACTGAAGTGTACATTTTGGTTTAACTGCTACTTTGACAGGACCATATTTGAGAAAGACAATCCTTCAAAACTACAATAAATCCTTTAAGTCTCTTTGCATTAAAGTGATGGAGAAAAAAACACCTAGAATGTTAACAGTATGAAGGAATGGTGTGAGAAACCTCACTTAAACCTGGCTTGGAATAAGACAAGTCTTAGAGGAAAAGGCAGAAGACATGATCTCACATGAAATAAAGTGTGCATGTGTGGGTTTACAGTATGTGTGTGGTACGGGTTTTGATCAAATGTCCATGTGTGTAGAGTTACTCATGTGAAATGAGATGTCACAGGCTGTAATGTAACCGCAATGTCTTGCACAGCCCGTCTTTCTTTATTAACTTATGACGTGGTGTCTCCATCTTTGGAAACACCGTCATCACTGGCCGTCATTTATCTTTCAACATCTCGACAGATAAAACACAATACTTCAGCATGAAATCTGAGGATGGCGCACAAAAACCTGTGGAGTTCAGGCTGGTAAACAACTCGGTGACGTCATAGGCCTTACTTTTCATCATCTTCAGACAATACTGGTCTTGTTTATGTGCTCATGTACCTCAAGCAACATTTTCCCCCCTGGCTTTTGACATGTATACCTTGAGACGTGTGTTTTTTCTTCATTGAAATGCAATATTAAAGCACATCATCTGCACTGGCTTGTGGTTTTCTAAAGTAGGAAAAAGCACAGCTAGGAGAAGAAACCCATTAAAAATTGGTTCCAGTCAAAGCTGCATCCATAACACACAGAAAAACACTGAAAGCAAAAACAACTCAGCCCTAAAAAAAGAAAGCCTTGAAAAACCCTATGCAATGTTTAACCAAATGTTATTTTTTAAGAATATAAACATTGAATACAAATATTAATATTCTAATCACTTAAGACTACATTTAAATGTGTTAACTGTTTGCTTAAACCGAAACAAAGCTAATAATAACTTGTAAGTTATAGAAAATATTGTAAAGCATCTCTGAGGCCCCAAAATCAAAGCCATATTTGTGAAACAGAAAATAAAGATTGTATACAATTATTTGAGGCAGTCATTAAATCTTGTAAATGTTCGTTTAAAAATAAAAAAACTAATATCAATGTGTAGAATTAATTAAAAAAATGTACCATAAAATGTTTTAAAAAACAGTTCTGATATTAATATTAAAGTAAATGAAGCAGATGTGCGTTTAGAAGGATGTTTCCATGACTTACAGACTGCATCAATGTTGTTAGAACTCGACCAAACTAAAAACAGTTTATGCTTAACCAAACAAGTATTAAATTGTCCTAACAATACGTTATATGCTTTATATTCAAAAAGCAGAAAATTCCCCTAATTTGCATTTAAAAAAGTACAAATGTTAAACTCTATTGAGTCAGGTGAATATAATATTTAAACCTAGACAAGTAATATTCATATTTCTTAGAGATCTAATCCGATTTTAATCTGAGATTAAGCACAAAGTCAAAATATATAGGAATATAAATAAATTGATTTGTGTAGTTTATTCGAATATGATGACAACTAGTTGTTAAGGAAATTCCCTAGCCTATAATAAAGATTTCATCTATGACTCCGTGTTTAACACTAAACAAACTCAGGTGGTAAAGAGCAGGGATGAACTTTCTCAGATGGCACCAGTTAGTCCAATTTGCGGATTATTTTTTATTTAAAGAACTGAAAACGGCAGCAGCTGTAATGACCACAAACTCAATCACTGCTTCTTCTGAATGTCTGGCTGTCTTTAACCAGAGGCAAGAGGATCTTTTTCTCTGTTGCGACAATTTTAATGTTAGGTTTATATATATATATATATATTTAATTTTCGGGCAAACACTTGCTACTGTAAGTGGAAACAATTGTTTTTTTTTCTTCAGTTTTAATGTTTTAGGAGGAATAATATATATACGCTTATTTAGTGTTCTTTTGTTCTTAGCACAGCTTCTATGCAGGTTCGGGGTTTCTAGAGTGTTAAGTTTCAGCTCCTATTTAAAAAAAACACTAAGAATTATTGTTATTTTTTTTTACCGTTAATTAAACTTTGACGGGATTGAGGAGGGCTCATTTGTATATTCCTGTTTTTTTTTTTGTTTTTTTGCCCCTCTCTGAATAATAGGCGTGTGTAAATGTGCCAAGGAGGTGCGGCCATGGAGGAAAAAACCCCGGAACAAAGTTCCTCCCAAACTAAAGTTGCAGTTAAATGGTGGTGTAGACGCACATGTGGAATACCTGGAGCAGTAATGCTCTACACAAAGCAACCTGCTACAGCCTGAACCTGCAAACCTTCACAGCATGTACTGGAAAGATGAGCAGACGCTTCCCTGCCCCGACGTGGAAGAGTTCAAGTCGGGAACCGAAAGCAAAGTAAGTGTTAAAAACCTTCAAACAAACAAAAAGCTGATGATCTGGATAGAGATTTGCGACATGCACAGGAATCAACTGATCACCCAGAGTTTAGTTTGGCTGTATTGTATTTTGTTTTGAGCAGCTTCGGATAGACTACTGACTTTTTTTATTTTTTATTTTTTATTTATGGGGTTCATTTTGCTTTTTGACCACAATGTGTAACAGCTAGATATAAGCCGTTTGCTTTTCATTTTGCTTTAACGTCCCAAAAGTTGGGTGAACGCAGTTTTTTAACAATTATTTTACGCTATTGGACAATACAATTGTAACAAATTTTGCTCGACAAAATGTTTAAGTTATAAAATTCCTTCCTCAAGCTTGCGACGTGCAATCAAGTCGGCACTTGTAAAAACTCAGACACTTTAGAAGAACGTTTTATTTCTGCAGTATCATGCAATTTGTGGAATTCATTATAGTTTGAGTTATTTAAATACGTTAATAGGCGTTAATTGAAATGTGTTTCCTTCTCGGTAACGTCACCTTCAGCTTTGCTGCGGCCTGCTTACCAGTTACTGTATCACACCACCGAAAAGCCTAGTATTCTTAATGCGCCTGTTCGTGCATGAGGATGATCTATAAGCTTTGTTTCCACAATCCCTCATCTGAAATCCGAAAAGGAGGAGAAAGGCTGCTCATTGCTATTAGACTCCTTCCAGAGCCCCGTGTGTGTGTGTACGTGTTGTGATAATTTCAGGGTGGTGGGGGATAGCTGCATCTTTTGCACCGGGGTTGTTGTCATGGTTATTAACGGGGCGGCCGCAGAGGTTAAAAGGGCGGCGGTTCGGAGCGCGCAACTCTGCGCCTGCACACTTTCTCCTGCTGCTCACCATGCCACAAAACTGTAAACCTCACACACTCCTGCAAGAACCGAACGTTCTGGTAATTAATTAATTAACTAAAATCGTTTTGCCCTTTTATGGATCAATTTATTTTAAGTCGGAAAACTGTAAATGTTTATTTGCTGTTTAATTTTTTTTCAAACCAACTGACCAAACGTAGGCATGTAGCCAAAATGATTACCTCTATCTATTTATATATTTCGTATATGCAGAGCTCAACTCAAGATCTTTTGGAAGAAGTGTCGTGTCCTTCGTCTTCTGTCTCGTCGCCCACCGTCTCTTCACCTCATGCCATGACTGAGAAAGCCATCTGCACCAGCTGCGGCATGGAAATTGTAGACAAATACCTGCTCAAGGTAAACCGCTTAAATAATATTTAAATAATTTAAAAAGTAAATAAATAATAGCTTTTTTACTAAAAAAAAAAACACCGACAAAAAGCAATATTTTCTTAGTAACAAGCCCGTTAAAATACTTTGTATATTTAAGTTCCTTTTAATTACACGTATTTTTGTGTATTTAACATTTTATGCTGTTTTACTTTTAACATTGTCGCAGAGCACCTTTTAAAGAATAATAATTTAAAAAATGGAAATTGTTTTTTTCCCCCATTGGTTATTAAGTGTGCTGAAAAGAACACTGTCTTAAGAGTTAGACAGATTTTCAGGTTTGAAAATGTTATACTCTCATGACTTACTTTTTAATTTACGGGATGAGCATAAAGTTGTCTATGCTTTAAACGCCCATATTAATCAAAACTTACGCTATAGGGACAAACATACTGTATGGTTACAGCCTATACCGTAAATATCAAATATTTATTACACTAATTGGTCAACATTCATGATTTTTATAATAATAATAATAATAATAATTTATTATTATTATTATTATTAACAACAGATTATACAATAACGAGGAAAACATTTTATGCTCACCCATTTTTATTTTAAATATTTTACTCTGTCCTGTTTGGCGTGCTAATGATTAGCTTAATTATCTCTGCTAATATTAATGCTAGTTGTATAAACCAAAAACCCCGCACTACAGTATGACTTATACTTATACCCACACTATAGCTTACAGCTGTGTACAGATTTTGTTGTTCGTGGAAACGAATGTTTGTGTTAATGGTTTACAGGTTATATTTTGGAGGTAAAATGCTTTGCTAACTCGTTGCTACCTGTTTTTCCCCTCTCACTCTCTCTCCCGCCACCTTAATTTTTTTCAATTAAAGGTAAATGACATGTGCTGGCACGTGCGCTGCCTCTCGTGCAGCGTGTGTCAGACGTCACTCGGCCGCCACATCAGCTGCTACATCAAAGAAAAAGAGATTTTCTGTAAACTCGACTACTTCAGGTACAGTTACATGCGGGTTTTTAAAAAAAAAATGTTTGATATCCTTTTCAATTCGTCCTACAATTATTTTTCACAATTTAAAACCAAAATAAAACGAGTTTCGCGGTCAGTTGTCACGTGAACACTACGTGATGGAGTTACTTTAATGAGGCTACACTTCAGAGTTTTTTTTTTTTTTTTTACTAAAATGTAAAGATTGTTAGATTTTGTTAAAAATTTGCCTTTAAAATTTTTTTTTTTTAAATGGTCCCATTACACTTTGTCAGAACTGACTGATTATCATTAGGAATAGTTTCTTGTAATAGATACCATCACTACTGTTCCATATCTTATTGGACCACCTTTGTTTGATGCTATATTTGGTAATATCGTGTATGAAGTAAAATTGAGTTCACCATCCTAACGCTGACTTCAAATGTCAACATCTGGTTCAGGAAAAATCTTAATGCATTCTTTATTAATGCAATCTTGGTGCATCTTTTGGATATATCTTGTGACCGATTTTTAGATTTCCATTCTTCATTACCATGTTCCCAACCCCCCCCCCCCCCCCCCCCCCCAATCTCATTCAGTCATCCCAAGCCTACATTAAAAAAAATAAAAATAAACCTTTGCATGAGTTCTTGTATAAGATGTTCTTGTATCTCAGTTTGCTTGTTTTTAAATTTGTGATGTTCGCTCAATTGCAACAATTGCATTACTTTCTCTTGACCACAAAGCTCTATAATCCTTAATGTAAGCAAGAATAATCTCATCATCTTGGACTAAGCTTTGGTGTTCCCCAAACTACTTGTGATTCGTTTGATTTTAACAGTGATTTTAAACATTTAATTGATAATCACTGATGCCTTTTTTTAGATGGAAAAAAAAAACGCGATTAAGGTTAAATATAGTATTAAAAAATCCAGTGTTTGGTAATTGCTAGTATATCCTAATTTACCACCATTTAAGAAATTAAAAGATTCTTGTTGCTGAGGTTTTACCATCAGTATCTGGGATGGTGAATGTGGTGTAGTTCTAATTATTATATTTGTGCTATAATTGTCATTAAAATGCAATAAGTCCTCATTTCCTTCAAGACATTCTATATTGATATGTTTAATGTACAAAAGATGTTATATTGGAATACAGCAGAACTGACCTGACCTTTTCCAAAAACTAAATTCTTTTTAAAAGGAAGTACGGGACACGCTGTGCTCACTGCGGCAGGAACATCCACTCCAACGACTGGGTTCGCCGAGCCAAAGGAAACACTTACCACCTGGCCTGCTTCGCCTGCTTCTCTTGCAAACGCCAGCTGTCTACAGGAGAGGAGTTCGCTCTGGTGGACGAGCGAGTGCTCTGCCGTGTGCATTATGACCGCATGCTGGACAACCTGAAACGTGCCATGGAGAACGGTAAGGCCTTTTCACAATTTGTTTGTACACATCGATTTAATCCAAGCTGTGGTGTTGAAGCGCTTTATAGTTTTCATCAGGAGACCAGCATGAGTGCATGAATGCTCCAACCGTGGCCCTTGGGTTTGGAACATGTATCAAGGAAAAGTTAATAGATAGCTATTGGGAATTGTGGAGAGGATTATGTTCACAGCCAGAAAAAGCTTATTGATTCATTCACATTTTGGATATCAATTTATTTTTCATTATTATTTGTTTTTATTTAAATTAAATGGTATCTAATGGCAAAACTTTTTGGTCATACAAATGTGCAGTGCTTAAATTCAGTCATCATGTTTAGCCAACACTGAGAATTCGGTCAAACGTTTTATTTGACTTAAAAGTGAAAGTGCGGCTGTAATATCTCACATCAATCCTGTAGTTAAAGTGTAGCTTGAAACTGACTTGCATATAAACACTTAAATTTGTTAAAAGTGCAAGAAATGCAAAAGCATGTTTTTAGTTCATGATAAATTGCTGCTGAAGTTATTTATTTTTATTTATTTTATTGAATTAAATAAAAAAATATATATATTAGACAACTGTCGTAAACGGTCTGATTTATCAAGATTAGTGAGCGTGAAGACGAGTTAACAGTGTTATTGCTATGTTAGAATTTACCAGGTTTTATCATTAAATGGTGCTTGTGTAAAATGACAAGAGTTATTTAATGCATGGTAATTCTCAGTTTGTGGAAAAAGCAGCGTTTTTATATTTTTTTGTGATTGTGCTAGAACTATTATGTTTCGTGTAACGCAAAACTGATGAACCCCTGGATAGGTGGGGCTCGCTCTTGTCATCACATCTGTTTATGTTTAGTCTCGTTAGGACTTCTGGTTCCTTAGGACTCCTTTGCTGTCACCATATGACTCTTATGACAAAGGACAAACAACGCTAACTCTTTGCCTTTGTATGTGGTTCATGTTTCTTTATTCTCATCAAAATTAAAAGCATCAACTGTTAAAGTTTTAAAGTGTTAAATTGTGTTGAGGCAAAATTATTTTTCTCCAAGTATATAGATTGTATATATTATCTTATAATATTATTATATTTAAACAGTATACCATCTGATGTTGCAAAATCAGTGCGGTTTCAAAACTTGAGACATTTCTTTGAAATGTTGAAAGCATGTGCAAGTGTATTTTATTGCTTTGTATTTAGGTGAATATCAGATGTTTTGAGTGTTTAGGCTACTGGAGTTATTTCATACCAATTTCACATTTCCGTCCAGGAAAAGGAGTGAACGTAGAAGGAGCCGTACCTTCAGAACAGGAAGTAAACCAACCCAAGCCGGCGAAGAGAGCGCGGACGAGCTTCACGGCTGACCAGCTGCAGGTTAGTGCTCACATTCTTCCATCGTTTTTATCTGAACGTCACTAAGCTGGGAAAAAAGTCTCTGTATCCAGGCCTTTTTTAAAAATAAATTCCAATTCCAATATTAGTAAAAATACATTGTGGTAGAGTTTTATGATATGTTGAATTGTGTACAGTATAATACATATTAAAGTAATGTAAGCCAAAAAAAATTAAATAAAACATGTGTACATTATAATGTGTGTGTGCATTAGGTAATGCAGGCTCAGTTTGCTCAGGACAACAACCCGGACGCTCAGACACTGCAGAAACTGGCAGAAAGGACTGGACTTAGCCGCAGGGTTATTCAGGTGCGCAGGTGGAATGTGGGATATAAAAACTACAATAAAATCTTAACAATACAAAGAAACTAGTCCTTATTTTGCTACCAAGCAGCCGTAATTAGTAACCAAGTCATTTACAATGTTTTCATCACTCTAGAATCAGCATAGATGATTTTTAAAGTTGAAATAAATGTACATTTGCTTTTTAATTGCTTTCCCCAGTTATGTTTTATATTAGTCATTTATAAATGCTAACATGAATCTAATGACCAATATAAAAAAAATAGTTCAGTTAAAAAAAATTACTACGCAATTATCCACATTATACTATAATATTATTTTCATAATATTAGCTTAATAGTTATTTAAAATATTAGGAGAAATATTTTTTACATCCAAAAGCAGGTTTGATCATTTAGCAGAATGTATATCATCTGGCAATAAAGATTTTCCAAATTTTATGACCATAAATGTAGGTTATGCTCAGTACATTTTCAACATTAAAGCAAGAGGCGGAAATCAAACCATTTTAAACCATTTTGGTTCCTCAGGTTTGGTTTCAGAACTGCCGAGCGCGCCATAAGAAGCATGTGAGTCCGAATCACTCGTCCACGGCGCCGGTGTCCTCCCTGCAGCCGGGCAGGCTGTCCCCGCCCCTGATGGAGGAGCTCCAGTATACAGCATTCACGCCAGTCGACACACCCATGCTCACTACTCTGCACTCGTACATGGATGGTCAGTTCAACCCTGGTGTGTGTCTCGCTTCTAACGTCAGAGTCTAACGTCTATCCTAGAGTTCCAACGTTACCAAAAAAATTACCTAAAATTGTAATGCTTGATTACATTATTTTTTTTAGTTAAGTGCATTCATATTTTAGATATTTTAAAACTTCCACTGATGAAACACTAACTTTCAGTCTTAAAAGTGGAAAAAGTCTGAATGATGTCACACTGATGCACTTAATTTATTTGCCTACTCATTTGAGTTAAATCTAATTTATAACCCAGCACACTGTATTCATAACACACAAGCATTTTGTGCATTAAAGAATTTAACTTAATCGCATACAGTACCTAAGAATATTAATAATCTCTCAAATAAAGCAGTTTGTTGTCTTTGGCCCTTGTACTTAAAAAAAAAAAACCTGTTATTGTTTTAAAATTGAAATAAATATTGTTTGCATCATTATGAAGCCACACAGTCGAACCGAAAATCAGTTTTCAGGAATTTATTTATTCATTTTGGCAATTTTCTTAGTGGTGTTAGTCACATTCTACTATTGTCAAAGTCTATTAGATATTGGGTTCGTATAAATTTGGTTAGGAATTTAACTGGCTGTTTGAATGAAATCCAAACCTCACTAGCTCAAAAACAATTATAATACATTATATAAACTTAAATGACAACTTTTTTTTTCTCCCCAGAAGTAAAAATGTGGTTTTAATGAAAATGATATAAAATATTAATGTACACGTTTAAATATTACATTCATTTAAATTTTAAACACATTAGAGTAAATGAAAATATTTATCATTGAAGTGATAGCTGTGGAGTTTCTATAAAATTGACCTTAAATGCCATTTAATGCGGCTCTGGCACTAATTCAATAACGCACTTTTAAAAAGTAATACTTCTAGTTAATTCCGTAAAAAAAAAAAAAGCAGTATGTTGGATTTTCGCTCTGTTCCATAATGTCACCATTAGTTAACGGACAGACGTGATTTTGATCTGATGATATTACCACATTCTTCTCTCAGTCACTTTGAGTAATACTTTATTTAACGTCTGCATGTGGTTTTGTTTTCTTCTCCAGTTCAGTCTCCGACGTCGCTGGTGTTCCAGCCCCTCCTGCCCCACTCGATGACACAGCTGCCCATCAGCCATGCCTGAAACAAACCCCGCCCACTACACCCTCTCAACCAATCAGGTCAGAGTCTAGAGGAAAGCATGAGGAACTTTATCACCATTTCCCCTGTCTCGCACCGTGACCCCACAACTACTCTAACTTTTCATATTCGTTTACTGAAGGATGGTCCAAGAGAACAAAAGCTTTCAATGTTATTGTGAACGGCTGAAGTTTTTTTTTTCTCTTTTGTTTAAATATATAAATATCTATATAATGATTGAATACAATCACATTTAATTTATTTGTTGTATGTGACTGAGCACTTTGTTTTGAAATAAATTTATGATGGAAGTCTTTAGTTTCAGTTTTTTTTGTTGTTGATGTACAGCTGCCTTTTATTTGTGGATGAATCTTGATAATTTGAAGCTGAGCTAAATGCCAATAAAATGTTCAATGCTTAAAGAACTTGTAACTTTGGTTAATTATGGTGCTGATTTAAAGAAAAAGTATTGAAAGTGGGGAAACTTTACTAATACTGCCCCATAATATTATTTGTAATATAAAGTCTCAAGGCTCCATACAACAATCGAGTCCTGATGTCATGGGGAGTAAAAAAAAAAGTGGTAAATGGTAATGCAAATCCTTCAATTCTATTCACTGAAAATGAAATTTGAGTGCCTTTGTCACACTCTCATGCTTAGCGTTTTAACTTCTAGGAATTCTTATTCTCCCTATAAATAAGAACAGCAATATGACTCGCATGAATTTAAAATGATTTTCAATGTCTTTTCAACTAAATATTATACATATAATATATCCCTCCTCCATATTTTGGTCTGTTCACTACGTACCTTTTTTCAGCATGAATGGATACACTGATGTGGTGTCCTGACTTCTTTCACAGTAAACAGATTAAGGTAATGTTGCACAAATTTAGATAAAAATTTTAGAAAGATGTGCAAGGAAATTTCGCACTTCCAATATTTTTGGTTAATACTGGAATGTGGGGGAGGATGGCGGAATTTTTATGAATTATTATTTTTATTAACTGAATATTCAACACAGTTGTGGAACCACAAAATCTTGGACAATTCGTCAGAGAACTCCATATTATAAAATATTTCCATCGCTGTATACTCTATTCTGTTTTTGTCTTTCCTTCCACCCTTCCCATCCTGTTTGTTTCCTTGTTTTTTTCTTTTTTTGGGGCTGCTTTAACAAACTGCTACTCGCAAACTATAAATGGTGTCCTTTGATTTGTTCAAAGGACATCAGCTTGCGGAAGCACCTGGGTATTTAACTTACAGATGACCTTCAAATTAGTAGAGTGCAAAGGTGGGAGGTAACAGAAGCATACTGTACTGTATGTACTTTGTAACTGTACTCAAGTTCATATTTCATGATCTGCACTTGTAGTTTTATTAGAGGATACTTTTTACTTTTACTCCACTTAAAAGTACAGCAACTATCTGTACTTTTTACATTTCTGCATGTTATTTCATTACCTAGCCGTATTGGTGTATAGTATTTTAAACAGGAATTTTGCCACTTGCTGACTAATTAATTTTTCATTATGAAAAAGGCTACTGTGATCTAATGCAAGCTTGATGCTTAAGTAAATTTGAAGGTAAGTGCTTCTGTACTTTTACTCAAGTTTGCACGTAAATGGAAATTTACTACTTTTTCTTGAGTTATATTTGTCCTTGGTAATCACTACTTTTACTCAAGTATAGGATTTGTGTACTATTGACCACTTCTAGTTGAGTACCACGTCAATCAAACGGCAGCTGTGAAAGTGGGTGGGTCTTGGTCAAGTTCATTGCCCAAATGTTACAGGTCAGACTTGATACTAATTAATGTCTAAAAGGAGAAAATATAGCTAGTTTTTAACTGTTTTCTCAAAACAAAATCCGAGTGACTGAGCCGTGTTTAATCATGACTCAAGAGCCTCAGTCTTATTGTTTATTAAAGTTGCTCTTGAGTAGTGAACATGGATGAAATAATAAGAGAGGTTTGTCTACGGGAGTGTGATCTCGTTTTCAGTCTTGAAATGGCAATTTACTGAGCTACAGTATACTAATACTGTTTATACAGTACACAACAAATTACACAGCTCTGTTCAGATATAAGCAGGTGGCAATTAGTGGTTTGAGGATGATGACAGGTTTTGTCTGAATCTGAATGAAAGGTAAAAGTGTGGAACGATGTACGCCTGGGAAAATCTGACTGTCGGAATGATGTTAGTTTGTACACATCAGTTTTCAGGAAAATTTATTTATTCATTCATTTTGGCAATTTTGTTAGTGATGGTGGTCACATTCTACTATTGTCAAAATGTATTAGATATTGTGTTCATACAAATGTAGTTAGAAATTAACTGGCTGTTTGAATGAAATCCAAACCTACAATTTGAAACCTATACAATTATAATGCTGTACATTATATAAACTTAAATGACAACTATTTTTTTTCTCCCCAGAAGTAAAAACATGTGGTTTTAATGAAAATTATATAAGAATCTTATTGTACATGTTCAAATATTTCATTTATTTAAATTTTAAACACTTTAGAGTAAATGAAAATATTTATCGTTGAAGTGATATCTGTGAAGTTTCTATAAAATTGACCTTAAATGCCATTTAATGCTGCTCTGACACACTAATTCAATAACGCACTTTAAAAAAAATAATGCTTCTAGTTAATTTCCTTTTTTTTTTTTTTTTTTCTTTACATTTTTTAAATAATTTTTTTAAAAGCAGTATGTTGGATTTTCACTCTGTTCCATAATGTCACCATTAGTTAATGTACAGACGTGATTTTGATCTGATGATATTACCACATTCTTCTCTCTGTCACTTTGAGTAATACTTACTTAATGTCTGCATGTGGTTTTGTTTTCTTCTCCAGTTCAGTCTCCGACGTCGCTGGTGTTCCAGCCTCTCCTGCCCCACTCGATGACACAGCTGCCCATCAGCCATGCCTGAAACAAACCCCGCCCACTACACCCTCTCAACCAATCAGGTCAGAGTCTAGAGGAAAGCATGAGGAACTTTATCACCATTTCCCCTGTCTCGCACCGTGACCCCACAACTACTCTAACTTTTCATATTCGTTTACTGAAGGATGGTCCAAGAGAACAAAAGCTTTCAATGTTATTGTGAACGGCTGAAGTTTTTTTTTTTTCTCTTTTGTTTGTTAAATATATAAATATCTATATAATGATTGAATACAATCACATTTAATTTATTTGTTGTATGTTACTGAGCACTTTGTTTTGAAATAAATTTATGATGGAAGTCTTTAGTTTCAGTTTTTGTTGTTGATGTACAGCTGCCTTTTTTTGTGGATGAATCTTGATAATTTGAATCAATGCTTAAAGAACTTGTAACTTTGGTTAATTATGGTGCTGATTTAAAGAAAAAGTATAGAAAATGGGGAAACTTCAATAATATTCCTGTAACGGTAATTTACCGAGCTATTCTCGTATTGTTTATACAGTACACAACAAATTACACAGCTCTGTTCAGATATAAGCAGGTGGCAATTAGTGGTTTGAGGATGATGACAGGTTTTGTCTGAATCTGAATAAAAGTGTGGAAAGATGTACGCCTGGGAAAATCTGACTGTTGGTATGATATTAGTTTGTACACCCCAATTGAGTTATTACTATAAGACATTTTGATTAAATGTGAAGGACCTTTGTCTATTTCTCTGAATTGTTTATGCTGAACTGTTGCTGTTTCAGCCTGTCCCTCTCACAATTTGACATGCTTTCTGAAATACTAAAGAGGAGTTAAGAGCACTTTTGAAAATCTATCTCTATCTGTCTTGGCCTATATTCATCAAATTTATATTGTGTGTACTCCAGACTAATTATACTCATCACTTATTATTATTATTTTTCAATATTTCTTTATTTTTGCCAAAAAACATTACTTTTCTTGTAGTACAAAAGATACAAACACGTCATATTCCCATCCCAAAACATAACAAAAAACAAAAACAGAACATATTTGTGTAACATTTACAAACTGTAGCAGTTAAACCCTACACCTGATACGAAGGAACCTAAATGGCTTCGACATCCCTCTGTAGAGAAAACAGATTGAGTTAGTTTGAGAGAGTGTGCTCCACATCCCCGTATAATTCATTCTTGCATTATGAGCTAAGGAGAAAATATCTTGTTGCATGTGCGATAGAAAAAGCAGAGAATGGTATTAAATGATGAGGAGAATTTGGGTGAGATTTATACTGTAGGGCTTCACATGACTGATTACTATATACTCCATTCTCTAATGATGGCCTGTTTATGATTGTTGATTTTTTACTGGACTGGTAAATTTTTCTGGGTTCAAAACAAACTAATACACACAGCGCCCTCTGGTGGACACAATGTGCACAAAAAGCTACATTTAGCTGTGAAAATTGCTTGCATAAATGTATTTTATTCCTATACTTCAGAACTATTAATACTAACTAACTTAATTTAAATGATCGTACTCTTACTTCAGCACATTTTTGAAAGAAACATCCTTTTTATATTTTAAAATTAGTTTTTGCAGTTATGATGACGAGGTTTAATTAATTAAGCAAGCTTCACAAACAAACTTGATTAACTAGTGTGTGGATTTGTTAACTGAGCTACCTAGTCAAGTTTATAATTTCAGCAGAAAAACTAGGTTTTGTGAATTAAGCTTAAATTAACTAAATTAGCTAGTCAAATTAACCATTTCACTTGTGAGTTTATTGAATTTACATGTTATTTAATATTTGTGACTTGGGAAAATTAATTATATTTCTTATTCCATTCACTATATAGTTCATATGATAGACTTTTGCAAAAGAGGAAAATTGTATATATTTATATTAATATTTACATAGTACAATGTTTTTGAACCATTTCAAAACCAAACAATGCTGCTTAGTAAATATTACAAATATTTTCTGTATAAGGACTGTGAAATTTAGTCATGATTTTTTTTTTGTCATATCTTCCAGCCTAATTACTGTGTGTTTGCTGTTAGTATTTATGATTTTGGACATAGGTCATAACCTAAATATCACATGTGGAGGACATTAGCGGTACAGATCTGGCAACCTGGTTCTGGTGAAAGTCAGCTCTGTAAAATTGGCATTCAATTAACCCGTCAATTAACAAGAAACCCATATGACATGCGTTTACGCAACATTCATGCTACCATGTACAAACCTGACAATGAAAGATATTTCGAATATATAAAAAAAACATTTATATATGTATACACCCTGATCAGCCACAACAATAAGACCACTACCAGGTGAATTAAATAAGACTGTCAATTATATACCAGTAAACCAGGGAATCCCAGGGCATGCCCAAATCATAGGCAACCAAGGATCATTTGGGGCCCAGAGTTTAAGATTGATGAACCAGACTCCTCGAATTCCAATATGGTTGAGCATTTATTTAGTCAACAAGTCTGATCCACGGAGGCCCGAGCCTGCAACACGCAGAATTCAAGGATTCACTGCTAATATCCCAGTGCCAAACACCACAGTACACCTCTAGGGGCCCTGCGGAACCACACCCAAGGGGCC
Organism: Channallabes apus; assembly: GCA_030522415.1. Taxonomy (NCBI): domain Eukaryota; kingdom Metazoa; phylum Chordata; class Actinopteri; order Siluriformes; family Clariidae; genus Channallabes; species Channallabes apus. The sequence continues at coordinate 59,906,597 of CM060105.1, read as the reverse complement.
AGGCCTGCCCCAATAACACAGAGTCCATTTGATGTTGATGGTTTTAATGTTATGGCTGATTGGTGTACAAACATAAATGTGTTCATTGGGATTTGTTCATTAGAAAAATAAAGATCAACTTCTGTAAAACAAACAAAAAAATCCAAAAGCGATGCCGATTAGCTTCTCAATCGGAAGACATGCAGATAGAAGATTTTTTATTTTTATTGTTTTGTTGTTTAATCTTATAGTAAAATAAAAAAAAAAAAATCTATATAAATAAAAGGTTTTGTCTATACATTGGTCAGAATTCGCTCTTTCAATGATGTATTTGCATTTTATACATCAGACGACCTGAAACCAGGTCTGTATGTCTGTAAGTTACTGTAAATGTCTGTCCAGCCAATTTTGTTCCAGCATCATGTAAAAAAAAGTTAAATCTGCACCTAAAATGGAATCGAAATGTTGAGTAGAAGGGACGTCATGAGCAGTTTTGTGCCAGATTACCTCGCAGCAGCCTTTCTCGGATGACTACAGTACTTTTGCCCTCAACGTGAGCTTGGCTATGTACGACTCGCTCAAAAGAACCAACCACACAAAGGTATGTAACCTCTGAAAACTGAACCTTCAAAGATATGTGGACAGATGATTGTATGTTTATTCTTCCTGCGGGAAGTTTAAAACCAGCAGACATGTATGTGGGCTTCAACCTGAAATAATAAGATCGCTGATTACATTAAAGCTGATTAGCTTTTTTTTAGCTTTGACTTTTTAACTATTTCTAAAAATGTTTGACGACGGGTACTAATGTTAGTGTATCACAATTGTGAAAAGTGTGCTGGTATAAACCTGTAGCATTTAATCTCAAAAATACCTAAAATGTTTCCATATGTGGATTCTATTCCCATAAATTTTTTATATGTATGTCTAAACCTATATGGAAAAGCAATATATGATTAAAAATATATAGCATATATACAGATATTTGAAATTGGTCCAGCGTATTGTTAGAAAACATCTGTTTTGATCTGTATTTAACAACAACAACATTCATTCATTCATTCATCTTCTATACCGCTTTATCCTGTATTTAGGGTCACGGGGACCTGGAGCCTATCCCAGGAGACTCAGGGCACGAGGCAGGGTACACCCTGGACAGCGTGCCAATCCATCGCAGAGCACACACACACACACTATGGGCAATTTAGGAACGCCAATTAGCCTAATCTGCATTTCTTTGGACTGTGGGAGGAAACCGGAGTACCCGGAGGAAACCCACCAAGCACGGGGAGAACATGCAAACTCCATGCACACAGAGACGGGAATCGAGCCTGGCCGGGGAATCGAACCCAGACCCTGGAGGTGCAAGGCGACAGTGCTAACCACTACACCACCGTGCTGCCATTATAATTATTAATATTTTGTAATTAGTATTTGCATCATGTTTTAGGATATGGGAACACTGTACATCTGGTAAATTTTTCAATAATATCTCTGACCGTAGTGCAGCTGCAAATAACAGGTTTATATTTATATTGTCAGTGTTTCTATATTAACAGTGTATTTGGACAATGGATGCTTCATAATCTTTAAACAGATTAACGTTTATGGAAGAAGTTCCCAGTCTCTGTGGTAAAATTATATCTCCAGAACAGAAGAGCTGATTTTTGTCCCCCCAAATTAAAGGGAGCAATGTTTTAAAGCTGCTATAACGCAAGTGAAAACAGGAACTAAGTTGTTTCAAGGACGCTACATGACTTTAACATAACTATAAACCTATGATATATTGTTGGTAGCCAAATATAAATTGCAATGGTATAAAAATGTAAAACCCACCACTTCACACCACCTTGTCATTGATTATTTTCCTAGAACTGCATATGAACAAATGTTTTATTAAATATAGGTCAAAAGAGTTGTTTTCTAAACACAACAATGCTTTTCCATATGGGAACAAACAAATGTGTTGCATTGTTATAGTTCAACACATCACTCAAAGTTAAAAACGTAAAAAAAAAAATCCTTGTTTATTCCAATCACAAAAAAGTCTACCTCTGAATATAGGATCAGACGTGTATAAGTCAATCTGGATGTCTCTAAAAATCCTGTAAACGGTCAGATGTGTGTGAATAAGGCAGTTAGAAAGTTGGACAGAGCCTGTGTGTGTCTATTAGTGCATAGCACCTTCAGTCTCCTCTCATGGAAGTAAATGCTCAGCGTTTTGTTTTTTTTACAGTCTTAGTGCATCAGAGTTGGGTTACAGTACAGGACGTAGCATCCAGCATCCTCACAGTTTCAGGAGGAGAGTTACAGAGTTTAAGAGTTTAAACATGCTAGCTAGCAAGAAGGGGAGTAAAGCTATTCTCTGACAGCGCACTGGTGTACCGAGGTTCTGGATTTCCTAGGGCTCTGATCCACGCTTCCCAGAATTCTGCGCAAGCCAGGAGACATGAGGAAAGGTTTGCTTGGTGTTCCGTCGTTCCTTTCCAGGTCCTCGCCTGGATCCGTAACATGATGGAGCAACAAGAGGAGGAAGCAAGAAGAGATAGATAGAAATGAATCCACATGGAAAAAATGTAAAAGCATCAACCTTCTTCTTTTGAAGAAATGAAGTGATATGAGTGACACAGTAAAAGTTACTTTTCAGCGTGTGTTTCTGCACTTCACCTCACATGTGCTCTGTTTAAACCATAGTTGTTAAGATGTTAGAACCACTGCTCTTCTTACTTACAGAAACACAGGAAAAGTGTGTCCACACACATTGCATAGACGCTGAAGAAACCGTGTGCGATCAGGTACGACCCGAACACGATCGTCTGCAGGTGAGATGCACAGACATGTGAACCGACAGCAACAGAATGTGAAACACAATGTAAAAAAAAAAAAACACAAACTTTCTTTACCAGCAGAGGCACCCAGTAATTATTCAGGACCGGAACTTCTTCCTGAATGATGGGGATTTTGTGTGTAAAGAGAAAGAAGGCAATAACACCTGTATAAACACACACACACACACCAGTGTAAGATTTAGCAAAATCCTCAAGTGCCCCCTGCTGGTGTTCTGCAAAGACAAAGTGGATTATTTGTCCATTTTATTAATGTCTGCTTATGTCACTGTGCTTCCCATGATACACATTTAATTGAAATAAAGAGAATGAGAGGAAAGGTAATGATGCCTTGAAAAATAATACACAGCTGCCAGGCTTTCATTGTTCGTGCAATGCTTAAGGGCCCCCTGTTAAATATTACTAAAACTTTTAGGAATACTGAAAACAGTTTAGAATTAAGACATAAGAAAAGCATGTGACTCACCAACACTCCCTGTTATGAGAATTTTCCCTAAGAAAAGCAAGAAGTCTGTGAGCTTGTCCAGCACTGCTACCCTGTGAAGCGACCAGCAGACAACAATGCTAACTGAGATGCAGCAAACAGATTAACAGTAATGTTTTTATAAGGAACCATAGTTTGTTTGGTTTGTCATGAACTGTAGGAATTATGTGACATTTAATAGCTAAATTAAATAGAAAAACAATTCATAAGGTTTGTATAAGCTAAATCTCCTGGCTGGCTCGCCAACTGTTTGATTACAGTGTCAAATTGACGAACATTCATAAACAGACAAAGGAGCATTTTTTTCCCGCATCATTCCACTCAACCACATGGTCGTCCTCACCTCACAACGTTCCTCATTAACAAACAGAAAGCTTCCCGAGCTGACGAACAGAAATTCTTGCCATAAATTGCAATCTATAGAAAATATATGATGCTGTTAGTGTTTCAGCTGGTATAGAGATTATTTTAAAAGTAACCTGATTGTCTGCTTAGTGATAATGTACAGTGGAGACTCTTACCATGATGTACGCATTTCTGTTCATGAAGCGAATAAAACGCTCGAGGCACCAAAAGCAGCCCTTTAAACAGCAGAGCAGGAAGCGGGCAAACACGTTATGAGCTCCTAAACACAGAGATACACCAACGTATAAAAAGAGAAACGATGAGGACCTTATACGACAATGCTGATTAATTGTGGATTCTGATTCATCAGAATGAACTGATTCATTTTTTATAATTCAAATAGACTTAATATATTATACAGTGATTTCATCTTATATTCATTTACTAAAACTTTTAAAAAGTGCGTTGTCAGTAATCGTTAGAAGGGATAAAGATGTGACTTTTTCAGGACAGATAATGTCTATTGGTACCATGGCAAACCATATTTTGTGTATTAATAAATTCTAGAGAGATGAAAATAAAAAGGTCATAAAGGAGAACTGACATAAGTAATAACAGAAACCAAAAATGTGTTTTGTGATGTTATTTCTTTATAAAGGTTATAGTTTTTAATTATCATAATCATACTCAGGGAGGAGATTTTTAACTTTGTTTTTATCACACCACCCCATCACTGATGATATGATTATATTGATGATATGTTTTTTGTAATAACATGACATGGCAGGTGTCTACAGTACATTGTTCTGGAAACTTACCTTTAAGCTTGTGGTCCAGATATTCAAGTACAATTCGGATGAATTGGACAAAAGCTAGGATCAGCGAACCGAAAGCAAGAGACCCTGTGTGATACCTAGAAGCAAACAAGACACATTATTGCATTACCATACCAATTTAGAATAGAGTCCATGGACCTCAACTGTTTTTAAAATGTATCATTCATGGAAAAAAAAAAACATTTCTAATCCCAAGATTCTTGACCATTTTTGGTGCACAAATAAGCTTCATGAGAAACTGAACTGAATTAACAAAACCTTACTGTCAGAACTGAGTCTATGGCATGTGAGCTTGACAGTGGCAAATCATATACAAACCTTGGCAGATGAGGACTACATTTCCAAACACCCCACATCACCAGAGTACTAATTAACACGCCTGTAGACTACAGTACTTAAGAGACAATTTGCTCCTGTGAATTTATTGCAGCACATAACCCAGTCTTTTTATATTGTGTTTGAGAATATAATTGCCTGACTATTGCCCATTTTGCGGATTGCTTACGATATGCTTGTTCATTTTAAAATTTTATTAATTTTAGCCTGCACTTGTGTTCTCTCCAACAGCACTTGTACATACTGTACAGTATGTACATAATTATTTGTAGCCTTTTTTTTTTTTTTAAAGAAACTGGCTATTCTATGTGTGTGTGTGTGTGTGTGTGTGTGTGTGTATGTGTGTGTGTGTATATCTTTGTGTGATGAAATCTGGTATTTGTACACAGTCTGGGCTGTACAGTATAAACTGGGGAACAAACAAAGTGGCGCAGACTGTGCCACACAACACTGCCCCAATCAATCAGCAATGGGTATGTTCATACCCATTGATATTTTGCATTTCACTGCATATCGTACTGTGTATGACTGTGTATGTAACAAATAAAATTAGAATTTGTATTAATATTAATTAGATGTCTTGGCAATGCACGTTGGCAATGCTTCTGAAGCAGCACTGAAGGGAGTGTGAGAGTATTTGTATGGCTTTTGAGTTCAAATATCAACATTCTTTCTCCAGTATTGCTGATTTAGCCTATTTTTAAGTATTTACCATTTCACTAAGCCCTTCTCTATTAAATATTTTGAGTGATTAACACATGATATATGTTAGCATATAACAAAAGTTACAGTGGTGTGAAAAACTATTTGCCCCCCCTCCTGATTTCTTATTCTTTTGCATGTTTGTCACACAAAATGTTTCTGATCATCAAACACATTTAACTATTAGTCAAAGATAACACAAGTAAACACAAAATGCAGTTTTTAAATGAGGGGTTTTATTATTTAGGGAGAAAAAAATCCAAACCTACATGGCCCTGTGTGAAAAAGTAATTGCCCCCTGAACCTAATAACTGCTTGGGCCACCCTTAGCAGCAATAACTGCAATCAAGTGTTTGCGATAACTTGCAATGAGTCTTTTACAGCGCTCTGGAGGAATTTTGGCCCACTCATCTTTGCAGAATTGTTGTAATTCAGCTTTATTTGAGGGTTTTCTAGCATGAACCGCCTTTTTAAGGTCATGCCACAACATCTCAATAGGATTCAGGTCAGGACTTTGACTAGGCCACTCTAAAGTCTTCATTTTGTTTTTCTTCAGCCATTCAGAGGTGGATTTGCTGGTGTGTTTTGGGTCATTGTCCTGCTGCAGCACCCAAGATCGCTTCAGCTTGAGTTGACGAACAGATGGCCGGACATTCTCCTTCAGGATTTTTTGGTAGACAGTAGAATTCATGGTTCCATCTATCACAGCAAGCCTTCCAGGTCCTGAAGCAGCCAAACAACCCCAGACCATCACACTACCACCACCATATTTTACTGTTGGTATGATGTTCTGTTTCTGAAATGCTGTGTTACTTTTACGCCAGATGTAACGGGACACGCACCTTCTAAAAAGTTCAACTTTTGTCTCGTCGGTCCACAAGGTATTTTCCCAAAAGTCTTGGCAATCATTGAGATGTTTTTTAGCAAAATTGAGACGAGCCTTAATGTTCTTTTTGCTTAAAAGTGGTTTGCACCTTGGAAATCTGCCATGCAGGCCGTTTTTGCCCAGTCTCTTTCTTATGGTGGAGTCGTGAACACTGACCTTAATTGAGGCAAGTGAGGCCTGCAGTTCTTTAGATGTTGTCCTGGGGTCTTTTGTGGCCTCTCGGATGAGTTGTCTCTGCGCTCTTGGGGTCATTTTGGTCGGCCGGCCACTCCTGGGAAGGTTCACCACTGTCCCATGTTTTTGCCATTTGTGGATAATAGCTCTCACTGTGGTTCGCTGGAGTCCCAAAGCTTTAGAAATGGCTTTATAACCTTTACCAGACTGATAGATCTCAATTACTTTTGTTCTAATTTGTTCCTGAATTTCTTTGGATCTTGGCATGATGTCTAGCTTTTGAGGTGCTTTTGGTCTACTTCTGTGTGTCAGGTAGCTCCTATTTAAGTGATTTCTTGATTGAAACAGGTGTGGCAGTAATCAGGCCTGGGGGTGACTACAGAAATTGAACTCAGGTGTGATAAACCACAGTTAAGTTATTTTTTAACAAGGGGGGCAATCACTTTTTCACACAGGGCCATGTAGATTTGGAGGGTTTTTTTCTCCCTTAATAACGTAAACCTTCATTTAAAAACTGCATTTTGTGTTCAATTATGTTATCTTTGACTAATAGTTAACGGTTTTTGATGAGCAGAAACATTTAAGTGTGACAAACATGCAAAAGAATTAGAAATCTGAAAGGGGGCAAATAGTTTTTCACACCACTGTATATATCACAGCACTTATGTTACAGCATGTTAGCGACGCACCATACAGCCCGGAAAAAAGAGGAAAAAACGGGGCATGATGGGATATCTTCAGGTTTCCTCTTGGCCCAGTAGTAGGAGGCGAAGGCTCCAGCAAGCGTACACTGCCCCAGTGCAATGGTGAAATTTACCAACCAGAGGAAGACCAGCAGATTGCACAGCTGCAGGAGGAATATGTAGCGGTGATACATGCTCTCCCCTCCATAGAATGCAAATAGACACTGAGCTCCAGGACACTGCTTAGTGATATTGGTCCTGTTAAATGTCTATCCATAAACAAAACACACAGGAATAAACATCAGTGACATTTATGATACTCCTTGTTTTTTTATGTAACTAAATCTGTATTAAAGCCTCATTACATCTCTTTTCATTAACATTTAATGCAAATTCAGAGAAGACAACTCACATCAGGACTGCAGGTGAAGTTGGTGTGCTTGCAGTTGGGCTGCACGGACATGACTTTGTACACAGCTTCACCAGACGATGCCAGAAAACTGGATTTGATTAAGGTGCAAATACTTATGCTTGGTAAATCTAATAAATTTATTCAGATGTGAAAAGATATTCTAGCAAACGAGTCATGTCTTCATCCTCGCAACTGGCTTGCCAATTGGATTTGGTATGAAACCTATTTGCATCAAACAAATAAAACAAACAAGTATATTTTTTCATTGGCTGAATGTCGTACTGCTGAATAACAAAATAACTGAAATTATACTTAATATAAGTAAATATAAAAGCTGTTTATAAGCTATTTATAAGCTTATAAGGTTGCACATTACTATCATTGAACCTCCTGGCTGGCTCGCCGACTATTAGATTTTGGTGTTAATTAATAACCAGACAAACAACTTAACTTTGTCTATTATTAAATGTAAGTGTAACATGTGTTTGGAACCAGGGTTGTTCCGATTCCGATACTGGTATCGGAAATGCTACCGATACCACAAAAAAATCTGACATCGGAATCGGCGAGTATTTGAGTCCACGTACCGATCCGATACCATTTTCCTAAAACATAACCTATTTATGCCCGCTAGCTTTGCTAGCTTAGCTTACTTACAGAGTGTCACGGCGTGCGCCTGTGATGCCCAAATTGAGATGGCTCCTCGCTCACTAGTTAGGCAGCCCCCCCCCCCCCGCCCCCTTTAGGTATGTGAAGAAGCAGGGCCGCAGAATCAGGCAACGGCCCATGAGCTATCGCCGCTACTGATGCCGGCGCTATAAAACACAGCGGGAAGTGTAGCTCGGGGTCTGACTGTTGGGAAGCTGGACTTTGTGACGCGGTGCATTTTATGAGAGACAGTGGCACAAGAGCGGGGCGATGTGATGCGCCCAAGAGACTTTAAAAAGGTGGGCGCCTTTGATCTCCGCGAGAGGAGCGCGTAAACGAGCTGCGCGAGCTCCCGCGGCACCTTCACTTCTGCGTAGAGCCCGCCTTCGCATCCCTGCCGCCGAAGTGGAAAGGCCGCAGAGAGCCATTAACCCTTTCCTTCCCCATTTTTCAAAATAAATAACCCTTTTTTGGTGCACCTCCTAGCTGGTTTGCCAATTGTTTAATTATGGTGTTAAACCAACTCGCGTTTATACTATATACAAACTTTTATTTGGATAATTTACGAGGAGAATTACTTTGGTGGTATTACATCACCTTCCTCTTAACTTTAGCTAAAGCTGCATTTACGGCTACTGGACAAACAAGTAAAATTCAACAAGGATACACAGCGGTAATGGCCCAGTAAGAGATACACACAGCTAGCATCAGAAAGGTGACGATCGGGTAGAACAAAGCAGACATGATGTAGCTGATGGCTCTGCAAACAAACACACAAATGTTCATGAGATTTTAGGAGGTTAGAATTGTAAAATTTAAGGGAAATTTATCAGACTTACTTGCTGCCTTCTTTGAGCAGGGCGATGGCTATACACACCCTCTTCCTTAGGAAGACCAGCATTAAAACTATGGATGCTTCGGTTAAAACCAGACACACCACTAAAAGAAAATGCACACATTACATTGCACTTCCATGCCAATTTAGAATAGAGTTCATGGACCTTAACTGTTTTTAAAATGTATAATTCATGAAAAAAAAATACATTTCTAATCTCAAGATTCTTGAACATATTTGGTGCACAAATAAGCTTCATGAGAAACTGAACTGAATTAACAAAACCTTAATGTCATAACTGAGTCTATGGCATGTGAGGGTACTGGAATGGGCAATTAAATGCGAAGTTAAAAACAATTCCGGTGTTTGTGTTTCAGGTCTGTTGAATCAACAGGAAGTAGGTTTCTGTTGTACTTACAGAAGATGAGCCACGTCTGGCTGAGCTGCAGGTAGACGTGCAAGTTTGCCTGGACTCCAATGTCTGAGAGGCTGGCGTCTGCTTTGGGAGTCTGTCTCAGCAGCCTGAACTCCCAGTAACAATGGCAGATTCCTAATCACACCAGAGGTTAGAAGTACACAGACACATGACCTGAGCGTCTCCATCCATCATCCCTCCATCCCTCCATCCCTCCATCCCTCCATCTCTCTATCTATCTATCTATCTATCTATCTATCTATCTGTGTCTGTGTTTTTTTTTCTGTATATCCATCTGTCTGTATAAGCACACACTTACATTATACATACATTTCCACATAACCTTGCGTGACCTCGTGTGATTATTATTTTATGTTTATTACTGTTAGTCGTAGCAGCTGAGGCATAGTAATTTGTGTGCTATGTTTTATGTTAGTACTGTATCACTTTAACACTGGGTGTAGTAAGATTAAGGTGCAGTTACCAAATGATTCCAACAGGTTGTGCAACTATGTTGTTGAGGCATACAAAAAGGCACATGGCCTACTTTCTGGCAGTCATTACACATGTGAGCTGAGCAAAGCTGTGTCCGTGCACCCTAACCCTAACCCTAACCTTTTTTTAGGGCTTTTACACTTGTAGTTACTCTTTAGTATACCACTGAAGTCATGACAACACAAACACACACACTCATACACGCGCGCGCACTCTTCCTCTCACCATAGGCTACAACCAGGATGACAGCGATGATGGTGAACCAGAGCAGAAGGCCAGCAGTGAATCGCAGGAGCAGGATGAAGATTAGACTGATGACCAGTGCTAGGATTAACCCACTGACACACACACACATTATAAAACACAATTTATTTATTTATTTTTCAATCACAATAACAGTTTTTTTCTGATGTACATTATGTCTGCTTACGTTAGAATCCAGACCCAGGAGTTGGCATAGTCTTCCACGATCTTCATGCCGAGCTGCTTGGCCTCCAGCAGCCCTGTTATACCACTGTACACACACACACACACACACACACACACACACACACACACACACACACACACACACACACACACAATGACAGAAAGACTGATGGCTATATAATATCCAAAAAGCATCGAGTTAATCACTGCTTAATGAAGCGACTCACTCACACAACAGCGGCTGTAATTACTTTTTATAACGATGCAAAATAAAGTGTTTAGATTTCTATTCATCACTTTCAAAATCACTTTAGATGATGTTTCATCTACATAAATGAGACATAAATGAGAAATAGAACACTTGGGAGTGAGCAGTTGCAAGGGCGATGTAGAGCAGAAACAGGCATGTTTTAATCCTTTAATATGAACAACAGCATTTATTATTTAATTAAAGTATAACAGGTATATATTTATGGTTACAGATAAACTGTGTGTGTGTGTGTGTGTGTGGGTGCCCGTGAATGTACTCACTCAGCTGCATCTCTCAGTTCACTCACACTCCTGGCTGTATCCAGGGCGTCCTTAAAAGCCGTTCTGTTTGCAACCATCAGCGTGCCGTTCCTCATGATAAAGTCCGGAAGGCATCGCTGGAAAACTGGTACAAAAATGTGGTACATATGAACATTAAAAGAAATCTGAAAATTAAGATATATAAAACATGATTTGTGTGTGTGTGTGTGTGTGTGTGTGTGTGTGCGTTCACATTTGGTCCTCACAGAGCTGCAGGATGCTTTCTTATGCCTGATAGCGAGACATTATATATCAGACTAATGACTCATAAATGAGACTCTTTTAGAGTGCAACAGAATGAATGTGTAAACACACACACACACACACACACATTAAGGAAGTGTATTTACATGGTCTGCTGGGCACAATCACTGATGGACAGTCTTCATCACGCAGGACATGAGCCACAGGCTGAAGAAGGGAAAAAACATTAAGAGAAAGAACAAGTGGGCTTATTTAGTGAAGGAGGTGTGGCCTGTGTGTCAGTTACAGTGAAGGAGGTGTGGCCTGTGTGTCTGTTACAGTGAAGGAGGTGTGGCCTTTGTGTCTGTTACAGTGAAGTAGGTGTGGTCTGTGTGTCTGTTACAGTGAAGGAGGTGTGGCCTGTGTGTCAGTTACAGTGAAGGAGGTGTGGCCTGTGTGTCAGTTACAGTAAAGGAGGCGTGGTCTGTGTGTCAGTTACAGTAAAGGAGGCGTGGTCTGTGTGTAAGTTACAGTGAAGAAGGTGTGGCCTGTCTGTTAATTACAGTGAAGAAGGTGTGGCCTGTGTGTCAGTTACAGTGAAGAAGGTGTGGCCTGTGTCTGTTAGTTATAGTGAAGGAGGTGTGGCCTGTGTGTCTGTTAATTACAGTGAAGGAGGTGTGGCCTATGTGTCAGTTACAGTAAAGGAGGCGTGTTCTATGTGTCTGTCAGTTACAATAAAGAAGGCGTGGCCTACACTTTTTAAATCTAATAATTTCTTTCCACAGTGTTTTCCAGTGTTAAGTAATCTCTAACCGATTTCAAACCACTCCGCTCAGCTCAGTAACTTGCAAAAGCAAAAATAAAGAAGTAAAAATGTGACATTTGAAATTAAAAAGGTAACATAAAACAAACATAATTACAGAAGACTTTTGCAGTTTTTGGTTTTTCAGCAGCTGGAGCTGGTTATTGACTGATAACTACTGTACATCAACCTCAATCTCGCTTGCTCTCGGGATGAAGATCGATAAAGGGCATGTTCAGCTCGTGTGTCTGAATAATCACCTTCTTAGGATTGTTGAATCCCGGCCTGCAGAACTGCCTGTAATATTCCCAGTGGCTCCTGTTAAAGGGGTGTTTGAGCTGCACCTCCGTGTAGGTGGCGAAGCGGTCTGGGCACGTCGATACACACATCTGTAAATGTGGACATGAAATGGTGAACGTGGTGCCGTGAGTAAAGATTGTAGAGTTGAGTGAACGTTAGAGTTAGAGTGTAGGACCTGGGTCGTAGGACACTGCAGGTTTATCAGCACGGCAGGATTCGCACATTTTAGGATGTTGAAGTAGAACAAGATGGGTTTCTTACTGCAGAGAGAAAAACAAGCTGCAGAACAATGGGCAAACAGGAAAACACTGAAAGCACACAGGCCCAGAGGTGGGAATCGAACCCTTGACCATGACGATGTGAAGCCACTTGTGCTAACCACTATACTGTACATTTACGCTTAATTTATTAAAGAAAAACATCTCATACACTTTATTTATTCATAGCTCAAGTTAACTTTATCAATTCAATTCAATTCAATTCAGTTTTATTTGTATATCGCTTTTAACAATTGACATTGTCTCAAAACAGCTTTACACAATCAAAAGAGCTATTTAAGTTTGTATGGAATGTGAATGTGTATGAATCAGTATGGTCAGATAGTCCCTGGTGAGCAAGCCGAGGGCGACAGTGGCAAGGAAAAACTCCCTGAGATGGTAATAGGAAGAAACCTTGAGAGGAACCAGACTCGACAGGGAACCCATCCTCATCTGGGTGAAACAGATAGCAGGAAATGATCTGCATTTATACAGTGTTAAGTGTTAGGTTCAGCTATAATAGTTGATGTTAATTGATGTTAAAATGAAGTCCAGTAGTTATTGGAGACTCAGATAGAGTTGTCGAAAGTTCCAGTCCTGAACTATCGAATTGTCAATTCCTCAGAGAAACAGCTGACAACACCAGTCGAGGCCAGAACCGTCTTCTAAGTAGATAGAATCATCCCCAGACACCAGACGCATCCTATCAGCCTCTTTTATTTCTCTTTCTTCAAGTTAAAAAGACCAAAAGGAAAAAGTGTAAACTCGTCTGTCCTGATGATGTTAGAAAAGCTGCCATTTAAAACCTCTAACACTGGAGACTCCCTCTGTAATTTTTATACGAACATCGTCTTATAGAATAATTTTATTTACTAATTTTATTTATTTTAAACATGTGTTTCTTGTATTTGTATGTATGTTGTTTGTATCCATTTTTGTTCAGTTTTCTGTTTTAAGAATTTCTACTTGTCCCTATCGGTTTGATTGATCATTTACATTTACATTTAGGCATTTGGCAGACGCTCTTATCCAGAGCGACTTACATTTTTATCTCATTACACATCTGAGCAGTCGAGAGTTAAGGGCCTTGCTCAAGGGCCCAGCAGTGGCAACTTGGTGGTTGTGGGGTTTCAACCTGGCCTCTTCCGAACCGTAGTCCAATGCCTTAACCACTGAGCTACACCTGTCCCGATCACTAGAGTTTTATTGCTTATTTAGTGTTTTTTTCCCGGTGCATTGAGTAGTCTTGTAGTTTTCACACACTGTGTCTTTTTGTGTGGAAAGTAAAACGACTGCTTCAAAATGATGAGGATTTTTCTATTAGTATGTGTCATTGTATTTATTCCCATTTGCTTCCCATATATTGTTCTTTATTTATGAATTTATTTATTTGTGCAATAGCAATATGCGTAACTGTATCCTGTGTACTATGTTTAAAGCACCTAATTTCGTTGGATAAACCACATGTTTTAATGACAATAAAGGATATTTTATTCTATTCATCACACATTATGCAATAATCCTCTAATGATTCTAATTCTACTCACTATATTGCTGTCACATGCGTCTGGACAATTCCCCAACAAACCACTAGATAGCAGCTATCGACTTAATGTTTGAATTTCCTTCTTCCATCATCTCATTTCCTGTTCTCTGTTTTTGCTAATTACTCTATTATCTTATTTAAGTTCAGTATTTCTACCAAAGAGCAATGTCCGATTCTGAAATCACCGGTTCCGGTGGTTTTGGGTCTGGTTTTGGCTCCAAAAGTGAGTCAATCCCTAAAGACCCTTGTTAAAATGCACAACAGAAATAAATATGTTTACAGCCTGGTACGAAAAAATGGTTTTAGTCTAAATAGTTAGATTCAGTTAATACTATATTAAACCATGAAACGATACATAATTAGGGGTGTGGCCCAAACCCCAGCCGATGGATTCACTACAGGTCCCAAGCCCGGATAAAATGCGTTAGGGTTGCGTTAGGAAGGGTATCCGGCGTAAAACCTGTTCCAAGTTGTTGGCGAATCAGATGGTCCACTTTGGCGACCCCTTGACATGAGCAGCCTAAGGGAGAAAGACTAATAAAATGGGTGCATTTTATGCATCCCAAATTGGACATAGGCTGTGAATGAGTGTGTACAGTATGTGTGTGCCCCTCCAGGGTGTACCCCGCCTCGTGACCTAAGTCTCCTGGCATAGGCTCCAGGCCCCCCTCGACCCGGTTTACAGGAAATGAACGGTATAAACGATGAGTGATTGAGTGAGTGGGTAATTATGTGCTTTGTTGTGCTCATTATATAAACTTTTACACATTTCTACACTGACATTAAAATTAAAATGGGTCATTATGTCATACCCTTTTAACTTCAAATGTTACTTTCCATTTCCTGAAGTCAAAATTATTTAATTCCCTTTCATTACATGTTAAAAATAATAATTCATAACCTCATTTAGAATTTGATTATACTGAGTCTATAGAAGTCACAAAAGACATATTGGTTTATCTGCTTTATTTAACATAGACAGAATAACAGTCTTCTAGCTTCCTCGCCTTTAATTCCCAGAGCGTAACACACACTCCAATTATAAACTCCAGTGCAGTAAACACACCTCTTGCACCATGACCGCGCATGACAAACAGTCTTATCGCTGTTCCCCAGCTCCACCAACGAGCTGCTTCTCATTCATGCCGAGCACACATCCTGGGCTCGCACCTCAACACCAAACAAAAGAACTCCAACTAAATCAACGCGCTGCATCCCGGATTCACTCCTGCATCCTACACACGACTCCACCCCATCTCACTCTAGCCCTAACCCGTAGATAGAAAAATATCGATGGTTTCTATAGTAACAACTTGAATGTCTTCAACCTGAATCCTGAATTTATATAAAAAAGCAACAACTGGAACAAGTTTCTATAGGGAGATGTTTATCGATCTTTATGGAAGGAGTCTCCAGTGTCAGCACTTTGTATCAAACTGTGTTATTTTGTCTTGTGAACATGAGAGCAGGAATTCACTTGCTTCATACAGTAGATGTTCCATGACATCACCTGTAACTATAAACCGATTAAAGGCGTCATGTCGTTTTAATAAATAAAAAACTGTAAGTGAAGATGACTTGTTGTAGCATAAAATTATTTCGGCTGTGATCTTATAACAGCACATTTCCTTCGTATCCACATGCTTGTATTCCTACTTAGATGTACAGAACAGGTCCGCGTTCAATCAGTTTATTTCCTGATTGGCTGAAGGAGTCGCCGGTACTCACGCATTCTCCGTGCCTTTCTGTCCACAGAAATCTCCTGAGCTGTCAGTAGGATGGATCACTTTCCTCGGATCTCCATGTATCCAAGCTAGAGAAACACACACACGCACACACACACGCATACAGAGCTCAGGTCTTCGGTTTCATCTCTTGATATACACTAAGCTTTAAATCCCTCATATTAAAATGTATGAGGGAGGAATGAACTCGCTGTGAGGCAGGACAGAAAGTGAGACTGTAACAGAATAAAACGCAAACACACTAACACACACACACACACACACACACAAAATCAATTCATATTGGAGGAACTATTGAGTTTTCTTCCACACTCACACCTAATCAATTAGTACTGTAATTGTGTTAAGTCGCTACATACAAACGAGCCACGACTCCTCGTCTCTACGCCCTTATAGGTACCGAATCTACAGTAGGCTGTTGAGGAACGGGTGAAGAAGAGGGACTTTGTAGGTAAATCGTAGGCAGTGTGTGATGGTCCGGCATGAATTTGGCGCGGTTTGTATCAGACATTCCGTAGCTAATGAGCAGCCAATGTGTAGGTGGTTTAAGGCTTGTGAGCTGAGTGACCAGTTTAAATTCGTCATGCTCTTGTAAACCATTCTTGAATGTTGTGAACTGTTACTGAGTGATTACTGTACGTGTTCAGCGTCTACACTAGACTGACAAAGTCACCCCCAAACCACCCCGAGCGTTTCTCCTCCAAATCCAACATGGCCGACAGTAACAGAAGCATCATTTGTGTCTAATCTTTCTATATATTTAAATCCCTAAAAGATCAAATTATGCAAACATTTCTCGCTTTAATAGCATTTTGCATGTACACAAACACATTTCGTTCAAGTCAACTGTGTTCTGTTATTGTGCACAGTAAAGTCCCGGTTTGATTCGAATGCCCATTGTATTATAAACATTCTAACTCAATATCAGCTCATTTATTTTTGCAAAAAAATAAAACAAGGCAATATGTGACTTAGCCTTCAAAAATGGCTAAACTGTTAAATGTAGGACAATTCCAGCTGAAACAGCTCAGGAATGTGGGAAAGCCCATCTTCTGTCTTGGAAGACCTCATTCACATCATTGACATTTTTCCATCGTAATGGCGCAGATCTTAATGAAATAAACGCTCTATGCAAATGAAGTGTAATTATATTTATAACGAGCGTCTCTGTGATAATTGCAATCGAGGCTGTTTTCTTTCTTTCAGTTCAATCAGCATCACTGATGTGGGCACGAGACAGGGCGTCTGGAAGATGATGTCATTGCTGAGTTCATCATTTTTAAAAGGATTAAAGTGGTGTGCATCTGTATGCACATGCGTGTGTGTGTCTGTGTGTGAGTGTCTACAGGATGGTGACATCATTCTTGGCAGTTGGAACGGCACATTCGTATTCTCTGTTATTGTTTCATTTCATCGCTTAAATTTTTTTTTATTTTTTTTATATCCATGCATTAACTGCTGCTGGCTAAGAATGAATGAACGAAGAAAAAAAAAAAAAAGGTTGTTTCGAAAAGAGACATGATGTTATTCTTTTAAAATCAGCGCTACAGCTCCAGGGCTCATAGTCACAAAAACGCTGTATGACTCCCTGTTTCAGATTCACAAGTGCACTTGACTTTGAAGGGGACTAAAAAGGCTGCAGGTGAAAGCGCGGCTGTGCTCAATGACAAGGGGACATAATGGCTTTCGTTAAAAAGCCATGTCACGGAGATGATTTCAGATTTTTCGCAGGCAGTTTTTCCCTTCACCCCGTCTATTAACCCTTGTCTTGGCATGGAATTTCATCTCGGCGACTCGACACTGGCTTTAACCGTGATGCTGATGAGGTTTCAAATCGGAGGCTCACTCATAGGCAGTTTGACAGAAAGACACAAAAGATGATGTGACTTTGAAATATTGTCCTCGTGGAAAGTTGTCCCTTGTTTTGTACTCTCAAAGAATAAACACAAAGACGTCCTGGCGATCCTGAGGCAAAGACAAGCACCACAGAGAGGGTTAAGGGTAAAGTTAAGATCTTCGTCAACATTTCCAATGAATCCTAGTGTTGTGTACTGACAAGAATAGACTCCTGTCCTGTCTTCTTCAGTCTTCTCCTTCCATTTATTGTCTGGGAGCAAATCCAGTGGACACCCAGGATCAAACCAGGGTCCCTGCCCTTGTGAGGCAGCGGCATTACCTCCTGCGCCATTTTTCATTGGTTGATAAAATATAAAAATAAATGAAAAATCAGTGTCCTGATTGGACCTGTCCAGTCACTGTCCTCAAACCTCATAAAATCAGTAGATAAATGGAGGTAGCGTTAGCATTACTCGGTCTAACATCCTTATGGGGTTGAACAATATAAAATATTCATATTCACTCAGACACACACTCTCGCCCACTCGCTCTCATTATTTCAGTTCTCTTTTATCTTGATACCTAAAGCTCAAACTCCACACTAATTTGCACTGATCTACTGTATCTTTAATCACAAAATACAAGGTAAAATGTTACAAGCTGGGAGTTATGCTCAGTTCCTTTGCTACAAATTCACGATTGTTGATGAGCCGTGGGCAGTTGCATGCCAAGATCGTGGCTTCGACAGGGTGTGTCGGCGTGACCCGTGGTGATCCGAAGCTTGCCGACATGAGCTATGAATTTTTAAGCATGTTTTTGCGACAGAGTGTTTGGTCGTCTATACGCAACCCTAAGCTTATCTGTGGCCTTCTGTAGTAAGCGATCTTTATAATACATTTTATCTGTAATGTCTGTTGATAACTGTGATAAGTTGAAATGAGTTTCATCCATGAACAAAGTCAATGAACAGTGTGTGAAAAGTTCACCAGTGGCACTATCTCATTTACTGTATCTCAGGTTTCTGATGGAAAGAAAAAGAAGCGACATGATTGGCTCATTACAATGCATCAGCTATTGCTTGTTTTCAAGTTAATTTGTTTTGTTATAGACAACCTTGTTTCAAAGAGCAATAATTTGCCAGAATAAGTAAAAGTTTGAAAATGGCTTTTATTATGTTTTTTTGTGAATTCTTTTTGTTTGTTTCAAGTTTGCCTCAGAATTTCGAGGTGAATGTCGCTAAAAGGTCACAACAGTCACCTAAATTGTCCTGTCCACATGTTCATACATATTTATTTGACTTTGTCAAGCGCAACTGTATTGTTTTCAAATGCAACAGTGTAGGAATATACCCTGGACCTATATTTTTCATCTTGTGCCAGGATAAAGCATGTTAAAATGTTTGGAGGCAAGCTCAGAGTACTGTGGAACCTTGGATCATGAGCATAATTCGTTCCGGTGGCTGGCTCGTATATCAAAACACTTGTAAGTGGAATTTCTCTATAAGAAATAATGGAAACCCAAATTATTTGCTCCACAGCCAAAACAAAAAAGAAAACATAAAAATAATTAATACAAAATATGAAGTAAAAATAAACCTGCACTTTACCTTTGAAAAGAGTAAAAATAAATCCTGTGAATGTGCACGCAAGCGCTGTGTGTATGTGTGTGTGTGGAACTGAAGTAAGAGGAGAGGAGGAACACACAGTTCTCGTCTTACACAGTAAAGCTTACTCCTCTCTTATTTAAGTTTCACACACACATTAACAGACACACAAGGCTGAGAGAGAGAGGAAGAGAGAAAATGGGATCTTTCACCTCTCTAATGAGACTTGCTTTTGCTTTACACACGACTTACAAAGTCGACTTTCACGCACACACGCATACAAACACTAAATAAAATATGTTTTACACACACACACACACACACACACACACACACACACACACACACACACACACACACACACGGTCACAGTGTTATAGTAAACAGTACACGCATGTACGGATGTTGATTATACCAGTAAGAGACCCAGCAGGGGAGACGATTACCCACATACCCCAAAAAATCATTGACTCAGTTGTGATCACGTGACGCTTGGCATGATATTCGGTACTCGTAAATCAAGACTTGTTCGTTTAAAAAATTTTTTTTTAAATCTTTGCTCGTCTTGCAGAACACTTGCAAACCGCGTTACTCGCAATCCAAGGTTCCGATTGTTTTGTTTTGTTTATATTCACAGATTTCAGTAAATCTCCTTATGTCATAAAGCACTTTAGGGTGACTACACAAAATAGTTTGGGTGAATAGAGTTTCAGTACTTGTTAGATATTAACACTGTATGTAAATCTAATACAAAACTACTGTGATAAATGAATATCTGAGTAACAGCTGGTGAGTCCAGAGCTCGAGGGAAGGAAAGCTGCTACAGTACGTGATCTCTATAAACCAATCAATTTTCTTGCGTCAAATTATGTTAATTTCTTAGTGGTTCATTGGATTTATTAAAGTGTTAATACAGCTAGCGAGCAGAGGTAAGAGATAACTGAGTACATGTAATTTGTTACTACACATAAATACATATTTCATGAGTTGCTTTGCATAGTTGTACTGTACTGTACTGTACTTGCATAGTTTTATTAGAGGACACTTTTTACTTTTAGTCTGCTTAAAAGTACAGTAAATAAAACAGAGACAAAAACAGCACATTAACAGTTGGGAAGGAGAGAGAGAGCGCGATAGAGAGAGATATTTTTATTATGGAGGAGGATACTGTGAGCTTTTGATATGAGGGTGAGTACTCCTGGGCTCTCTACTTTAACTTTTTAAGTACAGGATTTGTGTACTTTGCTAGCACCTCTGCTACTGAGTCTTACCAAGGAGACAAAAACAGCAACTTACCCACAGCGCCCAGCGCGACGTAGCCGAGGATGACGACGATGAAGAGCACACAGCACAGCACATCCGTGCAGCTTCTGCAACAAAGAAAAGAGGATTGAGGAAGACTGAGTGAAGAGCATCGTCATGGACAATACGTCAGGAACATCAGAATGAGATGATGGTTCATTGGAAGAGATATGCAACAGCTTTCTATCGCATCACTGTATGTAGTCCGCGTGATTAGCCAAACTATAACATTGTTTTCTACAATTTCTGCAAAATTTTTAGAGCTACATCAGCTTCTGTGATACAATTTTCAAATCTGTCACGATCTGGCGGAGCATCGCTCAAACCCTGTGGTGTTCCTGTTTATTCGGAAAGATGAAATAAGGCTTCATGGTAAGGAACAGTGGACCAAAATTCATCCACGGTGATGTGAAAACTGGAAATGATTAGTACTAAAGGTGAATCTACATGCTATTACATATAATTTTTTGAAAATAAATAATTTATAATAAATTATAATAAATAACGCTATATGGCATAAGGGGAAAAAGTTTAACGTTTTTATTTATCTGAGGTTGCCTTTGCCTAATATTAAACGCCGCTACCGTGAGGTAATTTGAATTATGTTTTCACATAAAAACACATATTAAAAGAATTAAAAGGAATAAATGAAATAAACTGTAAACAATAAAAAACCCACACAAGTATTGTATTTCTGTATTATTGTTTACAAAAAAATAATATCTGATGCATTTTTCCAAGTTTCTGTAATGTTGCTTATTAACATTTTCTACACCACAGGTTTGGAAAATACTTGTCACTCGTTAGCGATTGTAATTAATAACATCTGCTCATATTTTCATATTACGCATATGTAATAAAAATGGAATCTTATTTATTGTAAAAAAAAAAAAAAACAAGAGTCTTAGCGCAAATTTTGTTTCCAAAGAGACAGACATTCTTGTATTTTTAATGTAGTCTTGAGGAACAGTTCTCTAGGTTTCCTGAAGGACTTTTTTGTCTCTCATTTTCAGTCCAGTCCCTGTACCCGAGCAGTTTCAGATGAATGCTTTTTGTTTGTTAAGCCACACAGTGACCTATGAATCATTCAAACATAAAAACATCAAACCTATGGCATGAACCATGAACCTTCTCTGTGAGAAACAGATACAGATGATGACAGATGATCAGGCTGGTGCGTAGTATACTGGTGATGCTGAGGGGTTGGAACAGATAAGCGGGGAAATGAGGCTGCTGCTAACGTTGTTACATAAACAAACTATTTTTGAATTGTATGGGGTCAGCTCCTTTTTCAGAGCTCTGATGGCCTAACCAATCATAGACAAGAGCCAAATTATTTTAATTAGTCATCACACAGAAGGCGTGTTTGGTCAGGAGAACGTTAGATTAGAGAGATAAAGATCCAAGGGTGACGGTGTACTAAATATTAAGATTATGTGACACCTTAATTGGGTTCCATTCATTGTAATATGGCTTTTGATGGTCCATGAACTAATTAGGCTTTCACAGAAACAGGAGTAAATACTTTTCAGCTTCAGAGTCTTTTAACACTTCAGTCTCTGATTGTGTTATCACAGTTGTGAACTATATCATCCCCCAGACTTTTTCCTTTCTTTTTTCATTCAAGCAAAGTGGATTTGCTGCCTTTGTCTGAATAAATTATTCAGATACATTTCCAAACACTGTGAAATTTCTCCTTTAGTCCCGAACTCAGCGTTGATGATGTCCTCCAGGACCCGGCTCTAACGCTCGAACTTGATCTCACATGCAATTAGAAAGATGTCTGGAGGAAGTGAAAGTTAGACTTTTACCAGGTTTCAATGTAATGAATTCTAACATGCAGAGAGAGAAAGCGAGCGAGCGCTCAATAAAGCTTTGAAGCGCCGATCAAGGCTGCGAGCTCATAAGAGCAAAACAGCAAGGTCACATCGAGCGCTTTGAGGAAACTCCAGGGACGGAGTCACAGATGCAGATTGTTGACAAGGGCAAAGGAGAGAAGGGGAGGAAATGAGAGGAAGCAAGGGTAGGAGGGATGAGAGAGGAGAACAAGAGAGAGATAAAAGACAGAAAGAGACGGAGCAAGGTAGACCGGGAGGGAGAAAGAGAA
Organism: Channallabes apus; assembly: GCA_030522415.1. NCBI lineage: Eukaryota > Metazoa > Chordata > Actinopteri > Siluriformes > Clariidae > Channallabes > Channallabes apus. The sequence continues at coordinate 59,883,841 of CM060105.1, read as the reverse complement.
AGAAACAGACAGACGGGCAGACAGACAGAAAGAGATGAAGAGGAAAAAAGAGGAAAGGAGAAAGTGACACAGTGAAACAGACGGATAGAGAGGGAGCGAAGCGGACAGCCAGAGAGATGAAGAGACAGGGGGAGACAGAGAGAAAAAAAACAGACACAAAGAGAGAGACTGACAGAAAGACAGGCAGGCAGACAGATGCGACACCCATATAGTTTATAGGCTAGATCAGACGTACCCACTGCACTTAATTATTGCTAAAGCAGTAGTGCATTAGGAATAACGATGTGAAAGTTTAGCTGAGATTGAGTTTGATCAGCAGCCAGGCTTTTATTTTTGGATGCATTAAAATATTTAAGTGTTTCAGAGAATGAGTGACAGCACTGGGATCCTTCTAGCCTTAGAAGACACACTGAGATGTTTTTTGACAAAACCCTTTTTCTTTCCTTCATGATTGGTTTGATACAAGAATTCGGTTATTGTCTATGACGGGTTAGGTCGCCAGAGGTCAGTATTAGTATTTCTATGTTATTTTAAAAAAGAAACTCCCCCTGACCACCTCCCGGCCACACATACTCCCATGCAAACATTAACACCCATACCTATACCTACACCAACAACCACACCTATAGTCCATCCCACACCCTCATGGACACCTCTATCCACACCTCTATCCACACCTAAAACCCCACCCATCCCCACCTATATCAAACCGCACACCTAAATTCACATCCATGGCAACATCTACATCCTCACCCATCCCCACATCCACCTCTTCACCCACACCTACACCCTCTTCCATCCCCACATGCACACCCATACCCACATATCACCACAGCAATACCTACAGTACACCTACACCTTCACCCACAACCATTGCCACATCCACAAATCTACACCTGCCCACACACCCACTTTCACATCCACACATAGAAACACTCACCCAAATCTACACTCACTAATCCCCATACCCATAACCATGTCCTTAAACATTTCTGTTTAGCCGTTCTTCTGCAGCAGGTTTAACGCTAACACCATCTCCAGTGTCTGTGACTTTGATTTCGGTGACGTCCTCTACAGCATGATTGTTAGAGGAGATTGAGTTGATGTTGGGGAAACTGTTGTGTTTGTCACTGCCCGGTTCTGTCTGTCTGTCACTGTTCTGTGTGTCTCTCACCCAGACTCCTGCTCTCCTGCTGACTGTCTAAACTGACTCTCTAGTGTGAGCACTATACGATTACTGCCTGCGTGTTCGCATTTAAAGTTTAACATTCAGCATCTTGTCTTAATGATTCAGAAATCACAACTTGCTGTCGATTCACTCATATTCCAGTTTGGATAAGTTTATTTATGATGTTTTCAACCTCCACCTGCTGAGCGCCGCTCTTTGACACACACCTGACTCTGTGTAGGAGAGACAGCATCCCCATGGTGTTGCACTCACTCTCTCCTGCTATTTCATACTGTAACTTGTGTACTTTACTCAATACTTAAAAGCTCAGCTCCTGGGTCTAGGTAGTTGCTAGGACAAATAAACGAAATATACTCCTGTACATATTAGCGACTAAGGCAAACTCATGTAACACAACACACTGAACCAACTAAAAGGTCCTGTACAATCAAATATACAGTACAGTATACAGATTATTTATGAGAGAGAGAGAGAGAGAGAGAGAGAGAGAAAACACCAGCACTACCATCAGACATGGAGGGAAATTGAAGAACCCATTAATCACAATCGGTTCTGGGAGAACAGCATGAACACAACACACACCCAGGACACATCAATGAAGGATTCAAAGAACATTAAAAAAATCTCCACAAAACATCAAAAGATTTACCTAAATGAACTAGAGAAGATCATAAACAACCATAAAAAAGAACCAGAACCACTTTCTGTAATGTGGACCACTGACATCTGTTCTCACAACTGGAAGCAGGGGATTATATCCCCGATGTGCAAGAGTCGAGATGAATTATAGCCCTATGACTAGCGGGGCATCTGTGCGGCCAGTAACATGATGAAGGTGTTCATCAAGTAAGAGTCTGATAAGATTTTTTACCAAATCATAACAATACTACACTGTAAATTCCAATTGCTTTGCTGACTCGCATATAAATAGTAAACTTTACTCTTTACTCTTTACTCATCTTACAAGGTTTTGTTGAGTAACACTTACTTGCAGGGTGAGTAAAACAATTTACTTAATAGTTTTAGTGATGCTTACTTGCAACACATAAGTAGCAACAAATAAAGCAATGACGTTATTGTACCAGTGAGAGGCAGCAGCGAGCCCAAGAATAATGAAGAAGTAAAAAAAGGGGGGGAAGAAGAAGCAAGAAGCAAGAGAGCATGCGTAGTAGAATTTGTGCGTGCTCAGCTCGTGAACGGGTGAATTGGCGCCAAATTTCTGATGTTGAAAGAAGCAGCAGGAAGTTTTTAACATCTGAAGATTCATTACGGTTTTAAGTTACATGTTAGGTTAAAATGTGTAAGAATAGTGATGATTTGGGTCAGATTTCAATTGTTCCTGACAGTGGATATATAATCTCAGTGTTTTATACTGTAGCGTGGGCGGGGCGGCGGCTGACGACCATCATGCTTTGCAGGGTTTTTGCTTTTTGCTGTTCACCCTTTTCAGGACAGTTGTTTGGGTTAGTGGCTTCGGCCAAGTTGGATGTTTTAAGATACGTATGTGACCTGTTGAATGTGTCCCAGTTCATGCTAAGGCTGAATTGGATTTGGTTCCCATGCTATACAGTGGCTGTGTGGTGAATAAACTTCTCCCAGCCATTGCATTGAGCAGCAATTAAGCTTACTTAGTCTCTCCGGAGATGAGTGAGCTTGGTTGCTGCCCAATGCAATGGCTAGGAGTATTTTATTAGGTCTCAGCACTGTATGGTATGAGCAGCACCTTCACTGAGATAGCACACACAAACAAGGCTGAAGCCATTAACCCAAACACCTTTCTCCAACACGGTGGACACATAGAGAACCCCCGCAAGGCATGATGGTCATCAGCCACTGCCCCGCCCATGCCACAATGTAATAAACAATTGATGAACTTAAGTTATTCGAGTAATATTTACTTGGCTTTTTTAAGGCAATCGGTTTCCTCACTTTTTCCTAGTAATGTGAACACTAATAGAAAGTTAACTCAAATAATGATTTTAAGTCAACAGTACTTAAGTATACTTGATTAACAAGTTGTCCCTACAAATTGTGTTAAGTTATGCCAACTAAACATTAATACTCTACTTTACTTGGAAATGTTAAGGCAATCGGTTTCCTCACTTTTTCTAAGTAAAGTCAACTTATTACATTTTACAGTGTAGTGACATTTACACCCTACTGTACATACTCCAATCAACCTGCGCCATCAGCAAAGAAGACAGGGCCAAAGTGAGACAGAGTATGGGGTGAGACAGTGCAGGGATGAAACAGGGCTGGGGTGAGACAGGGCGTAGTATGGGACAGGGCATGGGGTGAGACAGAGAATGATGCAAGAGTGGGACAGGGCAAGGGGTGAGACTTGTCTCCCTCTATGCCATGTCTCACCTCAGACCCTGTCTCACCCAATGCCCTGTCTCATGCCCTCTCACCCCACACCCTGTCTTCCCCTATGCCCAGTCTCATCTCTTGCTCTGTCCTTCTCTTGTCCCATTCCAGCTCTGAATATTTGTTTGGGAACAATGTATTTTTTTAACATTCATGCCAATGTTGAAGTACAGTGAGGTAAAGGAAGAGAGACAGACAGAGAGACAGAGAGAGAGAGAGAGATGATATCTGTATAAGTCCATCCAAACCCTGCCTGCTGTCTCAGGAGAACAGGAAGTGGCTGAGGAGCTTCATCTGATCTCTCGCTCTTCTGTTACACGGCAGCTCACACTCGTAGCTTCAGTTAAAGGAATACTCCAGTGTTTTCTCTCCTTTTCTTTCTTGAATTCAGTCAAAAACTTCAACCTCTTCTTGAACCTTTGTAAAAATCCAGACTCCTGTGTTTACACTAACAGCGGAAGTCTAAGGACAGTCGTTTTGCCCGCCTGCGTTCATTTTTGTACCTTTTCATAGAAACATGATTTCTTTCACATTTAAATATTAGTCTCATCTCATCATATCTCATCGTCTATACAGAACCATCCTGTATACAGGGTTCTGGGGGTCCTGGAGCCTATTCCAGGAGACTTAGGGGACAAGGTGGGGTACACCAATCCATCGCAGGACACACACACACACACACACACACACACACACACACACACACACACCCTACAGCCAATTTGAGAAGGCCCATTAACCTAATCTGCATGTCTTGTGGGAGGAAACCAGAATACCCAGAGGAAACCCACCGAGCACGGGAAGAACATACAAAGTTCATGCACACAGAGACGTTTTCTGATTATTGTCATATTTCATATATTTTATTAATATAAATAACTTTTAATTCTTAGATTATGTTTTTTCCCCCATTTTTTTATTTGTTCAGACATTTTAATGTATAAACTTTATATTAAACAATCCATTTTACGTCTTTAAAAAATAAAAAGAAATGCTCTTTCTTTCTTTCTTTCTTTCTTTCTTAATACATATAATATTTTCCCTTTAATTTATCAATTCCTTTTCTACCTACACATTCATGCACATTTGCACACCCCGTGGACATTCTTATTTATAAAAAAATATTCCTATTTAATTCTACTATCCCCCCCCCAATGTACATAATGTGTAAACTTACTGTATATCTATAACAAGTTTACAGATAGTTTTTCTTTTTACAGCTAAGATTTTTTTTTTTTACTATATTGTATAGGTAAGTATTTCTATATTTTATATGTTTATATTTTGTTCTATTTCCAATAGCTGTGTCTTCTATAGCTAAATTTCTCTAAATTCTATTTCTTATTTTATTCCATCTTTAAAATTATTATTATTGTAACCTTTTAATTTTTAATTTTAAGTCACGGGCAGATGTTCAAGCATTTCACTGCATATCATAATGTGTATGACTGTGTATATGACAAATAAAATTAGAATTTTAATTTGATTACCGTATTTCTTTCTTTCTTTCTTTCTTTCTTTCTTTCTTTCTTTTTTCTTTCTTTCTTTATTTACTTGATTATTAACTTGTTTCTTTACTTTTATTCTCCTGCATTTAATAAGAAACAATATTCATTCATTCATTCATTCATTCATTCATTTCTTCCTTCCTTCCTTCCTTCCTGAAATTGCTAAAAACACTAAAACACTCCTTTATTCATGCCCGGATCCTCCTGCCTGCTCTTGGACATTAGTATGAGTTACTAATCATTCGTTCTAATGGGAAGCGACGTCCCAGGACCGGCCGTTTAGAAAACTCTTCCTTCTGCAGAAAGGTCAAAGATATACACTCTCTGAAATGAATAATGTAAGTGTTTTAGTGACCTTGATTTCACTAATATAGCCACGACGTCAGCCCATGAAAGATGATATTATTCCTAGCACCTGAACATGTCCCTCTAATGGTGCGGCTGAGTTAATAACCACTGCTTATTATAGATTTCCCACTGCACCACGACCTGGACTCTGACTCTAAGTGCATTAAATATATAGGCAATTAGAGCAAAGAATGAACACACATGGACAGACACATACTTGGACCTTTCTCATTATACTGAACCTAAATTAAACATTTTATAATAATAAGAGAAGTTTAAAAAAAAAAAAAAAAAAAAAGATAAGGAAGAACATGCCAGTGATGGATTATGAGCGAAATTATATGACAGTTTATAAAATGGCAAAATGGATGAAAAAAAGCATTAAAGAGCCAACTAGTGGAGCAAATAAATTCAATGTGTTAGATTAAATACTTGTGAAATTTAATGAATCAGATCTGTCTTGGAAAATGAACACTTGGGTCAAAAGAGGATTAAACTGCTGCACAATTCCTTGTTGTTGTTGATGGTGTTGTGGTGCTGCTGGTGCTGCTGGTGTTGGTGTCAGGGTGTTGGCTTTGGTATTGTCGGTGATGATGGTGTTGATGTTGTTGTGTTGGTGATATTATTGTTGGTGGGGGTGTTGTGGATGGTGTTGATGTTGTGGTGTTGTTTCTTTGTAATGCTTGGGGTGATGGTGGTGTTGATGACGTTGTTGTGAGTGGTGTTGGATTTGTGTTGGCAATATTGTTGGTGGTATTAGTGTTGTTGTTTTTGTTGGTGGTGTTGGTGGTGTCGTTTGTGGCATTGGTGGTGATGGTGTTGATGGTAGTGATTGTGGCATTGGTGGTGATGTTGTTGTTGGTGATGGTAGTGATTGTGGTGATTGGATGATGGTGTTGGTGGTGATGTGGTTGGTGGTTTTGTTGGTGGTAATACTGTAGTCACTTTTAATTACTCAAGTTTGTGTCATTTATTTAGATATCTGTGTAGTATCTGTGTAGTGAAGCGTCGCCCTATACTCTAGAAACTACCTTAATTCACTAACTACTGTTTTCCTCAAATTTAAAGGTGAAAGGTTCATATTTAAGGTACAGTAGGCTTATGTTTGACGGCTTCACCAGAGCAAAGGATCAGTCCAGTTAGTTTTTTTTTTCCGGAAGGGGTGGGGGAGGTGGGATAAAACAAATTTTCTGACTTCTCACAAGCAATTTCTCATCTGAAATACAATCTTATGGCAGAGAACCGTTACAGATGATTGATTTGTCAAACCATAATTTTTTTTCAGTCCCTTTCCCTTACACAGGATGATGTTCCTGAGGGAACCAAGAGGATCACAGCAAATTATTATTAACAACAAAGTGTACGAACAATCAGACACGACTTCGATGTCTTCCTGCCTGCGTAGGCTACGTTTCTCATTTCCACACACGTTCATTCCCTCTGGAGTTAATTCACTCTGCGGTAGCTTATTAAAAAGTGCTGCAAAAGTTCTGTAATGTTTATCTTCAGTGTCAGAACCACAGGTTTGTTTTTTTCTTCACCTTCATACACACGTCCAACCAGCTACTCTAAAATCTGTAGTTCATTTCCAAGACTTTCTAACAAACACAGTAATCCCTGACGCACCTCGGGCGGAGAATAAACCCAGATTAAATGAGGTCAGGCCAACTCTGGAGCGACACCGCTTTACGTGGTGCGGCTATAAATAGAGCCTGGAGGCAGTGGAGGGATTTCTGGGCTACACGCTAGGCTAATCAGAGCTAATTAGAAATGCCGAGTGTAACATGGGTCAGGGCTAGAGTGCAGAGCGGACTGAGAAAGAAAAACATTGTGGGTCTGTATTAATGTACGCGAGATAATACCGACCTTACTATGTTTAATTACCCTTACAATCAGGTGATGGAAGAAGAGGTTTTAACAAAATCAGGCAACTATAAAAGGATAAAAAGTACAAGTCTTTCATTGCGATAAATTAGGTGTAAATCGCAGTTTAGGATGTGCTTCGGGTTTTGTAGTAATAACTCTAGTTTTGCTAATTATCTTCCTATAAGAGTAAACCAAGTTGCTGTCGTGGTTGTTGGTGCAAAATGGCATAGTGTACAGTAAGTAACTAAAGTCCTAAAGTCTGTAAAGTTTACAGAGCATGGTGCAATAAAACAGTTCTGTAGGGGAAAACACATTTATAATAAGATAAGATAAGAGAAATCAGAGATCAGATTGATTCAAGATGCCAGGAAGGTTAACGTGATGACTGATGAGAAGTTCGCTAGGCTGCCATTGTGGGCCATTGAGCGGGGCCCTTAACCCGTGTCTGCTTCAGGGCTGCTGTAACATGGCTGACCCTGTGCTCTGACTCCATCACTCTGGAGTAGGCTCAATCTGGACTCATCAGACCACATGACCTTTTCCCATTGCTCCAAAGGTTAATATCTATGCTCCCTAACAAGTTGATTAGCCTCATCATTCTAATCATCACATTTTATCCACAAGGTTGAAGGTTCAGTACTGTCCTTCCAGATTTTAATAATGTGTCGGACAGTTCTTAACCCAATTCCGATAATTTCTAATATCCTAAATTGTTTTTGATTCCAGCCAATAATTTGACCCTTCTGAAATGGTGACTGTTTTTTAGCCGGGCATTGTATATTTGACAAATAAAGGTCTCACTTAATGACAACAGTCGTCTGGAATGACAGAACAGGAATCTGGCGAATCTGGCCATATTATGAGCATAGACACACCAAAACTGGACAGGTGAAGACAAGAAAACTATCCTCTTTCTCCTTTTACTGCCATGAACCTTTCAGTTTCCGTGAATCTGTGCTCATGATAGAGTCAGATTCCTGTTTCTGTAGGTGAAATTCCCAAGAAATCTGCCATTTATAAAATACTCAAAACAGACCATCCTTCATCAACAAGCATACCACGGGTAAAGTCACAGAGATCAGACTTTTCTCCATTCTGATGTTTGAAAACTAACTACATCTCTTGACCTGTACTGTATCTGCAGGGGTCACTGAGTGGTTAAGGCATTGGACTACGGTTTGGAAGGGCCCGCAGTTGGGTCCTTGGGCAAGGACCTTAACCCTTAACTGCTTAGATGTACAGTATAATATAACAAGATCAAAGTATAAGTCGCTCTGGATAAGGCCGTCTGCCAAATCCTGAAATAAAAATGTAAAAATGATGAGATAACCACACAATGTTCAGGTGTATGGGTGTTTCTAATAAAGTATCCACACATGTATATAACAGTGCGATAGCTAGCTAGGTTTGCTTTCTCACATCAGGGAGGGAAATACATTCTCCGAATTTCACAATGTGTTTCAAATTCCAAGCCCGTTTCTACATTTCGATGATAATTTTCTCAGACCTACAGTATTAGAAGTATCCAAAAAAACTGAAACTGGTGATTTAGCGCCGTGGGTGGAAGTGAGAATAAACAAAATCAAAAAGAGAAAGGAAAATAGCCAGCACGACATTACTTCACATTTTTCCCCCCTTCAAAGTTTCTTGTTCATTCCCGGCTCGTGAGTAACGGCTGTGCTGTTTGCAGTGGCTCCATAATTACATCTCCTACTATCAAGAAGCAATCTCTGCCATCTCTGTCTTATCACTTCCAGCGGGTCTGGGAGGAATATAAACACCCGAGGTCCCTGCCAGGGAAATAATTCAGCCCTGAGATTGATGCTAAAATCTGAAGAGGGGGTATTTACTGGTGTTTGAAGGCTAATGTTCGGTCTTATGCAAGGTGTAATTGCATCATAACACATGCCTTAATGATTAGCTTCAATAATCTGCACAATATTGCACTCTAAGGAAAAGATAATTACACCTAACCGTAAGATTCATAACATCCTCGTTTGTTTGAGCTCATCATGATGTCAGAGAAGATTCTTTAAAAGCTTTGAAAGAAGAATAAATGATGAGAGGGTGCTCCGGGGTGTGAGATGTTTCGGTATGATGGACTACAGTGATGAAGGAATATGAAACAGTTATAAAGGGCTACAATAAGGTGTAGAAACAAGCAGGAGAAGAAGGATCTCACTGATGTCACGTTTAAGTAAAACATCAGTGATGATGAGTTGTGATGAGTTCATAGTTTTCCTTTAACAAGCAAAGGCAAGTGGTTTATTCCTCTTATACGACAACAATTTACCAACAATTGCAGTTTGATTTTACTTCTTAAAACGTGGCTTCTCCAAAAATAGTTTCATTCAATGGTCTTAGAAGTTCCTGTTCTCACTGTTCTCATTATAGCAGCTTGAGAAACCATTATAGTTACAGAGAAACTACAAAAAGGTGAATATGGACACTAAGAACGCTTTATCTAAGTAAAGTAGACTTGGGCTTGGTCGGTATTTGGATTGAAGATCATCTGGGAATATCAGGTGCTGTAGGCTCCAGGTCCCCGCGACCCTAAATACAGGATAAAGCGGTATAGAAGATGAATGAATGAATGAATGTATGCTTTTCAGTTATAGTAGGTACGGGTGCAAACTGGTAAGAACGGTGACCTCGCACCTCAGGGCCTGTTCTTCTATGAGGTCACAATAGGGGAAAAATCTAATTGACTTCCAACTCGTGTTTTTGTTTGCGCACACATACAGTACACACACTGGAGTGCCTCCTCAACATAAATAAAATGACTAAAAAGTGAAATTTACATAATAGGTATCATTTAATATACTACGGTATGGCGCCCTAAAAAGATTAGTAAAACAGATAATGTCATTGTGTTACACCACTACATGTTAAATATTTCAGACTGCCTATAATCTATAAGAAATAAACAAATTAAAAAATATTATTTAATATTAATATTAATAAAATACTTGTATTTATTAAATATTATAAAATATAAAAAAAATAGTTTCGTTATTATAATTAATGTCCGAAATGACTAAATATTTAAGCAGAATAAATAAAACAAAGCCATTATGTGTCATTCTTCCTTTAGCCTCATCTAGTCCTGTGTGTTGAACAGAGATGTGATTAAAAGACTGGGTGAGCCTAAGCCATGTCCTGCTTAAGCTTGGAAAAGGTTGAGCAAACACACACAGCGTGAGAGTTAATTCCACACTGCAGGTCTTAATCCAGTGCCGGAGGAGTTAAACTCGCTCTCTCTCGGTGTTGCTGAGCTGTCAGCACTAATTAAGGACAGCGGACAGACGACGGGCTCATTCTTTATTCAGTGCCTCCCTGATGCTCTAACTGGGTTAGTGGACTTCCACTCACTGCACTGCACTCTGACGAGACTCTGGATTTTAGTTCGAGGACTTACAGCTTATAGTAAGACTTGTGGACCTGTAAGACTTGGTGGCCATCTTGGGAGATGTTTCCAGTGATACATGACCAGACTTCGATTTAACTAAATTGGATGAATCTTATTAAAGCTGATAATTAGTTTCAAAACCTGAAACAACACCAGTATTATTTAGGCTTAGATCTCAGACAGAATGGAAATAGCAAACACCTGATAATTCAGGTATTAAAGTTGTAACAATCAATCAAAAAGCCCTCATGGAGAAATGATCCAGATTGACTATATTATGTAATTTATTATGAGATATAATATAAGATGTACTATTTCATGTATATACTGTACTATAAGAAGGCTGGGCTGAAAGTAATGAAAAAGTGAGTAGAACTGACACAGGTGGTTCAAATTGTGTGTGTTGGTAAAGTAATTATTCCTCTATACAAAGTTATTACTATTATTATTATTATTGAATCCTGTTTTAAAAAAAAAAAAAACCTTCTGTGGTTCTTTAACGCTGGTTCCGTCTTCTTTAAACTACGTCATCCATCTGTGCACATTGCTCTCGTCAGTGCTGTCATATCCATAAACATTCTGCGACAAAGGGTCATTTTCAGAGGATTTGATGATGCGAATGCGTGGCTTATGATGGAGACAATGTTGAGTCGTTCCTTTGTATCGTGTAGATGTCTATATGTAGGCCACGCCCACTTTGGATTTGAAATATAAATATACAATAGATATAGTTATTACAAGTCCCAAATTGTTTTTTTTTTAGTTAGCAAAGTTTTCAGAGCTTTCCCAAAGTCCGCGTGTGTGTGTGTGTGTGTGTGTGTGTGTGTGTGTGTGTGTGTGTGTGTGTGTGTGTGTGTGGTAATGCTTCAGATCATGCTTTATTTTAAATTATTAATTCATTTATTTACATCAAACTTGCTCTGTTTTGCGCCTCTTTGTTGCGTTTCAATGTCTATGTAAACGAGCTACAGAAGAGCTAAGAGCTAAGCAACAAGCCTGGAGAGGGGTTTCATCTAATGTGAGGTCACAACAGAGGGAAAATAATCTAATCTTGTTTCATTCTAAAACAAACATGGCTTAAAAGGACATAACTATAATATGGAGCATTGTGCAAATTACTAATACAGTTAAGGTCGTCCTTGTGTTACACCAATATACCGTGAACATTATGGACTGACTATAATCTACAGTATAATAAATCATTAAATAAAAAACGTTACCTGTTCTGGATGGGGCCCCTGAATGTCGGGTCAAACTTCCGTGGCTCACCTGTGCAAAAAAAAAAATAATCAGATATTACAATGAACAATAAAAGAAAATAAAAAGCAAAACCAGATTCTGATCTCTCTCTCTCTCTCTCTCTCTCTCTCTCTCTCTCTCTGTTTCTTTAATTACTCGTTCCAGTCAAGGAGGCGTGGCCTCTGTGCCTGCCAATCAATAAAGCAATATAAACAATATGACCAAAGCAATATGATCTATACATTACAGCACTTGCTGTTGTAAATTATCAGCTGTAGTAACTCAGACTAAACAGTGTGTACATGTACGTAACTGGTAATGTGGTGAAGTTTGCAAAAAAAGTCGATTTTTGTACGTTACATTTATGGAAGGAGTCTCCAGTTTCAAAGCTGTAACATTTACTTTGGGTGTTTTACACTTTGTGTTTTCTTGCCAGTAAGAGACAAGCTGTGTGTTTGTGTTTGTGTTTTTTTATTTAAATGAAAGAGAGAGGCTGGTGGTGTTAGGAGGCGATTATTTATAGCTACTATAATATAAGTGTTACATGAAAAGTATACAATATAATTGAATAAAAAAATGTGATAAAAATAGTTTACTGCTACACCACTGATTATTTTCCTACACCAGTTAATTCGTACTTAACGTCAATTATTAAACTTTGCACTTTTAATATTTCATGGGTGAAAATTTTATGAGAGACATGTAGAATATTAAGATGTTCCCGGTACTGAGTTAAACATCCTGAAACTAGAGTCCTGTATAAAACATTTATTCACATGCTCCTGGACTCATGCTAAGACACACACACACACACACACACACACACACACACACACATGGTCCAGGATGCGCTCTACGACGCTGCTCCACATATAAAAGCGCTCCAGCTGGGGAGGCAGGAGCACCGAGCCAGACTCTACTGCAGCTCCTCATTAATAATTCCGTGTCATTTCCGAGCCATAAACAGCTCTGTTGGTAGCAAAACAGCTTTCTGTGTCTCCAGAGCCGCGGGCGAGAGTGTGATGAACGAGCCAAGGATGACCTCTTTGTGGGTCCGAGGGTGCAATTACAGCAGATATGACATGCCTTCAGATATTGTTCAGACATTTCAACATAATCCTTTTCTTCCATTTGTACCAATTACAACGTTGACTCCATCCTGTTTATGAGCTTTAGCATGGTAAGCGACAAGCTACAAGATGAATGATCTAATAATATTAGAATAGCTTTATCAGAGGAAGGAAAAACAAGGCTGTGTATTTGAATTCCTTTCTTTCCAAATCAATTACACACTCAGAACTTCTGGTTGACAGAAAACATGTTCTTTGAGCGTTCTGCAAGGGCTACTAGCTGCCTAGAAAAGTTTGAACTTATAACCTGAAGGGTCCTACACATAACCTTATAAGGTTCCTCTAGAAAGAAAATCAAAGAACCTTTACAGGTACCTTAATTTGACTTTTTGCATTTTTTCCCCAGTGGCTGCTCCGCCTTTGTTTCCTCCATTTTCTCTCTGCATGGTGGCTTGTTAGCATCGTCACCTCGCACCTCCAGGTTCCGGGTTCGATTCCTTTCTAGGGTCTTTTGTGCGTGGAGTTTGCATTTTCTCCCCGTACTTGGTGGGTTTCCACCAGGTGCTCAGGTTTCCTCCCACAATCTAAAGACCTAACGGTCAGTGATTCTTACCCGTGTACTTCTTCTTAGAAACATGAAGTCATGTATTTTTGTCATCTGCATTACTGTGCAGTGTAACACGCTGAAGAAAGTGCTATCTGCCATCTTCTGCATACATGAGCTCTTGAACAACTACGGTAGACTAGTGTTGCAGTGATTGATAGGGACTGAGAGAGAGAGAGAAAGAGAGAGAGAGAAAGAGAGAGAGCTCTTTTGCTCTACTATTAGTTGAACAGCTGTATTTTGTTTCATTCTAAATATATACAGTACAACGACCAGAGAGGTGAAAAAAGTGGGCAGTGATGTTTTAACTCCATTTCCATGGTAACAGTGATGATCATTTTTAGATCAGAATTGAATCTCAAACTGACTTACATCATCTCCTAACTCATGTCAGTTTTAAAAGATTTATGTGAGACTGACTCACACACAGAATGTAACATGACCTCTTGCATAGACTTAAAAAGGAAAGTGACTGTGCTGTTTCTCGGTGCTTCTTTTAGTGCGCGTTTTTTCCCGTTGCAGCAAGGAGAACCGTTTGAAGGTTTTCATGTACGTTTTGAGGCAGTGTCTGTGCAAAAAAAGTTGTTTTTGCTGCTTCTCTCTGTCTACAATCTAGAATTTGGATGGAGGGAGGGACTTATACGACTCCTTTTAATGTACAGTGGAACCTTGGATTACGAGCATAATTCGTTCCGGAAGTGGACTCGTATTCCAAAACACTCATAAACCAAATAAAATTTTCCCATGAGATATAAGGGGGACTCTAATTATTCATTCTACAGCACGAAAAATAAATACATAAAAATAATTAATACAAAATATAAAGTAAAAATTTATCCCGACAGATAAGTGTTTCCGTTTATGCGCGCAGGCGCTGTGTGTGTGTGGGAAGCCGAGAGGAGAAGAGGGTGGGAGGGGGTCTGTAAAGGCAGAAGTGTGTGTGTGTGTTGGTGTGAGTGAAGGAGCACAGTGTCAAATTACGCGCGCGCACACACGACAGGCTGATACAGAGAGGGAGCGAAAAAATGGATCTTTACCCTCTAATGAGACTTGCCTTTGGCTTTATATGCGCACACACACGTTATAATAAACAATACATGCGCGCTGTACACACACGCTTACAAACACAAAATAAAATATGACAAAGACAATGCTCGTTTTTCAAGTCAAAATTTATTACAAATCTTTGCTCGTCTTGCAGAACACTCGCAAACCGTGTTACTCGTAATCCGAGGTTCCACTGTACTGTACGTGTAAAAGTTTTTCGGCAAAAAATTGCAATAGCAATATGCCGCTTTAATGGGCCGCTCCTCTCAAAAAAAAAAAAAAAAAAATTGATTGATTGTCTGCCTTATTCAGCTTTTTTTTTTCTTCTTAAATTTTGTATCACATTTTTGACCGGTTCATGTAGATTCACTATAAACTGCTTCCATTTAATATGATTAACAATAAAAAGAAATGTTTTATAAATCAGCTCACTGTAAGCTGAGTATATACAGTACATATACTGTACAGTATACAGTGGTGTGAAAAACTATTTGCCCCCCTCCTGATTTCTTATTCTTTTGCATGTTTGTCACACAAAATGTTTCTGATCATCAAACACATTTAACTATTAGTCAAAGATAACACAAGTAAACACAAAATGCAGTTTTTAAATGAGGGGTTTTATTATTTAGGGAGAAAAAAAATCCAAACCTACATGGCCCTGTGTGAAAAAGTAATTGCCCCCTGAACCTAATAACTGGTTGGGCCACCCTTAGCAGCAATAACTGCAATCAAGCGTTTGCGATAACTTGCAACGAGTCTTTTACAGCGCTCTGGAGGAATTTTGGCCCACTCATCTTTGCAGAATTGTTGTAATTCAGCTTTATTTGAGGGTTTTCTAGCATGAACCGCCTTTTTAAGGTCATGCCACAACATCTCAATAGGATTCAGATCAGGACTTTGACTAGGCCACTCCAAAGTCTTCATTTTGTTTTTCTTCAGCCATTCAGAGGTGGATTTGCTGGTGTGTTTTGGGTCATTGTCCTCCTGCAGCACCCAAGATCGCTTCAGCTTGAGTTGACGAACAGATGGCCGGACATTCTCCTTCAGGATTTTTTGGTAGACAGTAGAATTCATGGTTCCATCTATCACAGCAAGCCTTCCAGGTCCTGAAGCAGCAAAACAACCCCAGACCATCACACTACCACCACCATATTTTACTGTTGGTATGATGTTCTTTTTCTGAAATGCTGTGTTACTTTTACGCCAGATGTAACGGCACACGCACCTTCCAAAAAGTTCAACTTTTGTCTCGTCAGTCCACAAGGTTTTTTCCCAAAAGTCTTGGCAATCATTGAGATGTTTTTTAGCAAAATTGAGACGAGCCTTAATGTTCTTTTTGCTTAAAAGTGGTTTGCGCCTTGGAAATCTGCCATGCAGGCCGTTTTTGCCCAGTCTCTTTCTTATGGTGGAGTCGTGAACACTGACCTTAATTGAGGCAAGTGAGGCCTGCAGTTCTTTAGATGTTGTCCTGGGGTCTTTTGTGGCCTCTCGGATGAGTTGTCTCTGCGCTCTTGGGGTAATTTTGTTCGGCCGGCCACTCCTGGGAAGGTTCACCACTGTTCCATGTTTTTGCCATTTGTGGATAATGGCTCTCACTGTGGTTCGCTGGAGTCCCAAAGCTTTAGAAATGGCTTTATAACCTTTACCAGACTGATAGATCTCAATTACTTTTGTTCTCATTTGTTCCTGAATTTCTTTGGATCTTGGCATGATGTCTAGCTTTTGAGGTGCTTTTGGTCTACTTCTCTGTGTCAGGTAGCTCCTATTTAAGTGATTTCTTGATTGAAACAGGTGTGGCAGTAATCAGGCCTGGGGGTGACTACAGAAATTGAACTCAGGTGTGATAAACCACAGTTACGTTATTTTTTAACAAGGGGGGCAATCACTTTTTCACACAGGGCCATGTAGATTTGGAGTTTTTTTTCTCCCTTAATAACGTAAACCTTCATTTAAAAACTGCATTTTGTGTTCAATTATGTTATCTTTGACTAATAGTTAACGGTTTTTGATGAGCAGAAACATTTAAGTGTGACAAACATGCAAAAGAATAAGAAATCAGGAAGGGGGCAAATAGTTTTTCACACCACTGTATAGTCTCAGGTATGACACATCTCTCAGGTGCTATCAGGTGTTTCCAGGTCAGTAAGAATGAAGATTGAAACACAACTTTTTTTTACTTTGGTATTTTGAGTTAATTCTCTGTGGTTCTACCTTCCGACACAGAATGTTGTTGTTGTAGAAATGTATGAGTATTTGACATTACAGTGTGTTGCTAAGGGATGAGCGGGTCAGGGCTCGACTGAGAACTGGAAATAACATACCTGTATACACTTCAGCTCAAAGGAGACAGTAAAAAAAAAAAAAAAAAGGTTTTCCTTACAGAAACCCATGTAAGCCGTGGCTAGTTTTTATTCTTCAGTTAAGCCTACAATCAGAATGCGGCTTTATTGCCAATCATATTGCTTGTATGGTTGTATTGTTTCGCAACATGGCAGATTTTTTAACAATGGCCACAAATATATTAAAATCTGTAGCAAAGATAAAACATTTATATTCACTTTATGCATATATTCAAAAATTTGGTACTAATGCTGTGAAACATACAGTACATGTAGTTACCAATGTAACTAGCTAAATGTGCAGACTTTAATGATAACATTAGCAATCTAACCTAATATAAAACTATACATGATAGTAGAATTGTAAATTTTTACACATTTATAAGGTAAACGATGGTCAACAATCATTAATTGATTCATCGTAAATAGTTAGTGGTTACTTGCTGCACATTTCTTTCTTGGTTTAATTTGTATTTAAACAGTTCTAAATTCACAATCTCAATAAATTACTTGTGTAAGACAAATTAGAGAGGCCTGAATAATAATAAACAATTAAGCGTTTGATCTGCGAGTGCGCCCTCATGTGGTGTGCAAGTTTACAGATATGTGACCTATGGAGAAATATTATGCAAAACAAAAATATTCAAGAGAGAGAGAGAAAAAAAGAGAGGAAGGAACTTAACGAATAAGCTTTTATAGCTGCTATAACAAGAATTAACTTGACAACAATGCATGTTACTCTACAAGAAAAAAAAAAGATATGCAATTCTGCATTTAAAAATAAAATTAGAAAAACTCCAGTATGAAAACAGGAACATCGCCTGACCATGACTTCCTATTGTTGATTGTTTTCCTGTAACATCACAACACGCAAGTGTGTACGCTTTAATCATAGTTTTTTTTTAAAGGGTGAATTTCCAAACCATACAGTAGGTGTAGAGTATGAAATCTGTACAGCGTGTTAAAGAAATCCCAGGAAATCCTGCGTTCGGGGTTTTAGGGACACGATGGTGGGTGGCACTGATCTCTTTTATCGGTTCTCTTAGATTCCCACAGGACCGAGGGATCAGAGAGAGAGAGAGAATCAAAGGCAAGAGTGTTTCGAATGGTGTGAAAGCAGGAAGCATCTTTATTTTCATTGCAGTGTTATTAATTAATCAGGTTCTCCATAGCTACAGCAGGCACCCATGTTCACGATTGTGACGTTCAGTCAAACATCTGTGCGAGGAGGTCTTTTAAGAGTGTACTGTATAATACGTCATTATTACAGACGAAGATTCATCATTAACCCTTTATCACCAGCGCTGAATAATTCATGAGAAGAATCTCTCTCTTATACACACACAGACACACACCTGTACATGTCCCTCACACTGACAGGCCAATTACGTCTCGACAGCAATTTCGAGAAAGGACATCACCTCATCGCTGAACGTGCTTCACTGGGTTGGAATCAGATTGAAATCCTGGTCACTCATGAACTAAAAACACATACACACACACACACAGTTTCATTGTTCTCCAGCTTCACTGAACGCTGGCGTGCAGCAGGAACGAATCAGGCGCAGTACAATCCAATTCACACTCCTGCTTTCTACACCACAGCACCTCAGAGGTGTATTTAATACTCAGGAAGCGTGAAAGAGGAAAAGTAAAGTCATAAACACAGAAGGAGCCTGCTAGAGTAACTCAAGGATTTTCCACTCTTACATACTCTTTCATTAAAATACTGTACAAGGGAAGTCTCAATAGGAAATCGTGATGAATTACAGAAGACATGAAGCACTGTACGGCGATGAGGATCTTAGCCAAAGTGAAACATGTGAATGGTTCCTGTAAGCATTCAGCAAGTGGAACGCCTGATTCATGAAACTTGTCACCAAGTTGTGAAATTAAAGAGACGCATCTGTCCGTGGGAAACTGTACACACATTTATTCAACACCACTTGCACGTTACAGGAACTCGGCTGGGTCGTGACCTCGCTCCAAGCCATTTACACATACAGTATTTGGAAATACCATTTAAGGAATTCCTGGGAGTCCAGCGTTTCAGATGTTTACCATGCAGACCAATCATGGCTTCGGCAAAGTGAGAAAATTTCCATCTTCATGGTACCCAAGTATTATAAGTGCATTAGTGTAGCAGGTAATTATTTAGAGAAATAAAGGGATTTTTTTTCTCATAACTGTGTTCTGTTATTCCATGTTATTATATCAAAAGCCCGGGTTCGACTGGAATTCCCCGCTAAAATCTACATACAGTATAACCAACAAAATATGTAGAACCTGACAAAATTTATATTGTTTAAACCTCAGCTCAGGCGTAGTACATGGCTGAGGAAACCCGTCTGAAAACTGTTATATACTATAGATCTGATGCTTGTTTGTGTTTACACCGGCCTCCTGTCAATCACGTCCCAGAGCTCCTAACACAGAGAAAGTTAAAGGCTCATTTATTTAAACATAAAAATTAGCAAAAATTCCTATTTTCTACAAATATGTTTTTGCTTGAGACACTGATGCTAGTTACCAAACAGCTGAGTGCAAAAATCTGCACACCCTTAAGACAAAATGATTAATAAACATAAGCAGGTTAATAATACATCAGCCCTTTAATGTATAATAAAAACACATTTCATGTTTTTGAGCGTTTTTTGAGCGTACTTGAAGAAAACCCATCACAACAGGGAGCACATACAGTACAAACGCCACACACAGACCCAATGAATCAAATTCTTGACCCTGGAGGTACGAGGACACGGTGATACCCACTATGCCACCATGCCCATCCTGATGCAACCCTCCCATTTTATTTTGGTTTGGGACCGGCTCTAGTGATGGGTCATTCATGAACGATTCGGTCTTTTGGAACGAATCTTTAACGTGACTCAGAAGAACGAGTCGTCTCAGAGGGTGATTCGTTTATCTTCTACTGGACGCGCATGCGCAAATCATCGCAAAACCTCCGTACTGTACAGTAGGTTATGTACAGGAAACAGAATTGAGCGATTCTTTCTCAATGACTCTTCTACTCCGAGTCGTTCGTTCTTTTGTCACGTGACTCCCACAGACGCTATGCGGTGCAATAGATTCCAAAGAACGAACGACTCAGACTAGAAGAAATGAGAGGTGAGCTGCTCATTCTGTTTATTATAATACGTTCTCATCTGCATTGTAATACATAACTGGAACTATAGCCAACATTTCTGTATGTAGACGTATTGGGGGTCTTTTTATTGAAAATGCAACATTTTATTTTATTTCTGATCAAAAGAATGAAATGAACTAAATGACTCAAAAAAAGATTTGTTTATTTTGATGAACGATATTCAAAGAACCGAGTCACTAAAATGATTCAAACTTCCCATCACTATGCGGCACTGCATGAAGTGGCTGGGGTTTGGTCATTGGGTTGATATTAAACCTACATAGGCCTTCTGCATGGCAGGGGAGAAACCTAATACTGAGCCCCATGCCGCCCACAATTTGCAATATAATTATGAACTAATTATACGGCAAATCTGATCGGATGAGTCTGGACCCGTACTTTGGACAGTGCTAAACATCTTGTATCCTGTATGATCATTTTATTTGTTAGCTACATCAGGCAAGTCCAAACCTAAAAAAAAAAACACACACGTACACACACACACACACACACACACACAACGTCTCGAGTGAATGAAGAGTCCCTGTCATCCCTCACTTTACAAATCCCCTACTCCGTGTTGACAGGAAGTGATGGATGTCTCCGGCTTTATCTTCCAGGCTGCAATCTGCCCGAGAGCTTCCATGGCAACAGATGAACCTCGTCATATTAATTCCAATTTCATTTAAGTAGCTCGGCTTAACTTTGTTATCGTGTGCTGCTCTGAGGATCTGTGACTGACTCGATATCATCAAGATGCTACTTTACCCGACACAAAAAAAAGTCACTGAGCTGTCTTTCTGAGTCTTAATCTTCATGCGATGTGGGCTTCGGGAAATTCTGCACCTGTTCTTAGGTAATTTACAAGTTAATGTTCTATTAAATGAGCGCCTTCAACCCTCGAGCCTGCACTGAAACACACGTTAACGTTATCCCTGGCTGTCAGAGACGATCAACATGGTAAATATAAACATCACCTGCCATAATAAAACTCACACGATCGCTTCTCCGGTAATTTAGCAGAATGTTACAATTGGATTCTATTTATTTGTGCATCTCGAAAAAAAATTTATATTGTGGAAAGGTAATTTTCGCAATTTAATTAAAAAGTAAAAGATTCTAGATTAATCTCATGTATGATAATATATTTTAACCCTTTTTTCTATTTCGATAACTACAGTAGAGCTTATAGCTCATGACAATCAAACGTCCAGTATTTCAAAATATTAGAATACTTCCCAAAATCAATCCAATAAGGATTTACAGCACAGAAATAAAAAAAAAAATGATGTTCATTTATCACTCAAGATTTATTCAAGGCTCTTTTAGCATGAATTATAGCATCAATGTAGCACAGCATGGAGGTGAGCAGCACTGCAGAAGAACTACTGAAGACCAGGTTGCTTTGATATCGGCCTCGAGCTCGTCTGTATTGTTGGGTCGGTGTTTCTTCCACTCTGCAATACTCCATCGATACTCTATGGGGTTCAGGTCAAGCACAGTAATATCATGCTCCGCTTACCAGTTAGTGGTAGATTTGGTACTGTGGGCAGGTGCTAAAGCTTGTCAGAAGACGGGAGCAGGAAGTGCTCCAAAATCGCCTGGTAGACCAACACCAGCAGATGATGTTGCACTCTGAATTAACACAGTGTGTAGAAACGTTACACTGGAATTGGATTCCGTGCCTCTCCACTCTTCCTCCAGGGAGCTTAATTTCCAAATAAAAAGCAAAATGTACTTCTATCTGAAGAAAGGCCTTTGGACCACTGAGCAACAGTCCAGTTCTTTTTCTTCTTAACCGAGGTAAGATGCTTCTGATGTTGTCTCTCGTTCAAGATACTAGGAATGCAACAGTTGTAAAACATTTTCTGAAGATTTTCTGTGTGGTGCAGTCATGGCTTTCTCAACCGTTCTTTTACCTTTCAGCAAACCTTTCATGAATATACTTCAATACAGCACTCTGTGAACAGCCAGCCCTTTTAGTGATGACCTTCTGCGGCCTTTCCTCCTTGTGGAGTGTGTTGATCATCATCTTCTAGCAAGTCAGCAGTATCCCCCATGCGTGTACTCAACTACTGAGAGACAAACAGTATTTACTGTAAACTGTGTGAATAGTAATTTACTCAAACTTGAAATTAAATACTCTAATATTTTAAGAGACTAGAGTTTTGATTTCCATGATCTGTAAAGTCGTAATCATGGAAATTATCCCAAAAAAGAAAAGGCTTGAAATATTCCATTTTAAGTGTACTGTGCCTAGGCGGCGATGGCACAGGTGCTTGGGCCCAATCATTTTCTTAGATTTTTATATAATAAATTAAAGAATTAATGCATCATTTGATACTTGTGACATAAATAAGATAGATTGGGAATTACTCAGCAAAAAAAAAAAAAAAAAAATATATATATATATATATATTTTTTTTTTTTTTTGCTGAGTAATTCCCAATCTATCTTATTTATGTCACAAGTATCAAATGATGCATTAATAGCAACACAGTAGTTGCAAAGCAATGATGATTGGCCCCAAGCACCTGTGCCATTGTCCCCCAGAAACATTACACAACCTGTGTGCTTTTTGAGAATGCTAAGACCTCCAAATAGCCCCGGATGCTGGGAAAAAAAACATCACAGTATGATATCACTCAATGTGATGTCACTTAATATGATGTCACTTAGGAAGTCATTAAACGCTATTGGCGCTTTTCCACTGTATAAGTACGGCACGACACGGTTCAGTTCTACTCACTTTTGGGGGGTTTTCCACTGGTACCTGGTACCTGGTCCTTTTTTTAGTACCACCTCAGCCGAGGTTTCAAGCGCGCCGAACCGTTACCAAAACGTGACGTGTAAACACGGCTGGTCACTGATTGGCCGGAGAAAATCGTCATTACAGCGTCACCGAACTTGCGACACGAGACACAACAGAACCGCTATATTTAGAAACAGCCAGAGAAGGATCGCACGCACCTTTTTGTATTAACCAAAAATTTTCTTTGGCTGCCATCAGCCTCTTTTGAAACAAACTCCTTCGTCTCGCTGTTAAAAACATCCACATGCCGAGAATGAAGAACACCATGCCGTCGATACGCTCCATTGTTGTGTGTTTGTTTTTGGCGCGTTTACGATGATGTCACGACTATAACAACACGTGAATAATCCCGCCCACTCTAAAGCGTTACTACACTGCAGTGGAAGCGCAAACCGAGCCGAACTGCGCCGAACCAAAGTGAGTTGAACTGAACCGTGCTGTGCCGTACTATGCAGTGGAAAAGAGGCATAAGTTTACAAAAATCCCTTAGCAATTTTGCATCCTCAATGTCTTGTAATCCCATTTCAGTATTGGAAGATTGCTGTGGTGTAAGTCGTCATCATCATGCCAGCCCATCGATAATTATTTCCCTGTAACATCATGAGAAAGAGGAGATGGAGTCACAAGCAATATATTGATATGTATTTATTATATTTAAATTCATCTGTGGGTTCGATTCCCCGGCCAGGCTCGATTCCCGTCTCTGTGTGCATGGAGTTTGCATGTTCTCCCCGTGCTTGGTGGGTTTCCTCCGGGTACTCCGGTTTCCTCCCACAGTCCAAAGATATTGGCGTTCCCAAATTGCCCGTAGTGTGTGATTGGGTGTGTATGTGTGTGTGCCCTGCGATGGATTGGCACCCTGTCCAGGGTGTACCCCACCTAGTGCCCGAAGTCTCCTGGGATAGGCTCCAGGTCCCCCGCGACCCTGAACACAGGATTAAGCAGTATAGAAAATGAATGAATGAATGAAATTCATCTGTTAGAAAATGTCCTGATCTCAAACCAGCTTCCCACAATTCAAGCCCTGCACGTGAACCCTTTCTGCCGCTCCTCTGAGCCTCGTGTCCTTGCTCTGACTCAGGATTAAAGTGCTTCGTGGGCATGTTAGAAGGGATTATAGGGACCAGCAGGATGCCTGAACCACTAACAGATGCTCCTGCATGCTAATGAATGAGATTTGGCATTCATCAACGTAAAGCAATGAGGCGTTTCACGCGCTGCTCATAATTTCCCTGCATCTGCTTTCACGGTTTAACACACGCTTTTAGAAATGTCGCCACATGTCGCTTCTGAGCGTTGTGCTCCACTCATACTGTAAAAAAATATACAGTATATATTGTGTTGTTTTTGTGCAAGGCTGAAAACAACAAAGATACAAAGACGAAGAAATTAACATCCGCAACTTCAATTATTACAATTATTATACTAAGGTCACTTTTACAGTATCTTCACCAAATACTTTTTTTTTTTAAAACATAAACTCACAAACATTTCTGTTTTGTCATGCGTATTTATGACACCAATAACTAACATGAACCTATTTATCGACGTTTTAATCAAACATAAATTGAATTTACTGACGTTAAAAATCATTTAACAGAAGCTTTCAGATGTAAAGCGGCATGCTGTAACAGAATATGTTATTTTCTTTGGCTGAGAAAAGTATAAATAATGGTTGCTATAAAGCAACTGATAACATGTTTCAAGGACAATTAAATATAACTATGAATTAATAAAGAAAGATGATTTTTTAAATAGTAAAAACTTGGCAAACTGCGGTGGTTTAAGAGGACTGAAAAGTTCTTTACAGCAAAAAACAAACAATTTCGCTGTTAAAGTAACAGTTTCATCACACCATCCTGTCATTCATTAGTTTCATATAACAGCACAACATACAGTAAAGCAGTGTTTATTATACTGAGCTGTAATCTGTATACGGAATTCCGGCGAGACTGGACATCTGGTGTGTTTAATGGATGTGACAACCCTGTTGTTCTCCATGCACTTCCTCGTTACTGGACAATTAACATCGTGTCTGAATTGTGTCCGAGATGCTGATTTTAATAAAGCATGGAGCAACTTTGCAAAAAGAAATGAATCACAAACTTTGGACAGTGATGGATTAGAAATGTCCGGGCTGAAAATCCTCCTGGGGTGTTTTATCTGCAGCATCTCGCTTCAGTCAGTCGATTGGTTGGCATAAACACGGGAGCATAGAGAAAAGTGATGGGCGTTGAATGACAATGACAACAGAAACTTCACTGAAAAGTGAAACCTCAGTAAATGAAACACTTCCTGGTAAATCATCAAATTGTTGAGGGTACCTGAGAGTTCGACAAAATAAGCATATAATTGGTGGAAAATACTCAAGGAATTTGTCATTTACTCAAGTGCTACTTGAAAGTACCCTTAGTTCTTAACGACTTATCAACTTAGCTTCTTAGTTACATACAAAGCAGGATGAAATATTTCCCGAGGTTTTTTTCCTCACTAAGATGTTGGCTGTTGCTATTATTGATTCATTTAGCACATAAAACTAAATATCGGTCTTTAATATTCACTATAAGATTCTAAAGAAGTATACTCAAGTTTTGCGGTTAAATTATCTATGTAATTTTGTAATATAGATGGTTAAACTAGCTAGGTAGTTACGTTTGGTAGGTCTACTATTTTAATTAGCTTGGTAGTTTAGTTTAATAATTTCTCTAGTTAAATTAGCTTGTAGTTAAATTTGGTGATACAGCTAGTCAAATTATTGATGTAGTTACTTTTGTATATTTTTACTAAATTAAAAATAAATTGGCTAGGTACTGTAGTTAGGTTTGTTAAATTGGCTCGGTACTGTAGTTCCATCCATCCATCCATCCATCCATGAATCTCAGTAGTTCAACTAGGGAATGGTGACCACTGTACTGTATTTATTCACATTTTTACAACCATAGTAGGACTTCTGGTCAACATTCCCACACTACGGGCAATTTGGGAATGGCATTTAGCCTAATCTGGACTAGTCCTTGGACTGCGGGAGGAAACCCGTCAAGCAAGGTGAGAACATGCAAACTCCATTCACACATTACTTGAGGCTGGAATTGAACCCAGAACCTGGAGGTGCAACTTGGCTAGTTAAGTTAGCTAGGTAGTTTTGTTTTGTAATTTAGCCAGTTAAATTAACTAGGTAGATAAGTTTCATAATTTCAGTAGTTAAACTAGCTTTAGAATTCAGCTAGTTAAATTAGATAGGAAAGTTTTTCTGCCTTAGCACTAATTAGAAAATGTGGATTAAGCATTAGCTAACTAGCTAGCTAAGCAGTACAGGGCATGATGAGTCTGTCGTCAGCTTTTTTTCATCAGCTAAAACTTGACTTTTGACTATTGAATAACTGTGTGTATTTTTATGGTGACTTAGTGGTGAGCACTGTCGCCTTGCACCTCCAGATCTTGGGTTTGACTCCTGTGTCGGGTCTGTGTGCATGGAGGTTCTTGGTGGGTTTTCTCTGGTTTCCTCCCACTGTCCAAAAACATGCAGGTAATATATAACATAGGTTAATTGGCATTTCCAAATTGCCTGTAGTGTGTGAACGTGTGTTTGAATTTTGACCGAAGGACCTACAGTACAGTACCACGGTTGTACAAATGGAAATAAATACAATGGTCACCACTGGCCTCCACGGTCCCTAGTTGAACTATAGAGGTTCCTGGATGGAAGGATGGTATATTTATATATACATATACAGTGGAATCTCGAATTACGAGCATAATTCATTCCGGAAGTGGGCTCGTATTCCAAAACACTCATAAAACAAATTTTATTTTCCCATAAGAAATAATGGAAACTCTAATTATTCGTTCTACAGCCCAAAAAAATAAATACAGTGGAACCTCGGATTACGAGTAACGCGGTTTACGTACGAGTGTTCCGCAAGACGAGCAAAGATTTTTTTTTTTATAAATTTTGACTTGAAAAACGAGCATTGTCTTAGTTTACGAGCACTGAGTATCATGTATCACGCATGCACTTCTTGTTTTGACGCAGAGTGTCATGTCATCACAACTGAGCCAACGGTTTTTCTCTCTCTTGCGCTGCGGAATTGTAGGTAATCGTCTCCTCTGCTGGGTGAATACACACACGCGCTGTTTGTGCGTGTGTGTGTGTGTGTATAATGTGCATGCACACACACACACACACACACACACACATTAACGGAGAGACCATTCTTAAAACCGTTTAAAAATTAGCATGGAACATCGCTAGTCACATTCACGTGAATGCATACTAACGGAATCACTGCTGTAAAGTAAAACAACAACAACAACAACAACAACAACAAAAAACAAATTAACCAGCTCCTCACCTTTGAAAACAGTCGTGACACAGCAGAGTTTGTGTGTGTTTGTTTGGGAACCTGAGAGGAGGGGGGGCTGTAAAGCCGAGACCTATCATCTCCCCTGCTGGGTCTTAGTGCTTGCAGAGTTGTGCGTGTGTGTTTGTGTGCGTGTGTCTGTGTAAGGCAGAGAGTGTGTGTTTGTTTGGGAACCTGAGAGAAGGGGGGCTGTAAACGCGAGCGTGTGTGTGTGCACGCACGTACCCTCATTCACTTACACCAACACACACACACACACACTCGCTCGCGTTTACAGCCCCCCTTCTCTCAGGTTCCCAAACAAACACAAAGCAACTCTTTTCTGTCACGATTGTTTGCAAAGGTGAGGAGCTGGTTAATTAGTTTTTTGTTGTTGTTGTTTTACTTTACAGCAGTGATTCCGTTAGTATGCGTTCACGTGAATGTGACTAGCGATGTTCCTTGCAAATTTTTAAACGGTTTTAAAAACGGTCTCTCCGTTAATGTGTGTGTGTGTGTGTGTGTGTGTGTGTGTGTGTGCATGCACATTTTAGCGTCTGCATGCACAAACGGAAACACTTATCCGTTGGGATTTATTTTCACACACATTAATGGAGAGACTGTTTCATTGGAAAAATTAGCAAGGAACATCGCTAGTCACACTCGCGCATACTAACGGAATCACTGCTGTAAAATAAAAACAACAAAAATTAACCTGCACTTTACCTTTGAAAAGAATTACGACAGAGCAGAGTTTCTGTGTAAGGCAGAGTGTGTGTGTGTGTGTGTGTGTACTGTATGTGTGTGCGAAGCCGGGAGGAGGAGGGGGTGGAAGGGGAGCTGTAAAGGCACACACACACACACACACTCTCGCCTTTACAAAACAAGAAGCGCATGTGTGATTCCAAGACAATGCTCGTTTTTCAAGTCAAATTTTATAAAAAAAATCTTTGCTCGTCTTGCGGAACACTCGTAAACCGCGTTACTCGTAATCCGAGGTTCCACTGTAAATACTTTTTATTAAGTACAGTATGATTTTAAGTAGGACAGTTTTAGTACTTTTATTAAAATACACTTTTCTGTTCCAGTCCTTGCCACTGATATTATAATGCTGGTTAAGTACAACACATATGCAATGCCAAAATTTTGTTTAAAATAATCAGTTTGATGCCAACATGACTAACACTATGTAGCTAATGAATTAATTACAAGTAAAGTATCTTGTAAATAATTTTTTCAGCATCAGCTTGATGTTCAGTTTAAACAGGGATTAACACAGCAAACTGGCTAACAGTTAAATATGAACAGTCGATGTTAGCAAATTAGCTAAACATCCATCATTTGGTTCAAGTATTTGTTTACTTAGGTAGGGACCGGGATGTACAGTACATGGTGAAGTTCAACACCGCAGTCTGGTGGATGATCCATCTCCAAACACCCACATATAGCTATATTGCCAACTAATTTGTGCTGCTGATTTTTTATTTCTTTTTGCTGTTTCCTGTGCGGTAGAAACAGACAATAAAACTCACATCTTTACTGCAGAATATAACGTTAATGCCATCTGGCCCTGAACGGTGAGCGCAGAGTGAAAGGAGTGCAGCTGATTATCCTCCAAGCATCGTCGTCATTTGTATTCAAGGCCACTGCAGTTCCTGCACACCAACTCTGAGCAACTCTGTGCTGCAAACAGCACTTACAGTACAGTGGATACGGTTATAAATGTGCTTCATTTCAAATCATGGTCCATAAGAGCTAAACGTCTGAACATGCAGCTGTGTTATACATGTTCACTTTTATACCGACACATCTGGCTTTTTGGAGTGCGCTTTGCGCCTGAGACGAGACGCTCCCGCTGTGCTCAAGCAGTTGCGGTCATTTTAAAATAATCTTACCTAAAGGCGCGTTCACATCAAAGAGAAAACGAGGCCATGTTTGTCCCTGACTGCAGCACAAAACGAAAAGAGAAGCGAGCAGGTGTCGTGTTGATGAGCAGAAATCGAACACGTTGTGGATCGACCTGCTTTTATCCCACACTGCTTATGAAATTTCCCATCCCACAACTATCACAAGTTATTTGATATACCACAACAGTAATCAACAAAGCTTCTTCTGCTACAGTACATATTGTTGTCAGTATTGAAGCTCCTTTAAAGGTATATATTCCAAAGATGATCCTATTAGGCAACATCAATCCCAGATTTCCGCTTAACACATTATGGCACCGAAGGTGTGGTCGAGAACCATCATGGATGGACAGAAGGCACTTGTGTTTGATTACTTTGAGCTTAACAAACTGTGTCTGTTTCCAGAGCTGGTAACCAGAGAACTAGAGAAAAGGAAAATGCCAAGGACTGAGTTAAGAGCGTGTGTGTGTGTGTGTGTGTGCTTATTAAAAATGCTGAAAAACAGAAAGGAAAGCAGAAAAATAAAAGCTATTGATGACTCACACAGTCTACCTCCAGTTCTCTGATACCTGAGTGAACACAAAACTGTTGGTGGTGGCCAAATCCCAGGATCTTACCCCTCTGTCGATCTCTTTGTCGGGAGGGTCAACTGCTGCCAACTCCTGTCAGGTGTGTCTCAGATTGATGCCTATCTACAGACAAGCTGGGCTACTCCAACCTCAAAAGTATGTGGGGTGCTTGACTGAGCAACATTTCAGCTCGCTGACTTACATCCTGTTAACCCTCGCCCAGGAGCTACAAGACCACCGGCAGAGGAGCATGACTCTGAGGAGATCATAGACCTCGTGGTGCTCGAGCAATTCTTCACCAGACTATCACAGAGGCTGGTGGAGTCGGTCTGGGGCATTGCTTTGCGCTAGTGTTTGATCAGGGCACTGCATTCACATCACAAACTGTATAAATTATTGGGTAAAGAATCGATACGCTGTGTTCAGTGTTTACCATCCACAGAGGGAGGGGACTGGACGAACGAGTTAACCAAACATTTTAAAATACAATTTGTATTTTTAAGTCCGTACAGTGATGCGTGGAATTGGACAAAGTGGCTCAAATCGATGTTATTTGCAGCACAAAAGTTTCTTCAAGGATCTACAGGGTTCCTCACATTAGAATTACTGTCAGGCGCCTTAGACATCATTAGAGAAAATTGGGACGAGGGACCAACGACAAAATTCAATATGTTCAGGACCACAGAGGAGAGCAAAACTCCACGCATTGGGGCAATTAACACACGAGAATCTGCTAACGGTGCAAGAACAGCAATCCGGGATGTACAATGGGGCACTCGGCTATGTAAATTCACACTCCAGCGCATATCCGGTTGTGTTTAAATGGTGGAGATTTTCCTGCAATTCAATAAAAATGATGATGAGGCTATAAAACTGAAACACTCACTCACTCATCTTCTATACCGCTTTATCCTTTATTTAGGGTCGTGGGGTCCTGGAGCCTATCCCTGGAGGCTTACGGCATGAGGCAGGGTACACAGGGTGCCAATCCATCGCAGGGCACACACACACACACTCATTCACACACTATGGGCAATTTGGGAACGCCAATTAGCCTAATCTTCGTGTCTTTGGATTGTGAGAGGAAACCGGAGTACCTGGAGGAAACCCACTAAGCACGGGGAGAAGATGCAAATTCAGAACATGCACACAGAGACAGGAATCGAGCCTGGCCGGGAATCGAACCCGGACCCTGGAGGTGCAAGGCGACAGCTCTAACCACTACACCACCGGGCTGCGAAATTGAAAAACAAATTTAGAAATGCTATAGTACATACTATAAGGCCAATTTTTCTACATTTATATAATCTTTCCCACTATTGATTAATTCTTAAACTTATAAACCGAGCTACGATGCACCAACACGGCTACCTGAATCTGAGCTTCAGAGATCGTTAGCAATGATTACTGCGTAAAATTCAGCATGTTTTAAAATAGGTCATTTCCTCTTTTAAGCTGGATCACTGCTTTAGCGCGCACACACACATACACAAACTTCACTTCTTCCCACATCTCCAGGGACATCAGCTACAGAGAAGAATGCAATTATGGAGTTCATTAATCATGGACTGCAGGAAGTGAAACTAGCTGAATGTGATAAACACTGCAGGTGAAGATGTAGACTAAAACTGGAATGCTGATTTAAATAAATAAATAAATAAATAAAGAGCAAAAATCTGTGCATAAATCAGCAACGTTGTACAGTATGCTGTATATGTTTACATGTTTATTCATTAATATTTAGTATTTGTGTTGCCCACGTGGCTTTAGTTACTTTGCATTAGGAAGGACTTGCACATATAGGAAAATAATTAATAACGGATGATGCGTTGAAGTGAACTAACTGTTACTGATAATAACTGTTAATAATTATTTTCTACAGAAATTACTTAAGCAAATAGCTGTTTTGTGCTCTATGAGGACCAGTGGTTCCATACAGATACATGAAAAAAGCTATATAGTGCTGCAAGTGGGGTTATAGATTCACTATCTTATAGTCAAAAGTTTGTACTCCCCTTTTAATTCTATCTGTTATCGCCCAAATGAGGATGGGTTCCCTGTTGAGTCTGGTTCCTCTCAAGGTTTCTTCCTAATGACATCTCAGGGAGTTTTTCCTTGCCACCGTTGCCGCCACCCTTGGCTTGCTCATCAGAGAAATTTTATTCATTCGTCTCATTATTATTATCTGCACATTTTTCTCACACATACACACTTCCAATTATTTTCTTTTCTATTATTATTATTTTTTTTTATTTTATTATTATTTATTTATTTATTTATTTTTTTAATTTATTTATTTATTAATTTTTTATTATTATTATTATTAATTTTTTTTGTGTTAAATTTCTTTAATTTTTGTGAAGCTGCTTTGAGACAATGACCATTGTTAAAAGTGCTATATAAATAAAATTGAATTGAATTGAATTGAATTGAATTAATTCTACATATTTTTGTGTCAAAACATAACAAAATCATTTGATCATAGTGGGTCTTAGGATTAGGCAAACTCAACCTTGACAGGTGAACAACAGCATATAACTTTTTTCAACTTGCCATCATTTATTAAAAAAAAAAAAGAAGAAGTGGTGTAGTGGTTAGCACTGTTGCCTTGCACGTCTGGGTTCGATTCCCGTCTATGTTCCCGTCGAGACGAGATTCCCGTCTCTGTGTGCATGAAGGCTGCATGTTCTCCTCGTGTTCCCCCGAGCATGCAACTCTGGCTACTCCAAAGACCTGCAGATTAGGCTAATTAGCGTTCCCAAATTGTGAGTGAGTGTACAGTATGTATGTGCGCCCTGCGATGGATTGGCACCCTGTCCAGGTTGTACCAGAACTCGCCTTGGGTCTCCCGGGAGAAACTGATAAAGTCACCGGGGAAATTAATATGTCGAGTTATTGCTGGTTATTTGCTATGGTTATAGCTTGAGTAGGCCATTAAATTGGACTGTTGTCAGTGTCCCATTATACAAGCATGG
The DNA here is from genome assembly GCA_030522415.1 of Channallabes apus. Classification (NCBI taxonomy): domain Eukaryota; kingdom Metazoa; phylum Chordata; class Actinopteri; order Siluriformes; family Clariidae; genus Channallabes; species Channallabes apus. The sequence goes on along the minus strand of CM060105.1, from coordinate 59,851,101 downwards.
AGTCAGTTTACTGACTGGAATACTGTATATGTGACTCTGTTATGATGGTTGGCGATATGCCCGTTGCTGCCACGCTGACCAGCATAAAGATGAATGAAAGATTCTCTATTTTTTTTTGATACACTGCTAAATAATGGAGAAGACATTTTTCTTCAATTCCTTCCATTTAGTGAGACATTTTCCCGAAGAAATTTACAGAAGTAGAAAAATACGGTTCCACCAGAGCGCTCGTAAAAACACTATAATTCAAGACTTAACTAGAGGAGATTAATCATTATGCCTATATCAAGGAGAGACACTGTAGTCTCACATTCTCTCTCTCTCTCTCTCTCTCTCTCTCACTCTCACTTATCCTCATACTCTTTCATTAGAAAATGTGTTATTAAGTCCAGCTTACTCCCAGAATTATTGCTTATTATTATCAATTTTGAAAGAGCAAGTGCTTCCGTCAAATCCCCAATAGAGCTCTTCATCATTGAGTCACTAGCAGGAGTGAGAGACAGAGAGAGAGAGAGAAAAGCCCAGCTGTCAATCTTAACCCTTTAAAGCCGTGTTTCTACATTTCAAGCCGTTCTTAACATCGCCATTTGGAATTACTGTAGTTTTAATCTTTTGACAAAAAAAAAAAACATTTAATATTTCCACTCAATTGGAGACTTCTTCCATAAATGTTACCATATCGACAATTACACATTCCATCCTCTAACATTAACATCCGCTTTCCATGTCACTGGTGCTCACACTGGCTATCTATCAAATCCTTTCTCCTTTAGACATCTATACCAGGTGGACATGAGCAGATGGACGGCAGCATACTGTACCTCGCTGTCGAGTGAAGCAACCAGCATGACTTCATGCTGCGAGGTGAAGTTTATGATTAAAGTGGAGGTATGGAATAGGGAGGAACGTCTGCCTAAAGGATGGCAGGTGAAGGACGAATTACAGTTTTTTCCCCCCCAAGAAGCAGCAGCAGGAATTTTAAAAGGTATTTTTTCAGTCTTTTTCTGTAATACTTTTAAAGGTTGAAGGTCTGGAGAAGGTTTCCTTTGATTTGTTTTTGTTTTTCTTGTTTTCATTTTTTAATAGTGTTCATAGACCATATAAAATGAGTTGGACAGCCCTTCCGTGTCATTACTCAAAGGTTTTCTGAAGCTCGATTGTTGGAGCACTGGTTGACAGCTGACTCCACCTACACAGGTTAATCCGTAAATGGACAAATGGGCAGAATGAATGGAGGTTGTTGTTTTCAACACATATACTTGCACTACCGCACAAAAGTTTGGGATCACTTTCTTACTCCATGATTGTTCCTGATTTTTATTTCTTTCTACACTGTAAAACAATGCTAAATGCGTCCAAAATACACAATAATCTCCTTTGAACAGTTGATATTGAGATGTTTATCTGCTATTTCTGCTCTGTAAAGCTTCATAACGGCTCTAATCTGAGGTGCTGGTGGTTAATTGGTGATTTCTGAGGCTGGTGACTCTAAATGAACGTCTCCTCTGCAGCAGAGGTCAGTTTTCTTCTTGCTTTCCTGAGAAGGTCTTCATAAGAGCCAGTTCCATCATGGAGCTTGATGGGTTTTACAAACACACTCGACACACAATACTGTTCTTACAAGAATTGTTCCGGAGAGGCTGATCTTCATGTCTTAAACTAATGATTGTTGTTGTTACATTATTATCTAATTCCATGTGTTATTTCATAGTTATGAAAACAAACTAAACAAAGACAAAGAAACTTGCAACTGATCCCAAACTTTTCAGCGGTAGTGTCCCTCAGTTAACACAACATACAGTACCTGGCTAAGCTTTAACTTAGCTAAAATGCTACTTTGGCTAACATAAAATTATATACAGTACTAACATGTCGTCCCGTGTCGAGTCCTTCATTTCCTCTGGTGAATTAAACTACAACTATTGCAGTTAGCTGGTTAGGTAAAGCGATGCATAGCAGATAACTAGCGGTTTAACACCTGCACTGCCAAAAGTACAACTACGTTCAATATGAATTAATAGCTATGTGAGCTACAGAAAATTATAATGTAAAACAAAAATTGCAAACAGCTTGTGTGCTGCTGTTCATTTATCATTTTATACATTTCAATAATTTAAATTGTGTGCATGTATATATTTGTATGTATTTACTGTACGCTTATGAATTTTAGTAATTATTGAGGTGAGAAGGGCGTTGAAGAGGATGAAGACTGTTGGTCCTGATGACATACCTGTGGAGGTATGGAAGTGCTTGGGAGAAGTGGCAGTAGACTTTCTGACTAGTTTGTTTTACTAGATCTTGGAGAGTGAGAGGATTCCAGAGGAATGGAGGAGAAGTGTAGATGGGAGATGTGCAGAGCTGTGGCAATTACAGAGGCATAAAGCTAATGAGCCATACAATGAAGCTGTGGGAAAGAGTAGTGGAAGGTAGGTTAAGGGCAGAGGTGAGCATTTGTGAGCAGCAATATGGTTTCATGCCTAGAAAGAGTACATCAGATGCAGTATTTGCTTTGAGGATGCTGGCGTAGAAGTACAGAGAAGGTAATAAAGAGTTGCATTGTGTCTTTGTAGATTTAGAGAAAGCGTACGACAGGGTGCCGAGAGAGGAGCTGTGGTGTTGTATGAGGAAGTCTGGAGTGGCAGAGAAGTATGTTAGAGTGGTGCAGGACATGTATGAGAGTTGTAAGACAGTGGTGAGATGTGCTGTAGGTGTGACAGAAGAGTTCAAGGTGGAGGTGGGTCTGCATCAAGGATCGGCTCTAAGCACCTTTTTGTTTGCTCTAGTGATGGACAGGATGACAGATGAAGTTAGACAGGAGTCTCCATGGTCTATGATGTTTGCAGATGACATTGTGCTTTGTAGCGAGAGCAGGGAACAGGTGGAGGTACGCTGTGGAAAGCAGAGGAATGAAGGTTAGCCGCAGCAAGACGGAATACATGTGTGTGAATGAGAGGGACCCAAGAGGAACGGTGAGGATACAGGGAGCAGAGGTAAAGAAGGTGCAACATCTTAAATACTTAGGGTCAACGGTCGAGAGCAACTGAGAGTGTTCAAAGGAGGTGAAGAGGCGGGTACAAGCAGGTTGGAATGGGTGGAGAAAAGTGGCAGGTGTGTTGTGCAATAAAAGTTGTTCTTTCATGTTTAACATGTTGAATGTCAATAATAAACCTAACCGAACCCAACATATAAACTACTATAATATTATATATATACAGTATATCATGGCTAAAGCTATTGCTCATTAAACTAGTCGTGTGAGCTGGAATACTGTGTTCATTAATTAGACTCTGTTTACCAAGAAAAGTTTATAAGTGTGAGAGTGTGTAAAATCCAAACTATCGAGTGTGCTATTAAATGGGTTAAAATAGTCCCAGGCATTAATTTCACTGTAGTGCTGCAGACACACACACACACACACACACACACAGAAATATGCATACAGTAATATATATGTAAAGCAGGCCATGGCATTCCAGAGAGAGAGAGAGTGTCTGTGTGTGTGTGTGTGTGTGTGTGAGAGAGAGAGAGAGAGAGAGAGAGAGAGAGTGTGTGTGTGTGTGTGTGTGTGTGTGTGTGTGTGTGTGTGAGAGAGAGAGAGAGACGAGTCCTGGTGGAAAGCCTCTCTCTGCAGAGCTAATGGTCTCATCATCAGTAAAGTGCTCAGACTGTTAACGCTGTTCTCGTCTTTTTGTTCCCTTTGTGCTGCACATCACCTCTTCCCGCTTCTTCCCCCTGCCGCCCTTCAGGACTCCCTCATACTCCTCGTCCTCTTCCCTGCTGAGATTTTCTCAGCTTTGATGGTGTTTTTCTGTCCTCTGCTCCTCTCCTCTTCACACCTCTGTCTCGATTCTACATTACACTCTCTCAAAGCAGAGATCTGACAGCACTGTCCTCAGGTGCTATGTCTCCTTTTACCTCCGGCGATATGCAGTCGAACTCTTCCTCTCTCTTCCTGTGTCTCTCCCTCTCTTCTATGTATCTCTCTCTCTCCCTCTCATTGTATCTCTCTCTGTCTCTCTCCCTCTCTTTATCTCTGTCTCACTGTCTCTCTCACTCTACGGCGTCTGACTGTCTACTGATCTGAAGGTCCCAGTTTCAAACCCCAGCACCACCAAGTTGCCACAGTTGGGCTCTTGATCAAGGCCCTTAACCCTCAACTGCGTAGATGTATAATGAGATTAGATGTCTGTCGCTTTGGATGAGGACATCTGCCAAACGCTGTAAATGTACTGTAAAATGCAGGATTTTGGTTTGTGCATCGGTTTCAATCAATCAGTCCAGGAGCATGATGATAGAAAACGTCTGTCCTGATGTTGAAGAATCCTAATTTCGGAAAATCCTGAACAAGACAGTGTTCACAGTTCAATACAGCTCTGAGACAATGTTGCATCCATTCAAGCGTGCAGCAAACACCATGTCCTCGTCTTGATGTCTTCCCGGGCTGCCATTAAACGAGGTCAGCTGACCCTTCTGCATCACCGGGATTCCCCTCGAGATCTGGATACGCAGTCTCACAGGTGTATAATGTGGAACCAAAACACCAAACCTGCTTTACATTGTCTGTTTGTGTCAAGGGTGTATAAGACTCACTTTGTCAGACATACAAACAAATCCAACTTACAAACGTGCTCCCGAAACGGAACTCAGTCGTGAGTCAGGGACTTTATTTTTAGAAAAAAGCTATCTGGCCCTATATGAAAAAGTAATTGCCCCCTAACCCTAATAACTGGTTGTGCCACGCTTGCGGCAACGGCTCCGACTAAGGGTTTGTGTTAACTGGCAATGAGTCTTTCATCTCCCTCGCTCTCTCTCTCTCTCTCTCTCTTTGTTGAGCACTCTGGTATTAATAAGAGGTAAACACCCTGCTGTTAAAATTAATGTTTAAATTATTATTAAAGATCACACTTTTCAATCCACATGTCTGTTTTTGTCTCTGAGGCTGTTAGCGGTTGTTGTCAGTTAGTGTTAGCAGGTATGGCAGGAAGCGCAGGAGGGTTGATGATAATAATAATAATAATAATAATAATTATTATAATAAATCAGTCCTAACGCCTGTCTGCTCCAAGCTAAAACTGTCAATCAGCAAGGAATGGAGAGTATACAACATGTACATATGAGTAGATAAGATATACAGTAGTGGGGAAAATGTGTTGATGTGTGAAGAGCCTGATCTCAATCCTTATCATCTAACCTCCACAGCTTTTTATGCAAATTAGTGTGATTTTATTTTCCTAATACATATCTAAGTACTGAGGCTCAGGCTCACACGTGCAGCGTATACTCTATGTGTGACTCAACTCTCTGCTGTGCGGGCATTGTCTTCTTCTTCTTCTTCTTCTTCCTTTTTCCTCTTTCACAGCAGCGTCTCAGAAGCCTAGCGAAAGATAGACTGTAATTGATGCAATTTTGGGCTCAGGCAATTTTCTCTTGCGCTCAACGCATGATGGCAGAAAGGGGAAAAAAAAGAAAAAAAAGGAAAAGTAATGCCCTTTTCTGGAGCTTGTGCTGACGGCAAAAAGACAAGAAGACGCAGGACGACAGCTCGTAGACCTGAGAGCGCGAGCGCTGCGTCGTGATAATGCGTCCCTGAGCCGAGCGTTAGGTTCACACGATAGCAACAAAATCTGATTATCTAATCCGATTAGCAGTTTGATTGGTCAGGAAGGAGGGGGGGTGGGTTGTAAGGGGTGGGGGGGCGGGGGTAATTCATTTTCTCTCACGGCGGCTCTGACAGTAGTTCCGCTGCAAATCACATGCTAGATGTAACACGGAACGTTATCGTTTCTATAGCAACAGCAACATCTATATGAGGAGATGCTGGTTTAACATTTATGGAAGGAGTCTCCAGTGTCTGGGGTAAAGCCATAACAGGGCCGTGTTTCTTTTCAGTTCAGAATTTATCGCCTTTTTCTATAATGTATCATCGCACATCGCATGTACAAAGTAAAAAGTTAAAGTATTAAAAAAATATGATCCATCACTTTTTAATAAATAAAACATTTAGTAGCCCTGGTGCTGTTAGAGGAAAATAATCAACTTCATCTCACCACCTTTTCCCCCCACATTTTTCCCCTATAATTAACCACACCAGGTTCATTTCTTAATAGAAAAAAAAAAGAAATAAAACTAAAGTTTGGTTTTAAGTGCCATGAGTGATCAGAGATTTTCTGAAGCTTTGGGAAATAAATGATTTGAATTAATATTCTGCTTGAGGGTGAAACAATCCAAAAAAAGAATTTTACTTTAATTAAAATGGACTAGCGTGATGAGTCAGCGATATTTATCCCCGCCCACAACCCCCATCCTTAACAGCGTGGCAGAAAGACAGGAGTTAATGCACCGTGTAGTGAGACAGTGTCCCCCGGAGTGAAGTCCTCACACACACACACACACTCAGAGTGCCATAGGCAATAGTTAACGCAAAGTAGCGAGTCCTGCTTAGTTTTATATTTTATGAGCGAGGTTTCTGAGTGTATGCGAGCACTAAAAAAGGAGAGAGAGAGAGAGAGCAGGAGAAAGAAGGAGATATAGAGAGAGACAGAAAGAGAGAGACAAAAAGAGAAAGGCAGATAGAGTGATAGAAAGAGAGCAAGAGAGAGACATGCAGAAAGAAGGATAGAGACAGAAATAGAGCTATAGAAAGAAGAAAGAGAGAGAGAGAGAGGAATCAGAAAGAGAGAGATGGAGAGACATACAGTACAAGGAGACAGATAGAAATAGAGACAGATAGAAAGAGAGACACAAAGACTGAGAAAGAGATAGAAAGATAGAATTAACCTGTTAAAATGGTGGACTGAACCCATTCCTCTGATCTCAGCCCTTGTCTCTCTCATCTCGCCAACGAACAAAGCCATCATCTTGTTCACTGAGGAGAGAATCTGTTGCCCACGCAGAATCAAGAGTTAAGCGAAATCGTGGATGAGCCACCGAGCCGGGCTCACTCACCTTGTGCCAAAGCCTGATGGATCGATGAGGCTTTGTAAAGACTTCCGACAGCTAAACGCTATATCTACCTTCAATGCGTACCTGCTTCCATTTGTACTGTAGATGATCTTGTGGACCATTTTGGAAAGGCTTAGTTCATCTCCACTCTTGAACTGACGAAAGGTTACTGGAAGATGGCTCTTATGCCAAAGGCCAAGGCCTAGACCGCCTTTACGACGGACTACGGTCATTGGCAATATCCGGTCCTCCCATTCGGTCTCCATGGCGCCCCATCTACAGTACTGTACATTACAGGGGCTAATGGACATCATCCTCAAATCATGTAGCTGGGAGAATCATTTTCACCACCTCTGACAGATCTTGGGCGAACTGCGGAAAGGTGGTCTCACCAAAAGTGCCATCTAGAGCTGACCGAAACACAGTACCTGTGTATCAGATTGGATGCGAAATTAGTTTTTATTTTTGTGTCTGGCCAACTACTGTATCACCGCTATTTTTCGTGCCTTTCTTCTCCTCTGTGACATCACCCCTATTTGATCTCCTGAGAAAAGTACTACTGGAGAAGGTCTGCTGGAGAGCCAAAGAAGAACAGGCATTTGACACCCTAAAGTCCCACCTAACCCCTAGCGCATCTAACATGGGGGCAGGCTTGCGGACCTCACCTGGGCTGTAAACGGATCACTTTGATCATCACGTGGCATCTACACGCCCTTTTAAGAGGCTCCTGCGCCTGTTCCCAGTAAGTAGTATATCTCTTAGCTGTGACTTGCACACATCTCCTGTGGCTTCAGACTCGAGTGGTTCTGAGTACTGTTCACCTAGGAGACTGCTGTCTCTAGTTACACCGTGCCTCCTGCTCAGTGCTGCTGGTCTCACCTGTTCTGCACACACTTGCTGAGGATCGACCCAAACGACTCCGACCTTCAACGAGACGGCTGTGGCTTCACTGCACGTAGTGTACTTTACGAAGAACTGCACCCGTACTGCTAAACCGAAGCTTTTCATTAAAACTGACATTGAGACATTGACACCTGCTTCCGGTGTGTTCCGTCAATGTGCCAGACCCATTACAATATTTTGTAATTGAAAGCAGACAATTTCCTGCACAATAAGGATCCAGGATGTGCTTTTACGGTAATGATGCTGACTCTGCTTCATCATCCACATTGTTCTTGATTGTTTTTCTACAAAAGCACAACACTTCAGTGATTAGCCTTGCCAGTGGTCGCTGAAATAATTTCCAGTTATGGACTGGCTGTTATATTCATTCATTTATTCATTAATTTTCTATACCGCTTAATCCTGTGTTGCGGGGGACCTGGAGCCTATCCCAGGGGACTTCGGGCACTAGGCGGGGTACATCCTGGACAGGGTGCCAATCCATCGCAGGGCACACACACATACAGTACACACACTCACACACCCAATCACACACTACGGGCAATTTAGGAACGCCAATTAGCCTAACCTGCATATCTTTGGACTGTGGGAGGAAACCGGAGTACCCGGAGGAAACCCACCAAGCACAGGGAGAACATGCAAACTCCATGCACACAGAGACGGGAATCGAACCCAGACCCTGGAGGTGCAAGGCGACAGTGCTAACCACTACACCACCGCTCTGCCCCTGGCTGTTATAATGATAACTGTTTTTTTATTATTATTTTACTACGGACAAACATCATTAGCAATGTTTCATAAAATGACATTTTAATACGATTCATGATAAGCCATTTCCTGTCACAATGACTCGCTTTACTGCCGAGAAGAAACGGCATCTTGAGTGGGGAACAATTTTCCCAACAAATGAAGCAATAAAACTCGATAATATTGCAGCCCGCTACATATTCTCCCGTGGCTCAGCCGCTGAAAAGAATAAACGTGGCTCATTATGCTAGCGCCATTTATCAAAGAGGACTGGGCTTTAAGATTTGCTATAAAAAACAATCAGAAAAAAAAATCCCAGAGTTAATTAAGGTGACTTCCCTTTGGTATTCTTTCACAAGCCGCACGCTTTGTGCTTATTGTAATTTCCCGCTTCTGTTAGAGATGAACTGTGCCGGCGCTGATCGAGGAAGTGTTAAGTACACTATTTAACCTTGAGCATGAAGGTGTCTTAACCGTGACTCCCTTTGCTAAGTTAATTAATTGCCAGCGTAGAGGGCGAGATTCCCCCCCCTCCCCCCCCCCCAGGACTTTGAGGCTGAAAATAATTCACTAACACTCTTAGACTGAACTCGTTCTCTCAAACTCCTAAACAACTGTGCTATGTATTAACAATGATAAAATCCTGAAATATTCATCTGCGCTGCACGAGAAAGCCATGTGATGGCATGTTTTTAGCTCAGGACTTGCAGTCAGGATTAAAAATACATATAACCCACATTTCTGACACAGACGCAGCCCTATTTTTATCTCACTGTTTAGGGTTGCATAAGGACTTCTGTGGTTTGTGCAGTCAGTACGGTGGACTGTAGATGCGAAACACAACAGCACATAAAACAATACACACGACCAAATCAAAATATAAAGGACAAAAAAACAACAAGGAAACCAAGAATGCACAGAAGAAATGAACACCAATCAAAAATACCAAAAGGGAAAAACTCTACAACAATGAACACAAGTGACTACGACAAAGCAAAGCACAAAAAACTCAAAAGAAAACAGACGCTACACAGAAACACCAGAAGCACAATTAAAAATGTGAAAACAGCTCAAAAACACTTCAAAATTGAAACAAAACAGAAAAAACACAACAACAAACGCACAACCCTAAAGCACACTGGACTCTTCAGGTCATAAGCCGTCCATTCTTCTAGGCTTGGAGCCAGCACTGAGGATGTTCTGCATCTCCCGAAGCTGCCTATTGCACAACAGTGGCAACCCAATGGTGACGGGGCTCAAACCCCTAACCCTCCGCTTTTCAACCCAGAGCCACAACTACAGTATCTGAGCCATCACTGTCCACGGGTGTTAAACAGATGTTCTCTTTCTATAATTGCGAGACCCCAAGTGGCAGAACATTACTATTGTGCATAAAAGCAAGTCCATGTACTTTTGTTTTACCTGTGAGTGTCTGCTCTTGTGCATTGCAAGCAACAAATGGTGGGAATATACTTCCTTTTAACAACACGTGTGTCTGCGCATGACGGCTGCCTCATGTACTCTATGGTCATCTGGTATGTACAGTAGCTGGCGCACGTACGTACATAGAAATTAGCATGACATACCTGCAAGAAGCAATATGCATATAAACAGTAGGGGCTGTGTAGTCAGCATGGACGTCAAAAATGTTGGAAAATTGACCCCAGATTTGAAATTACCCCACCTCTATGATGTATCGTTATCGTTAATGACAATCATACACATCACACCAGTTGGCAGGAGATAAGTACTGTCTTAAATGTCGACATGCTCACTAAGCTCCTTGAGTGTCGCCATATTTGTTACCTCTTAATCTAACCTAGCTGAGATATTTGATGAGCTGGAACAATACTGTAGAGCGCCATACGGTACATCAGAAGCTGCGCCAATGCTGGTCAGACGTTGTAAGGAAGAGGCTGAGTGCTACTCTGAGGCTGATGTTGGCGAGACGTTTGTGTGCTGTTTGGGGAAACCAACGTTTTATCATGCCTCCACTGCTATTGTTTCAGGTTAGCACTGACATTGGAGACTTCTTTACTGTTGGATAAAGATATTTTCTGGCTGGCGATATTGTGGTCACTGTTTGCCAGGGTCTGAGTGATCTGAGAGATATGAGAGAAAGGTCCTCTGGGGTTCACATCTTCTGAACAACAACTTTATTTCCTGTTCACACTCCGGGACACAACGTGAGTAATGTGATCAGCGTATCACATTACCTCCAAAGTGCATTTTTCTTTGCCTGTTGGTACCAAAAGGAAACCTGTCTCTTGAAAACAGAAAAGTGTTCAATTTGTCATTGGGTGAAAGAAACTGATTTCTGGCCAAATGGCACAGCTGACCATAGCGAGAAATCGGAATGAACGGGAGAGCGAAAGCTAGAGAGAGAGTGGGAATAACACCAACTATGGCAGGTATCACTAAATGTCGGACCCTGATGCTTTTCTGATAACCGGGAATATTTTATATACCAGTAATCTAGCATTTTCCCCCCTTGAGGTGGGCGTGGTCATACGCGTCACTAGCCAATAGTTTACCATGTATACACAATATGGCTTACTCCAAGAAAAGGAAACTAGACTATGAAAATTTAACTTTCAATGATGTACAGCATGGACAGACCAAGAAATATAAATATTTCCTGCAGGAATTTTAAAACCAGTTTGTCTCTTCCTGTATGTTCTAAACCAGGGAGACAATAAAAAGCAGGAATGTGAAACGCCACTATGACATAAAACACGGGACATTTGAGCAAACACATCCTCAGCAGTCCGAGGTGAGGGCGTGTAAAATACCCGAACGGAGAGGAAAAGATTGATTAACAAGGAGTGATTGAAGATTGTTGTTTGTATTGTAAACATACAAATACAAGGAAATATACAAGACCATCAAAGTTTAACTTGTCCACATGTTGATAAAAAAGATACTAAAAAACTGAAAAATACAGATACTAAAAAACTAAGATACAAAAAAACTAAGATACTAAAAACTAAAAGATACGAAAAAAAACAAAACTAAGACACTACAAACTAAAAGATACGAAAAAAACAAAAC